>NW_004624841.1:3634459-3658204 GCF_000247695.1 Heterocephalus glaber | reverse complement strand
CCTCGTCCCTTATAATTTTAAAGCAATTTTTCTTTTCCTGGTCACTAATTGCAATCTTATCTTCTATATCTGAAATTCTGTCCTTACATTGGTTCATTCTGCTGCATAGTCTTTTGATGGAGTTTTTAATCTCCTGGAAATCTGTTTGTATCTGTTTTATGGATTCCATTTGTTTCCTATGTTGTGATTTCATCATGTTCCTCAGCTCCTCCTTTTTTTTAATCTGTGTCCTCTTTAGATTTATTAATCATGTCTTGTGCTATGGGCATAATCTCTGTTGTTATCTGAGAAATTATTTCTGATTTCATTTTTTCCAGATCCTCTTTTGCTGCCAGTTCAGGGATTCTAGATGGTTGAGTATCACAGTGTTCCATCTCATTTCCCTTTGCAGTTGCTTTAGGTGATCTGGAAGTCTGGTTTCAAAATTTGTGTAGGTGTCTTCTCATTTCAATGTGGGGGGGGGGAGAGCTGCTGACGTTCACATGGCTCACCTCCTCTGTGCTGGCAGGGGTGTTACAGAGGCCAGGAAGCCTCCCCTTTGTAATTTGGATTTCTTCTCCATCATTCCATTAAACAGCCACTGATAATACCATCTGTTTTTGAATTCAGAAGGTATTTTTCAACTTTTGATATCACTACACTGAATTTTTTCTACCCTTCAAGTCACTTTTTCTCTGCCTCATTTTTAGAGGTATTTCACTTCTTGGTGCCATTATATATTGGAGTTCCTCAAAATAAGGCAATCTTCTAATTCTTTACTTTTTCTCTGAGCTGCCTCATCAGTGCACACAGTTTCAATTCCACTGGTATAGAAAGTTTACTTGCAAATGAAACTTCTATACAGGTCTGTCAAATAAAACATTTTGCAGTGCTGGAAATATTCTACATCTTTATCATCTAAGATAGGAGACATTGAATAAGTATTCAGTTTCTCCTGCAGCTCTTGAAATAAACCATGAACACCTTGGTGTGCATTTAAGACCTCATGAGGACATGTTTAAACATATCTATTGCCTCAAATATTTTATTCCTTTATGATGGAAACATTCAAAATCTTTCTAGCTTTATAAAATATATAGTACCCACTCACTATTGCATGCTAGCACAAGAGAACATGTTACTGTCATCTAATTGTGACTTAGTACCCATTGATCAAAGTTTCCCCATTTTTTCCTCTCCATATCTGGTGGACAATAATAAATATTTATTATTTTAAATCACTGTGTTATACGTGGGCTTATTGTGGAGCTATTGCTAGTTGATGCACACAAATACAAAATTTATTGTCTTCAGTTTGTTGTGAAGAGTGAATGGACTAGTAACTTGAAGCATTGAAAATAGAAAAAAATATCATGAAATGTAACAAATAGAACATATTGATTAGATAAATATCTTAAAATTTTCTCTCAGTGTAGCAAAAAGTCATAATATATTAGAATCACATTTGAAATCTGCTATTCAAAGATAACACATGGATTTTTTTTTTATCTTATGCAGAATCTCATGAAATAGTGATCATGGCCTGAGTGCTGAGCTATGAAAGACTGTGTAGTTATATCTATGTTTAGGAGAAAAAATGAATGACTAATCTTTTGATTATTAATTAAGCATAGAATGCACAACTGGCTTCTACTTTGGTTTTGTCCAGTATAGTCATTTTGAGATTAGAAACTAAGACTGTGAGACAGACAGTATCTTGGAAAAGTCATCCACAAACTTAGTGGCATATGTCAGTTTTTTTAAAAATTCTTTTATTGGTACATTTGAGGTATACAATATGTTTACATTTATCATTGGGTGCTTATACCTGTACATGATGTATCTTGGTTCTTATTTTTTTCCCCATATCTGTGTGCCCTTCACCCCCTCCACCCTTCCCTATTTACATAGATTTCATTTCCATTTTTTTTCCTTTCTCATAATTTTTCATTTCCCTTCTTTCCTTTCCCCTTACCCTCCCACCACCCCTACACCTTTGGACCTTTTCCTATTTCAAATTATAAATTATTCATTTTAATCATTTTAATCCTTATTTACACTTAAGAATCAACAACTGGCATCTCATCTTATTAAAAAGCTTCTACACTGCAAGAGAAACCACCAACAGAGCTAAGAGACAACCTATAATGTGGGAAAAAATTTTTAGCAGCTGTACCTCAGACAAAGGTCTACTATTGAGAATATATAAAGAATTGAAAAAAATCAGACTCCCCCAAATTCAAAGACACAATTCAAAAATGGGCATCTGAAATGAACAAACATTTCTCAGACAAAGAAGTAAAATCAGTAAATAAATATATGAAAAAATGTTCAACATCACTGGTCATTAGAGAGATGCAGTTGAAAACAACACTGAGATTCCACCTCACCCCAGAAATAATGGCTGCTATGAAGAAATTAACCAATAACAAATGCTGGAAGGTTTGTGGGGAGAAAGGAACCCTTCTCCATTGTTGCTGGGATTGCAGACTGGTGCAACCACTGTGGTATGTGCAAGTTTTTAACCTACATCTTTTGAAGAAGTCAAGCAAAATTTCACCATATTCATGTACAGTTTTGAAATATTGCAGTACAGACAATTGTTATACCCAATCATTTTTTAAAATTAATCCTTGAATATCAGTGATATTATTATTAAAAGTTTGAAATTTTGTGAAGTGATCAATCCATTCCCCCATGATTGCTCACTGCTATTGTATAAGTCTATGATAGAAAAGAAGATGGCAGCAATGTAGACTAAGGGCTCTCCTCCATCCTGCCACATAGAGTGGTTGATACCATGTTCCATTTCTGAGGACTATTAGTCCTAGACCTATCATGGTCAATCCTTACATTATTAAGAAGCCCATTCTTCCCTCTGACAAACCAAGGGGAAGCTGGGTAACTACTAAGATTTCACCCTATAACCAGTACAGCCCAATGCAAGCAGTAAGGGAAGGACTCTCGGGTAATTATTGACTTTGGGATAGGTGGAAATCAAAAACAGATAGAAGAAAAATGGGTGAGAAAAGTCAAACTGATTTTAGGTAGAAAGTTTTCAATTTGAGGGGAGATTGTAAAGGACATATTCAAAAGACAGGCTTCAAAAAAATTGGTCTAGTATGCCCAACTGATCACCAGGCTCCAAGGTGACAGTATCTAACATGCCATGTTATTCTACTTGACAGGTTGGACACTAGGATTTATCATCTCATTTCTTCTCAGCACATATAACTTTTCTTAACAGGAATGACCAGAGAAAACCAACACCCAGTACTACTGAACTTCTCAACTAGGATGGAATGAACTGTGAGATAAAACACTGAAATTTATGACAGAAACCTCTTGACTTATAGGGGAATTGCATCCTGATAAAGTCATCAGAAGTTCAAAATGCATTTAATACAAGTTGCCTACTGAACATCATACCTTAGTGTGACCATTAATTCTGACAGGTCAACTTCATTGGATTAAGAAACACTTAGCATATTAGTAGAGCATGCTCCTGGGTGTGTCTGGGTGAGTCATGAGGGTGAACTTGAATGCTATGTATGGCTTCTAGCCTGTTCCTGTCCAGCACTATTTCCATGCTCTGCTTCCTGGCCACCATGAACTAAGCATGATTGCTCTACCATGTCCTTCCGCCATGATGTGCCTTCCCTGGAGCCAGCTGACTATGACCTGAATTCCCCCAAACATGAGGCACATTAGACACGTCCTCCTTTAAGTTGTGAATGTCAGTACTATGTTTAGAAATAGAAAAGCTGACTGATACACTTAGCCTCATCTCTCTGAAATGTGCTCCAAAGACATCCAAATTGGAAAGGAGAAAATACTATTGTCCCTGTTTGAAGAAGAATGTGATCTTATACACGGAAAAATTAAAACTCTACTAAAATGCTATCAGAATTAATAAATGAATTCAGTAAAATTTTAGGATGCAAAATCTTCATACAAAAGTCTGTAGCATGTCTATATGCCAATAGTGAACTAGCTGAAAAGGAAATTTAAAAAAAAAAACACACTTAAAATAGCTACCAAAACAAATACCTAGAAATAAATTTAACCATGAAATAACCTCTCTGATGAAAACTACAAAAAAGAAATTGAAAGAATGCAAGTAAAAAGAAAGACATTTTGTGTTCATGAATTGGAGGATTATTGTTAAAATGTCTAAACTACCCAAAGTTATCAACAGATATAGTGCACACTTTATCACAATACTAATGTACTTTACTGCAGTATAAAAACAATCTTCAAGTTTTTATGAAACCACAAAAATGTCCAAATAACCAAAGCAATCTTGAATGAAAAAGAACAAATCTAGAGACATCATACTACCCAACTTTAAAATATACTACAAAGCTACAGTAAACAAAACATTGCCATAAAAGCAGACACATAGTCTAATGAAAGAGAAGAGCAAACACAAAAATAAACCTATACCGTCACAGCCAAATGATTCTGACAAAGAAATCAAGAACACACATAGAAACAAGGATACTATCTCTGATAAATGGTGCTGAGCAAACTAGATATTCACTTATAAAGGAAAGAGATAAAATCTATCTCTTACTATTTATAGCACATCAACTTAAAGTGGACTAAAGATTTAAAAGATCTGAAAGATCTTTTAAAAAAGATTTGTAAGATCTGAAACTATAAAATTACAAGGAGAAAACACTCCATGAAATTGGTCTGGGCAAGGATTTTTTGCAGAAGGATATAAAAGCATGGCAATAAAAGAAAAAAAATGATAAGTGGAATTACATAAAACTAAATAGATTCCATATAGCAAAAAAAATAAACAGTAAGAAAATCACATATAGAATGGGAGAAAATATTTTAAAACTATTATGATAAGGGGTTAAAACGTTTGGTATATAATGAACTTTAAAATATCAACAACAGCAAAATATATATAATCCAATTTAAATGGGAAATTATCTAAACAGGTATTTCTCAAAAGTACATACAGTAGATACAAAACCCATGAACAAATTTATGAAAAATTCAACATCACTAATTATCAGAAAAATTCAGTTTACAGCCACAGTGAAAGATCATCTTTCCCTAGTCAGAATGGCTACTATCAAAAAGATCACCCCAAAAATGGCAGGTACTGGCAAGGATACAGAGAAAAAGGAACTTTCAACTACTACTAGAGAGAATTTAAATTAGTATAGACATTATGGAAAAAAGTATAGAGATTCCAAAAAAAAAAAGAAACCAAACTACAGCTCCCATAAGATCCATCAATCTCACCACTAGGTATATATCTAAGAGAACCAAAATCAGAATATCAAAGGTATGTCCATACTCTTGTGCTTATTACAACAATATTCACAATATCCAAGGTATGGCCAAGTATGTATAGATAAAGAATTGTGGTATATATGCAGGACAGAACACTAACAATTCTTTTACACAAAAGGAAAAAATCCTGTAATTTATGGGAACATTGATAGAACTGGAGAATGTTAAGTGAAATAAGTGAGGCATAGGAAGGCAACAACTGAATGTTCTCACTTTATGTGAGAAGCTAAGAAGTTGATGTCATAGAGGTGTTGAAGAGAACAGTGGGTACTAGAGCCTGGGAAGGGGGAGTAGGGAAGAGAAAGTGGAGAGATTGCTTAATGGGTACAAAGTCAACCGATAGGAGGAGTTACTACAAGTAACAATATTGTATCTAATAATTCAAAAGTGCTCTGAGAGGATTATGACTGCTCTTATCACAAAGAAATGATAAGTATTTGAGATGATGATAACTTAAATATCCCGAGTTGATCAATAAATAATTATAAATGTATCAAAATATCATTCATTCACAAACATGTATAATAGTTATCTGTCAAAAAAATTAAAAACCAATTTGTTAGGAACATATACATTTACAAAATCTTCTAACACAAAGCCTAATATATAAATAAAGTTTGAATAGCTCCAGTGATTAACAGTAAAAAATGAATGGTTATACGTGTAGACTTTCACAACTTTGTAAGGTGGAAACTTCCTAAGTCAAATCATCATAAGCTGGGGGTATTTTTCACCTGTCCATTTAATCATAGGTGAGAAAGATCAAGCCCTCCTGCCTGTCATACAGTGTCACATTGGGATAGCCTCATTCATCAAGGTTACCAATTTCAGATATGAAGATATCAAAGGAAATTTGCAGGCCCCTTGGCAGAGGCATGTTTTTATTGCATCTAGTGGACCTACCGGAGGTGACAGATGTGTCCAGTGTCTGGCCCTGACATCTATTGTTGCTCTTGCGGAGGCTCGGGCAGATGTTATATCCTTCTCCAAAGTGATGATGTGGAAGCACTCTTGACTCTGGATAAGAGAAATGGTTTTACTTCTGCCTGTGACACAAACTGTGTGACTTTGTTCAAATGTGTCAATTTCTTGGGATTTCAGTTCAGCATTTGTTCAAGGAGGAAAATACTTCTTGAGATTTTTAACAATGTCAATGAATTAGGTAATGAATATGTATAAGAAAAATCTGTAACCTATATGGTATCTTCAATAACTTCTGTCCTGTCCTATCATTGCTCTCATAATCGACAGAAGACATTCAATAAGTGATGACAAAACAGCTATCTGTTTCCCATATTGATTCTCTCATCCGAACTTGGAAGGTTTGTAATTTTCATTCTTCTGAACCTCCTATTAAGTACAAAATCAGTTGGGTGAAGTTTCACATTGAACTCCAATTGGCTAAACCACTAGCCCTCAGTCATGCTATGAATGGACAAGGTGTTTGTTACTGAATATTAAAGTTGCTAATTTATGAAAACACTATATTTGTTTTGGGATTAAGTATGGTAATCATCTTATAGCTCCCAAGGAAGACAAGCAATAGCAGAAAAAGATGACTTCCAAAACTAAAATAAAAATTTACCCACTAGCAATTTGCTGTATGTTTTACAATAGAGACTAGACTTTATCAGAATTCACCCTCTTGTTTAGTCTCTCATATTATTCTCATTCATTAGAGTTATAAATTTTGGATGTGAAAATATCAAAGATAATCTTCAGGCTTCTCAGTAGAAACCACCTGTATGTTGTGTGCACATGTATGTATGGAGTGGTGGAAGAGCACCCTGCTCTAGTTAAAGAGCTGCTGAGTTAACATCCTAGAAACACCTGACACAGCTGAGACCCAGAATCTTTCCATCCCTCCCATCCAATTCTGTCAACCTCTGACTGTAACTTTATCTAACAGTAACTTGGGATATAGCAGTTCCTTTTTGATAACCAGAGACTTTTGACATAGTAACCCCTAAAAGTATTTTGGGAGATAAGGAAGGGTAATTTTGACAACAAAAAGTAGGCTACATTTAAGAGTCATTGACCTTTCTCTATTCCATAATTCTGGGGTTCCAATGAGTAGATCAGTTAATGTATCTGATCTGCAACAAGACAACTCACTTTTCTGAGTTTCAGTTTCCTAAAATGTAAATGAAAGGAGAAGACTAGATGAGCTCTTTAGTATTGGACCAGTTCTGAGATCTCTTATGATTTGTTTCAACTCCCCTTACAGTTTCATGTCTTTGGTTCATTTTTCCACAGGAGCAGCCCCATCTTCCAGGCATAGACAGACAACTAAGTGGAAGCCATGAGAGGTGATTCTAAAATCCTTTCCTCTCAGCACCAGTCAGTCAGTCAGTCACATATCAAGAAGCCCCAGCTACCATGTTTTTAGAAATCACATAGTCTTCCCTTTATTATTTCGGTATCTCCATTCAGTAACTTCAGTTTCTCTGATGAAACTCCAGGTTTCAGTCATTCTTCCATCTTCACATAGATTGTCCACTCTTTTTTTGTTCCAGCCTCTTTCCTCTGGGCTGTGCTTATAGACTATTTTGAAAGCTGAGTGCGCTTTTCAGAAACAGTTGTTTCCAGTCAAGGTTGTTCTTGTTCTGCAGCAGAGCTTTTTAGCTCAGACCATCTTTTCTTCCCAGTTATGAACTTCCTGCAGTATCCTGGGAGACCTGTATCCAGCAGGGGAAAGTATGAGAGCAGAGCAAGGGGAGGATATGGAGCAAGCCAGTAGCCCCTGGATGACAAGTCTCCCCAGGAGAATCTTCCCCAGCTGGAGCCAGCCAAGCTTGGCCTCTCTGTTGACAGATGTTCCTGGTTCCAGTTTCAGCCAAATGGCCTTAAAATCCTGCTAAGAAAAACCAAAAGACAAAAAACAAAAAAACTTGCAAGGTATCACCATGGCCTCATTTCTCCTAGAGTATTGGGGAAAACAAATTTCTTGATGACTACATTCATTTATGTCATTTCTTCTCACACTGTCACTGAGACAGTGATACACAACTTTGTACGGTGATCTACAAAACCAGGCTTTTCATGGGTAAAATGGGGATATTAATGCCCAACTTGCAAAGTTGCTCTGAAAAATATACTCTACCATAGGTTGACTATCTCTTTCATGAAGAAACTGGGACCAGAAGTATTTCATATTTCAGATTTTCTCAGATTTTGGAATATTTGAGAATTCTGAGCTAATAAGATATCTTAGGGGAAAGACAAGTCTAAGCACAAAAATCATTTATGTTTTATATACATTTTATATGCATAAACTGTATATATTACTTTTAATAATTTTGTTCACGAAGAAAAGTTTTATCTCCTCCACACTTGGAGATACCAGAAAATGTACTCTTTACAAATACCTTAAAAACAGATTAATGAGGGGAGCACCAGATTCCTTGAAGAGCTCCATCATTATGCTTCTCTGTGTGGCAGACCTTATGGTGGGGCCTGCAGTCATTCAATTGGGAAACTTAAATGGTGCTAGTATAACAGGATCCCAGAGTGGCAGAGACAAAGTGGCAGTACTCAAGCAACAAAAAGCAAAGTGGATATACTATAATAGAGAGCAGAAACAAAGTCCTGATCAGGGTGGTTTGACATGTGTAGACCTATGGGCTTGGTTAATTAATCATGCTGATCCTAGGAGTGAAATAGGAAGGTTACTACAATTTACTGGATTTATATAAGCAGAAAAGTTTTAGGACAAATGAATAAATTATAACAACAGAGAAGCACAGCCCAACCAATTCCCAGATTTGAGCCATTTACAGATCCAGAACCCCTTGAATGAAGAGGAGGATGGGCCCCCTTGAGGGACCCTAGTGTACTACCAAAAAGTTATACTGTCAAGCTCTCCTGCCATTCCCCAAGGGGACATGAGACCCTTTTACCAGGATAACCATATATTGAGAAATAGGAAATGATCAGACAATTTGGGAACTACTGAACACTGATTCTGAACTAATGCTGATTGCGGAAGATCCTAAACATCTTTATGGTCCTCCAGTAAGAGAAGGGGCCTATGGAGATCAGGTGGTCAGTGAGTTTTAGCCAAGGTCTGATTCACAGTGGGTCCAATAGTTTCCCAAGTCCATCCTGTGCTCATTTCCTTAGTTCCAGAAGGCATAATTGAGATTGATTTACTTGGTACAAGGCAAAATTCTCATATTGGTTTCCTAACCTATGAAGTGAGGGCTATTATGAAGGAAAAGGTCAAATGGAAGCCATAAGAATTGCCTTTACCTGGGAAAATAGTAAATAAAAAACAATGTAGTCCCTTGAGGAACTATAGAGATTAGTGCCACTGTCAAGAACTTGAAAGATGCTGGCTGGTGGTTCCCAACACATCCTCATTTACCTCTTCTATTTGACATGAAGAATAAGTCTTAGATAAAAACAGTACTTTACTGAAAGCTTCATCAAGTAGTGATTCCAATTGCAGCTGCTGTACCAGATATAGCTTCCTTGCTTGAGCAGATTAACCTATCTTCTGGTACCTGATATGCAACTATTGATTTTGTGAATGCCTTTCTTCCATACCTATCCATAAGATTCACCAGAAGCAATTTACTTTCAGCTTGCAAGGCTAGCAGTACAAATTTACTGTCCTACTTCAGTGTTATATCAATTCTCCAGCCCTGGGTCACAGCTAAATTCACAGAGATCTTAACCATCTTTCTCCTCCACAAAGTATTACATCGGTCCATTGTGTTTATGACATTATACTGATTAGGCTGAATAAACAAGAGGTAGCAACTACTCTGGACTTGTTAGCAAAACACACGTGTGCCAGAGGATGGGAAATGAATCCAACTAAAATTCAAGGTCACTCCATCTCAGTGAAATTACTGAGTCCAGTGCTGTGAAGGATGCAGAGGTATCCCTTCTAAGGTGAAGGATAAGTTGTTGCATCTGGCCCCTTCTACAACCAAAAAGGAGGCACAAAGCCTAGTGAGCCTATTTGGATTTAGGAGGCATTCCTCACTAGGATGTGTTACTATAGCCCATTTACCTACGGAGTGATTCTAAAAGCCTCTAGTTTTGAGTAGGTTCCAGATAAGAGAAGATTCTACAACAGATCCAGACTACTGTGCAGGCTGCTGTTCCATGTATGCCATATGACCCAGCAGATCCAATCGTACTTGAGGTATCAGTGGCAGAGAGGGAAGCCACTTGGAAGGTTTGTGAGACCCCTGTAGATAGACCCTTAGGATTCTGGAGAAAGGCTCTGCCATCATTTGCAGACAGTTACTCTCCCTTTGAGAAACTTCTACTGGGCCTTAGTGGAAAATGAGTGCTTGACCAGGGGCATCAGGTTACTTTGCAACCTGAGCTGCCCATCATGAACTGGGTGCTCTCTGATCCACCCTATCACAAAGCTGGAAGGGCATGTAAGTAGTATGTACATGATTGGGTCTCAGTGGATCCTGAATGTACAACTAATTTACATGAAAGAGTGGCACATATGCCCATGGTTTCTACTTCTGTTATACAGCCCAGTATGTACCTGTAGTCTCATGATGGTATGCTCTGTTGTCATGTGTTAGAGAAAGATAAGACTAGAGTCTGGCTTATAGATACTTCTGCTTATGCAGGCATCACCCAAAAGTGGGTAGCTGTACCAGTATAGCCCTTTTCAAGGACACCCATGAAGGACAGTGATAAAGGGAAATCTCAGTGGGCAGAACTTTAGGCAGTGAATCTAGTCATAAATCTTGCCTAGAAGAACTTGCCAGGTGCATGACTGTATATTGTTTCATAGGTTGTGGCCAATGATCTGTCTAGATAGTAGGGGACGTGGAAAGAACATATTGGTAGAAAATTGGTGACAAAGACATATGAGCAAGAGGTATGTGGCTAGACCTCTATAAAGTTGAAGGTTGTGAAGACGTTTGTGTGCCATATAATTATTAATGAAAAGATGACCTCATCAGAAGAGGACTTTAGTAGTTAAGTGTATAAGATAACTTGTTCTGTGTATAGCAGTTAATCTATTTCTTCAGCCAACCCTGTCATTCCCCAAGGACTCATGAACAAAATGGCCATAGTGGCAGAGATAGAGGTTATACATGGGCTCAGCTACATGAACTTCCACTCACCAAGGCTGATCTGGTTACAGCCATTGCTGAATTCCCAATATGCCAGCAGCAAAAACCAACACTGAATCCCTGATATGGCACCATTCCTTGGGGTGATGTCTGCAATCTAGTGGCAGGTTGATCATATTAGACCATTTCCATCATGGAAAGGATAACCAGCACTTTGTCCTTGTTGGAATAGACACTTATTCTACTCTATTTTATATGGATTTCTCTTCCCTGAATGTAATGATCCTGCCAAAATTACTACCATGAGCATATAGACTATCTCATCCACCATCATGGTATTCTACACATCATTGTTTCTGATCAAGGAATGCACTTCACAGCCAAAGAAGTGTGACAGTGGGCTCATGCTCGTGGAATTCACTGGTCTTACCATGTTTCTCACCATCTAGAAGCCACTGAATTGGTAGAAAGATGAAATGGCCTTTTGAAGATGTGATTGCAGCATTGGATAGATGGTAACACCTTGCAGACCTGGGACAGGGTTCTCCAGAAGGCTATATATGCTCCTAATCAGCATTCATATACGTAACTGGTTCTCCCATAGCAAGGGTTCACAGGTCCAGAAATCAAGAGGTGGAAATACAAGTGGTACCACTCACCATCACCTCCAGTGGTCCACTAGCAAAATTTTTCCTCCTATTCCTGACTTTATGCTCTGTTATCCTAGAAGTCTTTGTTTGAGACAAGACAGCTTGTACCAGGATGCACAATTATTCCACTGAACTGGGAGCTAAGACACCCTTGATCATCTGGGGCTCCTCACACCTCTGAGTCAGTAAACTAAAAAGAGAGTTATGTTGTTCATGGAGGTGATTCATCCAAACCACCAAGCAGAAATTGGACTACTACTTCACAATGGAGGCAAGGAAGAAGATGATTGGAGTGCATGAAATCCTGTAGGGCATCTCCTAATATTACCATGCCCTGTCAATAAAGTCAGTTGGAAATTACAATAACCCAATCCAGGCAAGATGACAAATGGTCTACGTTATAGGCTTATCTCCTACTATTCTTATTCTCTATTCCTTACATTGGTATCTAAACTATTCACATTTTAGGTTTCTTTTCCTCATACTTTAAATGGTACTCCTCTTTTCTTCCTTTAAAATAAACCACCATACCTACCACTACAGTGAAATCTTACTCCTTATCCTTTCTCTCAAAACAGAGTGGCTCCTTCTCCCTTCATGCCTCAAATCACAATGCCCCAACATAATTCCATTACTGCACTGACATTTTGTTATTAATGGTAATCATCATAATGACTATTAGTCTTAAAATGCTTACTGCATACCAGAAAACATACTGTTTGCAAAAATTATCTTGTTTTTCTTAGTTACTTTTCTTGCTTCTCAGACAAAATATCAGACACCCACAAATTAAAAGAGAGAAGGTCTATTTTGTCTCACAGTCTGTAGCTGTTTCAGTCCACAGTCAGCCGGCTCCAAGTCAGGGTGGCATAGCAGAGGAGCATCCTATAGGAGAAATAGTCCATAGCAGGACAAGCAGAAGACAGTGAGCAGCAAGCAGTAACAGCAAGCCTGCCTTCTTTCTGTCCCTTTATATTCTATCCGGACTACAAGCCTATTGACTGGTGCCACCCACACCAGGTTGGGGCATCCATTATCCACACTCTTAACCCAAGTATCACACTCTTAATCCACATTCATACATCCTAATCCAGCCACCATTGAAACTCCACACCTACGATCACATGAGGCTTTGGGGGAACATCTAGATGTAAGCCAATAACATTGTTCTTTAAAACCATTCTAAAATTATTGATATTTAGTTTCCACTGTAGATAAGAAAATTAAGAGGAAAAAGATTCATGCTGCCATAATATATAACCTAGCTCACATGTATCTTAGTAGCTATAGTGTACTTCCTAAAGAGCTGTATGAGAAAGCTAGTCCTCAATAAATGACTATTCATCAGAGACCTGTATGATTCAGAGGAGTCTTCATTTTCTCTATGATGTTTTGTCACTTGCATAATGGGTCTCCCTGTCTTTTTTGTAAAGATTATGTTTCTTTAACCCAGTTGTGTTTCAATAATACACCATCAAAGTGTTCAGAGAAATTTGATAAATCATTCAAGGGAAACTTTGTTTGTATTACAGATATGAGAACAAACTTGGAACAATTCAAACATATTCTGGGGTCAAAAATTAAGGAGAGAGGGAGCTGAGATTGTAATGATATACACTTTGTTCTTAAGCTAGTATTCTTTGCATAAAAGTTTTCATCAAGTTTGGAGAAAATGGCTGACTTATTTTCAAATCTATACAACCTGGAGCACAGCTAAAGAGGATGCAAAACTCAACATGTGTCACTTCCTTCAGGAAGCTCTGTCCAGACCTGATCTAAGTCAACATGACAATTTGTACTTAAGATCTTTGGTACATATTAGTATCTTCTGCCAAATTAGAAGAAAATAAAAACAATTTGTTCTTTCTGTGAGATTTAGCTATATATTTCATAATAAAAGCAAGTTGCAAACCAAATACTACCACCCATAGGGACATTTATTAGCTAAGCAGGCATATGACAATCTGGTAAGCTTATGGATGCCCTGATTCTCTATCAAGAATGCAAACTTGACACACAGTCTCTACACAATGCAGTTATCACAGGTCAAATGCAACAAATAATTTGATAGCATTATCAACTATTATTTTGTAAGGCCTAGTGGCAGGATATTTTGTTAATTGGAAAGACATAGAGGAAATGGAATTCTAGTTGCAGAGCACCACTGGGAGGGAGTCAAGTGCCTGCCAGGTTCACTGAATTCCTATTTTGATTCACCAATTATGCAAGGGTGATATAAAGGTGAAATTTATCCTAGCTATATAGGCAAGCACATGTATTAAACATTTAATTGATAAAAAATTATTTCTCCTGAGTCATATGTAATTAGAAAACCTCTTTGAGCATATTTTGATGCCAGTATTGGAAATGCATGTCTCCAGAGTGTGAACCTCTCTGGGTAGTAACTTACCAAACCAAATCTATAGTCTACTGTAGAGGTCTTTTCATACTAACTGATCCTCCCAGGGTACAGACCACGTAGATTGACAGACACATGCATTACTTTACCAATAGACAAGTGAACTGTAGATGATAGACCACTACCTCCTTTGTTCTCCTGTTGTAACCTTCATCCTTCTCTGCTGGAACCTTCAGTGCACAGAGTAGTTTGGGGTCATGCATCTGATGCTGCCACCAGAACCTGAAGTCATTTCTGTCCTCCTAGGCACTTGTCTGGTGTGGGTACTAACATAAAATGAACATGCAGTCATTACACATGGCCTTTGAATAAATGATTGAAAAAAGGAATGATTTAGAAGAAAGAGCAGATTTAAGAATAATTACTCAAGTCAACTCCCCACACTGGTCATTCTGACCAAAACTAAAGTAAAAATATTAGAGAAGCTATTTTTCTCTCTTATGTCACAGTCCATGACACATACTGCATGAAAAAAGCTGGAGTTCCATATACTGTTAAACTGTTTGTGTCTGACCTGTCCTTCATTAGAAAGGCCAATATGCCCCATGGAGAGTTGGTGCTTATCTCACTAGGAAAGACAGAATGTTTGAGGTCAGCTCTGACATATAGCTAGGGAGTACACTGGGAAAGAAAGGGGGCCTAGTTGGTATATCATTCCCCTATCCCTAACCAAATTTGCCTATTCTCATTATCTGCTTTACGTCAAAGGCTTTTCCTATTGTCAACTAACCAAAGAAACTGTCCTTCAGGATTTACTACCTGTCCTGAAATGAAAGGTTCTCCCTGTCTAATTTGCACACTAAATAGGTTGCACAATTGATTCACAAAACCTTGATACAGATTAACAGGACAAATGAATAATTTGCTTTCTAAATTACAGGAAACTTTGAGGTCAAGTAGCCTGGGTAGCCATGGAGCCTCCCCTTCAAAGGCATAGAGGAGTGTAAAGAACTAATCCCCAGGTTTGAGACTGTCTCCATCTGAATGCCTCATGCCATCATCCTCTCAAAACACTCAGAGGACACCCAGGGTATTAGCATGTTCAAGCCACCATATGGTGCCCATCTTATTGCCTTAGTTGCTGGATTCCAGCAAACCACTTTGCAGATCATTTGGGCCCCTGTGAGTAGCTTTTCCTCTGCCCAGCTTCTGTTCAGCTCTGGAAAGCACAATAAATACACATCTCGTTTGCCCAGTGGACTCCAAAGAAATCTTGCCAGTGTTTGTAATACCTGCAAAACCCCTTGGTAAATAACATCCAGGACACACTGAGCAGATTGAAGCCAAGAAGCTCAGTTCCACCTGACAGCTTTCCCCAATTGATTATTTTTGCTGTTAAAAAGGAATAGAGGGCCAGGAACAGAAGATTCATACCAGTCTTAACATATACCTTTTATTGCTATTTAATGGGAGGTTATTTTTCATATTTTGAGGGATATAGTGAATTTAGCTTGTATGTCTAGAACCCTCTTTATTTTTATTCTGACCAGTGACAACTTTTAAACAGAAAAAGAAATAAAGGTGAGCCTTTATTACAAAGCGTAATGCAACTTGGTCTCTACTCAGGCAAGGATCTGCCTCATTTGCTGCACTTCTTTTAATCATAAATTCCAAAAATTACAAGAAACTCTAGCAAACACTGACTTGGGAAATATCTGGTCTGGAAAATAGGACATATTTTGGAGGTATAATTTTAAGATAAATTAAGGGGCTTCATTTAACCTTCAGAAGTAATTGGCACACATTTGTAAAAGTAAAAGTGAAGATCAATACGGAGTGTAGTGCTGCCCAATATAGGGGGAGAGGGGGAGAAACTAGTTTTTATTAAGTACCTACTTGGAGAAAAAAATCAAGGACAACCCAAAGGAGAACAACCAGAGACTGTTTGCTCATAGCTTCTGGCAGAGACCCAAAGGCAGCCAGAGAACTGCAAAAGTTTACAGTGGGGAAAAGGAAAGATTGGTTTGGTTGCAGCAGAGGTGGTGGGGCAGAAGCCTATGGTCATTTTGTTCATTTGTCATATCACACCAAGTCCATTTTCATCTATATTTTTCATTTGTATGTTCATTTTCTATATTAAATATCAGGTGTGTAATTTCATTGTATCTGCACAGTAATCCTATTTTTTATTAAAAAGTACAGTTGTCTTACCATCTTAAAAGGGGAGAGACAAACACAAGTTTTTTAATGTTATAAAGGTAGTGGGCATCAGGATCATGTCTGAACAGTTTGGAAGGCTGAATCAGAAGCCTACTCTGTCCATAACTCCACACAGTATCAATGGCTCTGGTGCAGATGGGCGCTCTTGGTGGCCAGTGTTGATCACATCTGTAGCAATCAGGGAAATTTAGAATATAACCAGCTTTTTCATTCCTCTAAAGTTCAGTCAGCCCAGCTAAAGTAGCCTTCACTTTCATCAGCTAATAGAGACTCTGCTCCAAAGTTTACACTAAGGTGTCTCATTCTAAGTTGCAGTGAGTGCATATCTAGGGTTAACATGATATTCTTGAGGTAATTATTTCCAAATACTGGATACCATTAAAATGTTTGAACAAAACCTGAACTTTTAGAAACTGAATCATGCTTTATGTTAGAAAAATAATATTGAAAAAATATGCTCTTAATTTTAGAGTAAGTGAATTTATACAAGTAGAACAACCACGTACTTCACTGTAAATTCGCTTAATCTGGATTAAGGAATACGATAGTAATTAAGGGCTTTAGAATTCTAGTTAAGATACCCAGTAGATGCAGGAACTTGGATAATCACTTCCTTTTTTAAAATCTTGGTTTACAGATTGTCCTTACAGATGTCTGATGAATGAAGGCTTTTTGACAATGGTCTGGGCAACTTGAGTTTGGAAATGTGTCTTTATACTTCAGTTAGATGAAATAAGTCATTGAAAGGTACTAGAGAATTTATCAGCCCCACTTCAAATCCTCACTTTGACATTATGCAAAATATTGTACTTATAAATATTTTGCATTTTTCTGAATAAAAATTGACACCTTCATAAGATTCTGACAATTCCCCAGATCCCTTGAAAACCTACAATATGGATACTTCATATTCCTAAGTTTACTTTTTGCTTTTACCTTTTGACACAAGACTTAAGAGTGTCTTACTCCCATTCTTCTTAATATTTCTATTTCCTCTGGAAAGTCACAGATGCTCTTCCTTGGGACTCTGCCCTGAGCCTTCCTGGGGTCTTGATCTATTCTTTTATTCTTTAAAATGCTTCACTGAGAACCATGATGATGGGAAATATTGTGTGAAATATTATTTGGATGGAGAGTTAAATAAAATATGATATGTAGTCAAAGATGTGGGTAAGAACTTAATTTATATAGAATCATTTTTGAAATTGTGAGACTTCCGGTAATGACATCTTTGGTGAACAAGTTTCACCTTGGGTTATTTCATACATAGCATTATATTTCTTTGAGGTGCTATCAATTCAATTTTCTTATGCTGCCAGTGAAGTAATGGGGTGAAGTGAAAAGGGCTTGGGAAGCAAAAAACCCAGGTACACATCACTGCCCTGCCACTTCCAACTCTTTGAATTTAAAGATGTTGCCTAGCTTTTCTGAAACTGCTTCCTACATGGTTAAAACATTATGCTAACTTAACCTTGTTATATCACCCTCTGATGCTTGTTAATATTGGTATTAAATAATCTGCTTATAAAGGAAAAAAAAACCCTTCACTGATGTATACAGTAGTCTCCCACACATTATCTGTGGTTTTGCTTTCTGTGGCTTCAGTTACCAGTGATCAACCATGGTCTGAAAATATTAAATGAGCTATTATAGGTTAATGATAGTTTTGAAAATTCCTTCTTAGGGATTAAATAATATGAGTCATGTAAAATACTTAACAGAGTAAAAATTTAAAAACTATAATTTATCATTATTTAGCTCTATGTTTATTTGCTTTTGTTTTTTTCTTATAACTCTCTCCCTTTCATTTGTACAGTTCCACCAGGTGCACCTTAGTTTACTTCTCAGAAATATATGGCAGAATACATAATTCATACCTATTCCAGAATGTCATATAAATGAAATCATATGGTTTATAACCTTTTGAGATAGGATTCTTTCATTTATCATCTCCAAGATACCTGATTAGATATATGCAAATATCCAAAAATCTGAAAACATTTAAAGCCAAAAACACTTCTGGTCTCAAGCATTTCATATAAAAGATACTCAACCTATATTTATTCCAGTTTACACTTATACACATTGTGTAATTATATGCTAATTGTTTACCAACCCTCTTGCCTACAGCTTGTTGGAGTCTGTTTCTGCTTACTACTATATCAAGGAGTGTGCTATTACATAATTCATAGAAATTGAATAAGTTCATGAAAGGAAGAATGACTAAATGTGTAGGTGACATTATGAAGCACAGAAAACTATATTGTTGTCTTCCCAAATCTCTTGCTTCAAAAATTGGTCAGGAAGGAATGAGGTCAAGTTAACATTTTTACATTTCTGCTCTGGGGCCCATTTTAGATGGCAAGGGGAAAATTGAAAAAGAAGAGGGCTTTTCTTAAGCCCCATAATGTCTCAGGTAATTTGCTTAAAAAAAATCTGAGGCTCAAGGGAGCTAGATTTGACCTGGACTAAGATCACTCTTCTAATAAATTTAAAAACTGGAACACAGCCTGAAGAATAAATAGGAACTCACTGCCTTCTTTCTGGTCTGTAGTAACTTCTCCACCCCTTGACCCAGCACATAAGGGTACTTGGTTAATGTAGACTTAGCAGTATCTTTCAAAAGCCTACTTTTCATCAAAATGTGCCAACTTGAAGGCCTATTAAATGCATCTCAAAGGGTTACTGATGATTTTTGTCATTTTAGATGTTCCTAAAGAGAGTAATAAAACATTTTAACAAGGACTGGGGGTTTGGCTCAGTAGTTCTGCCTCCTGCCTTGCACAGGGCTCTGAGTTTGATCCCAGGTACCAAAAAAAACCCCATTTTAATGAAAAGTTTAAATTTGGTTCACACTCTACCCCATCTCTTAGACTGGATGGTACTTTATTGAGTAATGTAATGATAAAGAGATCTTCAAGTCATGTCCAAAGTTCAGAGACCTCAGCTTTTAACTTTTATGTAAATTATGTTGGTTAATATATAATGCCCAGTTTAGATAAATGGCAGAAGGAAGTATGTTTATAAGCCATTTTAAAGAAAGGGCATAAAAACACTGCAAATGAGGTCTTTTTTCCCTTCCTCCAGGACAACAGAAGCTGCCTTCATTGACTAAAACATGTCAAAAATGGTCCCCAGGATGGAAAAGGAAGTATTGCTTTGACTTGATACTTTAAAAATATTTGTTGAGATCCTAAAATATTATGGACAATCCTGCTGAGAAAGCTCACCTGGTACAGTGGTTCTGTAGTCAAGCGCACGAGCAAGAACAAGACTTCCCTCTCAGGTCTTAAAAATGATATTCCTCAAGTGTCTTCAAGCCATTCAAGTGTATCAATCCTGAGCCTAGGTGACATACTATGGATGTAGGGATCATAGATCTTCATAGATAAAGTTTTAACCTCAAAGGTTCAAGCACCAATTTAACCATAGCTCACTGCTGCTCAGGGTCAAGTCCCTTCAAATGGGAACATATTCAAGTTCTCTGTCTTGTCTGTTGTTAAAACACTTAACACTTTCCAGGCTGCCTTACCACCATGTCTAGAGCAGAGGGGGAGGTTTCAAGGCCACCACATCACCATTCCTGGCACAGAGGAGGAGGCTTCCTGACCGCCATATCACCAATCCCAGTGCAGAGGAGGTGAGCTGCAAGGGCTAGAGCAGCACCCCTCCTCGATATGAGAAGACACATAAACAAGCCTCAAAACCAGACTACAAGATCAATTATAGGAACCCCAAAGGAAAATGAGATGGAACAATCTCAGTCAAGGGCCTGCACTCCCTGAACTGGCAACAACAGAGGATCTGGAAAAAAATGAAATGAGAAATAATTTCTCAGATAACAGCAGAGATTGTGCCCATAGTGAAAGGCATGATTAATAAATCTGGAGAGGAGCTGAGGAACATGATGGAATCCCAACATAGGAAACAAATGGAATCCATAAAACAGATGCAAACAGATTTCCAGGAGATTAAAAACTCCACTGAAAGTTTACACAGCAGAATGAGCCAATGTGAGGACAGAATTTCAGATATGGAAGATACGATGGAAATTAGACACCAGGAAAAGAAAAAATTCTTTAAAATAGTAAGGGACCATGAGAAATCATTCCAGCAGCTGCTAGATAATGCAAAGGACAATAGCACAAGACTGATTGGAATAAATGAAAAAACAGGAGAGATTTCAGACAACATAAAAATCTGTTCACAGAAGTGATGGCAGAAAACTTCCCAAGCAAGGGAAAAGACCTTGACACACAGATAAGTGAAGCATATAGGACTCCAACTGGCCTTGATCAAAAAAAAAAAATCTACATGTAGCATATTATACTTAAGAGTCCAGAAACCCAAGCCCAGAGGAAGGCACTTCTGGGCTGCCATTCTACCTCTCACAGCCCAGAGGTAGGGGCTTCAGGGCTGCCATTCCACCACTCACAGCCCAGAGGGAGGGCCTTCCAGGCCATTGTTCCACCACTTCCAGCCCAGAGGAAAGGGCTTCTGGGGTGCCGATCCAATGATTCCAACCCAGAGGAAGGTGCTTCCGGGCCACTGTTCCACCACTCCCAGCCCAGAGGAAGGTGCTTCCAGGCCACCTTTTCAGTGCTCCCAACCCAGAGGAAGGGGCTTCAGGGCCACCGTTCCACTGCTCCCAGCCCAGAGGAAGGAGCTTCTGGACCACAGTTCCAGACTAAAAGAAGAAACAGGGGAAAATGCAGATGACATAAAAAAAAAATCTTCACAAAAGTAAGGGCAGAAAACTTCCCAAGCAGGGGAAAAGAAATTGACATACAGATAAGTGAGGGATATAGGACTCCAAATAGCCTTGATCAAAAAAAATCTACACATAGGGATGTAATTGTTAAGATTCCAGAAACTCAACAAAAGAACAAAGTTCTACAAGCAGTTAGAGAGAAGAAACAAATCACGTACAAAGGAAAGCCCTTTAGAATCACAACAGGTTTCTCAATGCAAACCTTGAAGGCAAGAAAAGCTTGGAGTGACATATTCCAAGCCCTAAAGGAAAACAGCCTCCAACCCAGAATGATGTACCCTGCAAAACTATCTTTGAAAATTGATGGAGAAATAAGATAATTTCATGGCAAAGAGCACCTGAGGAACGTCATAAATACCAAACCAGCACTCCAAAAAAATTTTAGACAATATCCTAGGAATAGAAAATAAGGATCACAACCCCAGGAAGCAAAGCAGAATGAACCCATCTGGCATGAAAAGAAATTAAATGTAAAAGGGGAGAATCCAACAAAAAGAAAAAGTCATGAAAATGATAACTCAATATGTATCAGTTATAATCATCAATGTTAATGGTCTCAATTCACCTATCAAAAGAAATAGACTGGAAAAATGGGCCAAGAAGCAAAATCCAACAAAATGCTGCATACAAGAAACACACTTCATTCAAAATGAAACTAGTAGACTGAAATTTAAAGGGTGGAAAACAATACTCCATGTGACAGGAACCCAAAAAAAGGTAGGAGTAACTATCCTCTTTTTATACCAAGTAGATTTCAAACCAACACTGATTGAGAGAGACAAAGAAGGCCACTATATCCTTCTAAAGGGAAAAATCCAACAGGAAGAGATGACAGTCATAAATATCTATGCACTAAACACTAGTGAACCTAACTATATAAAACAAATACTAACAGACATGAAAAGTCACATATGCACAAATACAATTGTAGTAGGGGAACTCAATACCCCACTGCCACAAATAGACAGGTTAACTAGACAAAGAATCAGCAAGGAAATACTAGGACTCAATCAGACTCTTGAACAAATGAACTTAACAGATGTTTACAGAGTGTTCCACCCCCACAAAATCAGAATACACATTCTTTTCAGCTGCACATGGGTAGGTCTCTAAAATAGAGCACATACTGGCTCATATAAAATGTTTAAGTAGGTGCAAAGGAATTAAAGTTATCCCCTGTATATTGTCAGACCATAGTATGATTAAAGTGGAGATCCATAGCAAAAGAAACTGAAAAAAATTAATACACATACGGAAATTGAACAACAAACTTCTGAATAACAAATGGATCACAGAATAAATTAAAGAATAAATCAGACAGTTCCATCAATTAAATGACAAAGACAATATAACATATCTGAATCTATAGAACACAAAGAGAGCAGTCTTACAAGGGAAATTCATAGCACTGAATGCACATATTAGGAAAACAGAATGAGCCCGCTTAAACAACCTGATCCTGAACCTCAAGCTTCTAGAAAAAGAATAGAAGGACAATCCCAAAACTCATACTAGGGAGGAAATTATAAAGATCAGAGCAGAAATCAATTCAATGGAGACTAAGAGAATGATACAAAACATTAATGAAGCCAAGAGTTGGTTCTTTAAAAGAATAAACAAAATTCACAAATCCTTAGCCAACCTTATCAGAAAAAAGAAAGAAAAGATCAAATCCATGAAATTAGGAATGAAAAGGGTGAAGTTACAACAGACCCAACAGAAATCCACAGGATGATCATTACCTACTTCCAGAACCTATATGGCAATAAGATGGAAAACACAGAAAAAATGGACAGATTCCTAGACACATATGAATAACCAAAGTTGAATGAAGAAGACCTAAATATTCTAAAGAACCGAATATCCATCAATGAAACTGAAAACATAAATAAAAACTTACCAAATAAGAAAAGCCCAAGTCCTGATGGTTTCATCACTGAATTCTACATAGCAGGTGCAAGGACCCGAGTTCAATCCCCAGTACAAAAAGAAAAAAAGACTTCTACATGACATTATGACATTTAGAGAGAAACTATTGCCACTATTGTTTCAACTCTTCAATGAAATTGCAAGGGAAGCAATGCTCCCAAATTCATTCCTGGAAGCAAGCATCACCTAGATACCCAAATCAGAGAAAGACACAACCAAAAAAGAGAACTATAGGACAATCTCGCCAATGAACATAGGTGCAAAAATCCTTATTAAGATAATGGCAAATAGAATGCAGAAGATCATCAAGAAGATCATGCACCCTGACCAAGTGAGATTCATTCCAGGGACGCAGGAATGGTTCAATGTACAAAAATCAATAAATGTAATACACTATATCAATAGAGCCAAGGACAAAAACCATATGATTATCTCCATAGATGCAGAAAAAGCATTTGACAAAAT
>NW_004624841.1:3597737-3613857 GCF_000247695.1 Heterocephalus glaber | reverse complement strand
TCCCAATGAGAAATATAATTGTGTTGTATACCTAAAATGTACCAATAAAAGAATTTAACAAAAAATAAAATTAAAAAAAAAACCTTTTGTCCTTTAAGTTGTGGATGTTAGGCATTTTGTCCTAGTGATGGGAAAATGAGTAAGACAACATCTAAAAGAATCAGAGTTATTCATGATATTCTAGTATGTTGAGTTTGAATTAAATTTCTGATCCCTAAATACCTCACGTGTACCCTCAGAAAAGCCATAAATTTTGGATTTAATTTCTTCATTATGAAGAGTGGGGTGCAATAATGGTGTTGCATTCTGTATGTCTGGTTCACTCAATTCTCACTTTAAATCTTCCTACTAGTCCATTATATTACTCAAGGTTCTCCAGAGAAACAGAATACACAGTCGTCTACCCCATAATGATATTTCTTTCAATGACAGATGCCATAACCACAGAGTACACATAATGTAGACAGACCAGTTTACTGAAGAAATGTGTTAAACAATAGGAAGTAAACATGGCTACTAAAACATCTATGTTACGAATTTTTTTAAGATCACTCCAAATAACTGCTAAATTATGTGACAAATCAGATAAATATTAAAAATAGTTTAAAATTCCTATATTATCAATTATATATTTTGATCCTTACACTTTCAGTTCCTCACACCATAGAAACTATTTGATATTTACACATGTGTGTCCTATTTATTTCACTTTAGACTATTGCCTCAATGTGCATCCATTTGGAAAAGGTCTAAAGGGGAAGGGGAAGTGAGAGGGCTAGAGGAACGGAAAGAAGGGAAAGGAAAAATGTGAGAAAAGGAAAAATTGGAATCAAAGTCTGTGTGAATAGGGAAGGGTGGAGAGGTTGAATAGAGGGCAGGGGAATGGGGAAAAAAATTAAGAATCAAGTTATATCATGTAAAGGTACAAATTCCCAATGATAAATGTCATCACATTGTACACCTAAAATGTACCAATAAACTTAATGCAAACAGTAGTTTTAAATTGATAAAAATAACTATTCCATAGATACAATCAAAATTACATTGCCAGAGATGGGAGGAGAAATATATGGAAAATGAATTGCAATTGAAATGACTATTTTTCAGCTTAATAAGATAAAACAACAAAAATAAATATATTTATGCAAAAAATAAGGGTAAATATTAGTAAAATAACATAGCTGAAAATAAATGATAGTTTCAAAAAAGTTTCTCTTGCACAGGGGTAGGGGAAGTGGGAGGGGAAGGGGAAAGGAAAGAAGGGAAAGGAAAAGTTATGAGAAAAGAAAAAAATGGAAACAAAGTCTATGTAAATAGGGAAGTGTGGAGGGGGTGAAGGGCACACAGGTAATGGGGAAAAAACAAGAATCAAGGTATGTCATGTACAGGTACAAGAACCCAGTGATAAATGTAAACTTATCATATACCTAAAATGTATCAATAAAAGAATTTAAGCAAAAAAACTTCTCTTTTGTATAAAATGAAACTATAAAAGAAAATGTTTTATGTAATAAATTAACATTTATAACGAGCAAGTAAATAATATTTTAAATACATAAAGTATAACTGTTGCAGAGAATAAACAAAATGCATCAACAAGTAATTCATAAAGGAGAATAGAAAGAAGAGGTATATATATTGTCAAAAAGTAATTCATAAAACTCAACTTAAAAGATCTATCTTTATCCATCACTTTAGCAACATTTAAGAATTAAAATGATATAAAATGTAGTATGGTGGAATAAATACACTCATATAATATTTTGGGGGAGCAATTTGTTCTTTTTACTAAAAATTAAATCCATAGTCTAGTGCTTTCAAGTATAGCTGTAATGGACCTCATCCAACACACATACACATACACACACACATTTCTCAGGGCTGCTACAGAAAGAATTTAAATACTAAAGTACTGGAAGTATTCCAAACCTGAAATTTCACCATTACCAAGACTAAATGATTATGTTAAAAGTAAATGCCCCAGCATGTTCAAATTCTAGCATTCTTCACTGAAATTGCTAGTAGGGCCATCAAGTTTTGATGTTAAAAATATAGAGAAAATAAAAGTAGATATCAGACTCACGTTATGAATATTGGGGGGATTTGATTTGTTTCAGCCTTTGAAAAATTGCTGTTGTAATGTTGCTGCCACTGTCACATGGCAAACGGGTTAAAAACATAAAGCAAAGGGCAATAAATTGGAACACTTAGAAGACACTATGATCCTTCCCTTTTCTCCAGCATCCTAAATATATAATATTTCCCCTACTGTTAGAATTGTCATTCTAAATCATGATCTGATCTTTCCTGGCCTTGGGTGGGATAGAGGGGAAGGCTATTGCTGATGCCCCTTGATGGCCAATGGGGTTAAATCTCAGTAAAAGCTTCATAAACTGAAAGTATAAGAAGAAAATTATTTAATACATTTAACCTAACAAATTCTAGCTTCTAGGGTATAGATAACTTCTCCTTGTGATTGTCTTGTGAGTGGGAAGCTGTGGCTTCCTGACATCACAGAGCTTTACAAGAAAGGATCATGGTGCATATTTTAAGCATAGGAAAAATTCAAAATTCATAAATCAGAATATGATTTCTGCTGAATGCTTATCACTTTTACACATCATAAAGAAAAGCCTCAAGTCAAGCAATGATAAATGAGGGCTGCCTGTTCTTTTGAGGAAACTTTGTCATCTTCATTATAGAACTCAACTCCAAATTTTATTAACAGAATTTCCTGGTCGAACCCAAAGTCATCTGTAGGCATCCATCATTTTTATTTTCTTTTCTAATTTGGTTTTCAGCTTACTCTTTACCTGGAGAGTTTCTCATCTCTGAAGGTCCAATGTTTTCTTTCACTGGTGATATTTTAATTTTCCAAATTAGATTTAATCATTATACAATAATGTGCACATACTTCTAATAGAGAAATTAAAACACAGGTCTTGAGTCATAAGTCTTCTCCACAGCACTGAGTTTACCAACAGATTCTATCCTTTTCCATCTTGTGCTCCCCACACACCAGCTGCCTTTAGTGGTCCTGAAGGCTGCACATGTTCCCAAAGTACACCACACTGACAAGTGTGTTTGTTCATATTTGCCAAACTGCACATGTATTTGTACACATAGCCATGTGCACACACATATTCTAAGTATGCCACTTCCTTCCTTTTTTAAAACTTGTTTTTTTCTTTTGAAGTTTAAGAATTTCTCCTTTAATGATTATTTTTAATTCAACACTGATATAAATATACTAACATTTTTTCTCTTACCTTATTAAATTCTTTATTCAAAAGAGATGCAGTATAAACAAAGCAAAATAAAACTAGAGCTTATTTTCCAACCTTGAAGAGATTATGGTAAGTTGTTCTAGAAGATAAGCAAGAGGGATTTCTTGTTGGTCTCCACTGTTGCTCACCTGATAGTAGATGATTTCTACATTTCCTTTGGCACTACAATGCCTGTGTATTGTTCAGGAATATAGAGCCTCAAATATACTGCTAAAATTCACAATGAAAGACCAGCCAACAACTGCATTTTTCCTTTTCATTATCTGTTTGTAACACAAAGCATGGGATTGCAGACCAATTCATGAAGGCATGACTGAGGTTTGATTTAGGTGATGCATTTTATCCCTAAGTGTGTATCTCTTCATCTGCAATGTAAATAGATTTATAGCTACTGTACATAGTTTTTTTGTTTGGTTGGTTGGTTTGGCTTGGGATTTTTTGAGACAGAGCCTTGCTATGCAGTTCAGATTGGCCTTAAACTCACTATGTAGCCCAGGCCAGCCTCAAACTTGTGATCCTCCTGCCTCAGCCTTCTGAGTGCTGGGATGACACACATGCTTCACCATGCCCAGTTGTGCACATAGTTATTTTGAAATCTAATCTAATGTATAACTTCTAAGTATGTGGAAATAGTAATTTTCTTGTTCCCAAACACTTGATACAGAGGTCATTCAACAAGTCTTTACTGCTGCTCTTCACCTGCTTTCTGTTCTTTCAAAGTTCTCAGTTTTTACATTATATTGGGATGCTTTACTCAAAACCAGTAGTTTTTCCTATCGCATTAGTTCACATCACAATAACTATTGCAGACTTTGCGATAAAATAAGAGAGGTTGCCAGGATGTGTTCTTGGAATTGATGCCTATGAATGGGAAGGAAACCAGTTGGAAAGAAAGGGGAAAGGGTTGGAGTGAAGTGTCAGTCAAAGTCTCAACTTAACTCTATTCAGGGGTCTGAAAGTGCTCTGGTGCTTTGCAGTTTTTCTAAGCTGAGAAGGGGTCAGATCTTGACGCTCTGTGTGGACTGGTTAATCTATGCAGGTTCTGTGGGAAGAGATAAATTTGGGCCATAAACATTCCTATGTGAAGTAGGTTCCTGAAAACTATGATTCTGAGCAGTGTCTCAGGAGTGGCATTCTCTGCAATTATGGGAATAAATCCTGTTTTAAAGACAGAAATGGGTGGAAAAACACAGTATTCACTGAATTAGTATAATTTACAGAGCTCAGTACTGCTGAGAATACTTAGACCAAAGAGTAGAGAAGGAGCAATTGCTTTACATCAAAAAATTTTAAAAACAGTCATAAATTCAGTCTTTAGATAGAAAACAATGGTGGGAATAGTGGGTAAGAAAGGGCATAAAGATGTTTTTGAGCTAACATGTTGTGTGCAGCAAAGCACAATCTAAATTATGACTCCTAAGAGTTACATGGTTCTGGGATGTCAGTTAGCTGCTTGGATTCCCAGTTTTCCCATCTGTAAGTGACAATAACAGACACTACAGTCCTAGTTGTGAAGATTATGAGATAGCATGTGTGTAACCCATCATGATATGAAGATAGGCTGGCATGGCAAAAAGATCTTGGTATTATTTTCATACTGGCTCTTATAGGATAATTTTGGAAGTCATTCTGTGTTAGAGCCCTCCAAATAAAGAGATTTATTATGAAGAATATGGCAGCTGAGAATTTCTAATATCTGTAGGTAGCAACCTGGACACCAGAGAGTCAATGATATGATTCTAGTCTAAGTCCTGAGAAACAGTGAGTCAAGGGCATGGCTTACAGCCTCAAAGACAATGGGCTCAAAGCCAAGAAAGGTCAATTTAAGTTTAAAGGAAGGAAGAGACCAATGTTTTTCATGTGAGCAATGAGGGAGCAATTCCCCCTAACCTACAGGATCAATCTTCTTCTTAATTCACATCCTCAGCTAACTATATTGGACACACCCACATTACATGTGGAAGATAATCTAATTCATTTAACCCAACATTAAAATATTAATGTCATTCCAAAGTATCCCCAAAAGCATACCAAAATTGCCAGATGTCAGGACACCACATAGTCTAGTAAAATTGGCACAAAAATTAACTATTACACACATTTTACTCCAGATTCCAACTTTATATTACAACCCTCAGAAGTCTACAACATAGCAAAGATTCTGGAGTGTATCACTAACCATTAATCTAGTCTTCATGATCTGTCTGCTGCCAGTGAGGCTCTAATTTCCTGGCAATTACAGTTCCTTATTCAGAACTGCATATTCTTGGGGCCTTGTCCTTGATCTGTTATTTTCTCTTTGCTCTACTTTCCCAATATTCTGCTCAATGTAATGTGATTGTCATTTATTTCTAGTTTCATTGGCATTTGAAGAGAAAAGTCCTCTTCACCCTAAGGTTAAATGAGAGGATAACAGAAGTCCTCAAGGTAGACAATTGAAATAAAAGCTAGTCTCTGATCATCTAAGAATTACTTGCTGCTAACCTTTGAACTATATTTCTAAAAACTAAAAGGAAACAACATCTTTCTTCTCCGAACCCAATAAAATGACAAGCCCTGCTACTATCCTAGCATCTCCCAGTATGGGGCTCTCCAGAGGCTTCCCATCATGCAGGGACAGAGCCCGGCAATCACAAGAGGCACAGTGGCTACTGGTTGCTCACCCAGTCTGAGGTGTAAGAGTAATGTTCACCTCTTAAAGACCTTGTGGTTTTGGCTTCATAGGCTCTAAATTGTGTTACACAATTCATTTGAAGATGGTTGTTGCACAAGAATGCTGAATTTTTTTTTCTACTCAGCAAATAGATTGATTTTCTCCTCCTCTCAATTAGCATCAATGGTGGATTTTCTAACGGTGTTATTTGAGCTTGAAGGTTAAACATGGCATGCTTGTCTGTTGTTCAGATCAGTGCTGCTCTGACATTGTTATTCCTCACCTTAACGTCCATCGATGATTTGATTTAAACCAGCTGTTTTGTTAATTTAGTAATTAGTGACTTGGCAAAGCAGTAATTGTATTGGGTGGCAGTAAACCTTGACTCAGATTTACATATGTAATGAAATTTCAGCATGAAAAGGTTGTTCCAAAGAATGATAATATCTAATATAAGATGCAAGTTCATAAAAAATGAAAATGAAAAATCTTACAATGTGCTGTCATATCTAAGATACATAGAGTTGCCTTCCCCCATTCTGTGTACACCAAGATGTGTGCCAGATGTTGTGACAAAAACTTTACATATATTAGTATATTTCACATCTAGATCTTAAAAGATGGTTATTGTCAGCTCCAATTTACAAATGAGAAACCGAGGCCTAGGGTCACTTAATATTTTCCAAAAATATCTCAGAGCCAGGAAATAAAAGAGCACAGAAACAAATTTAAATCTGTATAACCTCAAATTCCATGTTTTAAAAATTCTTCTTAACAATACTTAGCTGTTTTCTGCCACTTCTCATGGCTAAAATTTTACTAAAGTGCTACCCATCACAGCTCAAGAAAGTTGAGGGTGGGGAAGATGACAGAGTAGTGAACAGCAGAGAAAGAGCCTCTCTAAGATTTTGTGTCCAGATGCTAGCATGTAGCAATGTGATGAAGAGAAGAAGAAGGGAAGTGGGTCCCTGGGATCCAAGAAGGGTCTAAAGCAAGAAATGAAATCTATGGGGAGAGCAGAGAGAGAGAATTTAATGAAGAGAAAGAAGGAGATGGCAAGAGGTGCTTTCCCCCTAAGGCCTGACTCATTGCATAGGAGGGGTGGCTCAAACCTGCAGATGCATGATGACTGCTAGGAACCCCAGAGGAGTCCATGGAGAAACATATCAATGAATGAGGAAATGGACTAAGTGGACTGTAGTTATTCAGGTTCAGATGCCTCTCAGGAGAGGGTGATTGGCCAGTAGCCATCTTGGAGAGGGGCCAACTACACTTGAAACTCAGAGCAGCTATGGGATGGCTCCATCTAGCAGTGGCCAGTGTCAGGGAGAGGCTATTGACTTAAATTGGCAGGAGGTCAAGGAGCCAAGTTCTAGCAAGCAAGGAGCCAGCCAGGTTCCAGCCAGCAGGAGGAATATCAAATATCTGGAACAAATCAGGTCCCAGCTTCATAGCCAAGAACCAGCCTGAACTTCAGTGGAACTAAAGATGCAGGCTTTCCAGGGTTATCCACTAACCCACTTTAAATCTACTGCTAGCTTACTGGGATTAATCAACACAGATCTGGACTCTACCCACTTTGTCTACCAGTGACAACAGAGACACACCTTGAAGTGGCCCTTTCTTTTCTTATTTTCTTCTTTTATTTTATTTTATTGTTTTTGTTTTGTATTGTTTTTTTCTTGATCATTCTTGTATATGAGCAAGAACATTGTTTCTAGTTTTTGTTGTTGTTGTTCTGTTCTTTTATTTCTTCCTTCTCTCTGTCCTATCTTCTTCACTAGTTTACCAAAGTTCTTTTAATCTTCCAGTGTCTTCCAGCCTTGTTTCTAATCTTTTCCTCTTCTTTCATATCTCTGTTTTTCTCCCTAACTCTGTTTAAATTTTCCCCATGAGTGTAAAATCACCATGCTGAGGGCTTATTTATTGTATACAATTTTCAGATTTAATTTAAATTTGTTATATAACCACAAATCTAGTCCATACAGTTAAAGATGGCAAATTAACAGTTACCACAGTTTGTAATTTTCTAGCCTGTGTTTGATGATTTTATTATGGCTGATTATACTATCTTAGCCAAAGAGACATAATTTTTCTAATCAACTTCTCTTCCTGGTATGCCAAGACTGAGATTGCCCAAGGATAATAAACAATACCAGTGCCAAAGAACCAAGAGCTGAGCCAATTAGGCAGTAACTTCTCATTCCCAGTAAATTGAAGAGGCAGGATATTGCAATAGACTCAAAACCCCAAAGCTAGCAATATCTGGAAGATATCTCTGAAAAGTAGTCACTTCCTAAGCATTCTAAATACTAGCAATAAATGTACTTACCATAAGCAATGTATAATCTTCACTACCCCCCCCCGAAAAAAATAGAAAATGAGAAGACATGGAAGCAAGATGCAATACCAGACTTCCAGCTCACCAAAGGCAAACTGGAGAGCAATGAGGTAGAACAATTTGAAAGCCACTCACCTGGCCTCTCTGAAGTGATAACAACAGAAGTAACAAATCAGAAGGAAACACTAGAAAACATCAAATAAGAAATAATTTCCCAGATAATTACAGGGATGGGGACCAGAATGAAAGACATGCATAGTAACTCTACAGCAGATACAGATTTTTAAAAAATAGAAGAACTTAGGAAAATTATGCAAACCATGAATGCCCAACACAGAAAAGAAATGGAATTCATAAAACAGATTCAAACAAATATCCAGGAGATTAAAAATTCCATTGAGAGTATCTGCAGTAGAATGAGCCAATGTTAGGACTGAATATCAGGTATGGAAGACAGAGTTGCAGTTAGTGATCGTGAAAAGAAAGATTTTTTAAAAATAGCAAGTGACCAAACAAAAAACAATCCAACAACTCCTACATGATGCAAAAAAAGAATAACATAAGATTGATCAGAGGCAGTGAAAAAGCAGAAGATAAGGCAAATGACATAAAAAAAACCTGTTCACGTAAGTAATGGTAGAAAAATTCCCAAGCATGAAAAAAGAATTTGACATACAAATAAGAGAGGCATATAGAACTCCAATTAGCCATGTTTTTAAAAAACTACACCAAGACATCTAAGCTCTAAATGAAAATAACCTCCTACCCAGATTGATGAACACTGAAAAATTATTTTTCAAAGTTGATGGAGAAATAAGATAGTTCCCTGACAAAGAACCCCTGAGGAAATTCATGACCACCAAACTAGCACTACAAAATGTTCTGAAGGACATTCTAGAAAGAGGTAACAAGGACTACAACTTCATGAACCCAGAAAGAATGAATCAACCAGACAAGGCAATCAATTAAACAGAGGGGACAATGAGTGAACCAACAACAGGAAAATAACATGACAAGGATAAATCAATACATACCAGTTTTAACTATCAATGTTAATGGTCTCAATTCAACAACAACAACAAAAAAAAACAGACTGGCAGAATGAATCAAGAAGCAAGGTCAAACAATATGCTGCATACAAGAAATGAACTTAATTCAAAAAGAAATTCATAGATTAAAAAGCAAAGGATAGCAAACAATACTCCATGAAACAGAAAGCTAGAAAAAGCAGGGGTACCAATTCTACTTGCAGACAAAGTGGATTTCAAGCCAAGATTGATTAAGAGAGACAAAGAAGGCCACTACATCCTTGTAAAGGGTACAATTGAAGAGGAAATGATAATAATTATAAATATATATGCACCAAATACCAGGGCACCCAATTATATAAAACAAATAATGGACATGAAAAACTAAATAAGCACTAAGACAATTGTAGTGAGGGACATTAATACCCCACTGTCACAAACAGACAGATCAACTAGACAAAAACTCAACAATTAAATATCAGAACTGAACCAAATTTTTGAGCAAATGGACTTAATAGATTTCTACAGAGAGTTCCACCCCACAACATTAGAATACACATCCTTCTCAGCTACGCATGGGACGTTCTCCAAAATAAACCACATACTAGCTCATAGAACATCCTTAAGTAAATGCAAAGAAATTGAAGTGATCCCATGCATATTATCAGGCCACAGGGCAATGAAATTGAATAACAATGGCTAAAGAAACCACAAGAACTGTAAACATATAGAAATTAAATAACACTCTCCTGAACAAACAATGGGTCACAGATGAAATTAAAAAAGAAATTAGATAGCTTCCACATTTAAACAATAATGCCAAGGACTGGGGATTTAGATCAGTGGTTTCACCACCTGCTGTGCAAGCACAAAGACTTGAGTTCGATTCCTGGTACCCCCCCCCAAAAAAACCCCCACAATAATGCCAATATAATGTACCCAATCTTGTGGGATGTGATGAAAGCAGTCCTATGAGGGAAATTTGTAGCAGTGAATTCCCATAACATAAAAACAGAGTGAGCTTAAATAAACAACCTAATGTTGAATCTCAAGCTTCTAGAAAAAGAAGAGCAAGTCAAGCCAAAAGCTCATGCAAGGGAGGAAATTATAAAGATTGGAGAAGAAATGAAAGCAATGGAGACTAAGAAAACAATATAAAGAATCAATGAATTGAAGAGTTGGTTCTTTGAAAGATTAAATAAAATTGACAAACCCTTAACCAACTGTGGTAGACCACCCTGACCAAAGTCAGAGCAGGCTGGAATATGGAATAGACATATCCCTCCCAAATTGTCTCTAATTTACTCAGAGCTGGACTGAAGTCTATGTGACTCACAGGAACACATCAGATGGCATTTCTGGCTAGTATAGCTTCTGCACCAATGGCTGGCATACAGATCTAAGTCCTGATCTGTGAAGCTGCAGGGCTCCTAGTGAGATAATACTTTAGATGAGGACAGCATGGCTCCAATCCATATTCTATCCCCAGAACTGTCAATCCCTTAATTGTTTTCAGTAACTTACTAGTAAACCATAACTGAATTTTTGTCAGTTACACTCCTTCTACAAGTAGGCCTAATCCTCCTTTACACAAGCCTAGCCAGTGTCAGTTGATATCACCAGATTCTATGTGCATTCCTCTTCCCTATTTTTATCCATCCCTGTATAATCAGTAGATACCAACCGATCTAGTTGCTTGTGGTCTTCACTGCATACTCGGTCTCATGGCCATATGTTCTGTGTCACCCATCCCAGTTCCTCACCATCTGTTTAAGTCTTGTTTCTGTGTTTTTCTTTTACCTTCCATCATATTGGCATGCAGGAGATTGAGACTCTCAGCCAGGGCCTTGATATCAAACCTTATTTAAAAAAAGGGAAAGAAAAGACTCAAATCCATGCAATTAAGAATGAGAAGGGTAAAATCACAACAGATTCTGCAGAAATACAGATCATCAATACCTACTTTGAGAACCTATATTCTAATAAAATGAAAAACACAGAAGAAATAGACAGATTCCTATATACATATGAATTATCAAAGCTGAATCAAGAAAATATAAAAATTCTAAGTAAACCAATATCATTCAATGAAATTGAAGATGTAATTAAAAACATTCCAACAAATAAAACCCAGGCCCTGAGGGATTCACTGAAGAATTCTATGAGATATTTATAAAAGACCTAATTCCACTACTTCTCAAACACTTCAATGAAATTGAAAGAGAAATAATACTCCCAAATTCATTCTTGGAAGCAAGTATTATGCTGACACAAATATCAGAGAAGGATCCAACCCCCCAAAAATGGAGAACTATAGGCCAATCTCACTAATTAACATAGATGCAAAAATCCTCAACAAGACACTGGCAAACAGAATGCTGAGATCATATACCCTGACCAAGTGGGATTCATCCCAGGGATGAAGGGATGGTTCAACATATGCAAATCAATAAATGTAATACACTATATTAATAGAGCCAAGGACAAAAACTACACGATCATCTCAATAGATGGAGAAAAAGCATTTGACAAAGTCCAACACTCATTAATAATAAAAAAGAAAATTGGAATAGATAGCCTTTATCTCAATCTGATAAAAACTATCTATGACAAACCAACAACCAACATCATACTAAATGGTCAAAAACTGAAAGCTTCCATTCTAAAATCAGAACCAGACAAAGATGTCCACTATCACCACTCTTATTGAATATAATTCTGGAAACATTAGCCAGAGGAATTATACAAGAGGAAAAAAAGGAATACTGATAGGAAAGGAAAGGAAGAAGTTAAATTATCATTGTTTTCAAATGACATGATACTCTATATAGAAGACCCCAAGAACTCCACCAAAAGTCTACCAGACTTAATAAGCAAATTCAGTAGCATAGCTAGATACAAAGTCAGCACTCAAAAATCAATAACATTGCTATACACAATAACAAACTCACTCAGAGAGAAATTGGGGAAACAACACCTTTCCCAATAGCATCCCCCAAAAACCCAAAATACATAGGAATCAATCTAATGAAGGAAGTAAAAGACCAATACATGGAAAACTACAGCACTTTAAAAAAGGAGATTAAAGAGGATATCAGGGGCTGGGGATTTAGCTCAGTGGTTCTGCTCCCTGCCTTGCAAGCACAAGGTCCCAAGTTCGATCCCTGGTACAAAAAAAAAAAAGATACACAAAAATGGAAATATATCCCATGTTCTTGGGTAGGAAGAACCAATATAGTGAAAATGGACATAATTCCAAAATTGTTATACAGAAAAATGCAAACCCAATTAAAATATTAATAGCATATTTTACAGAATTAGAGAAAACTATTCTAAAATTCATTTGGAACAAGATGAAGTGCTACCTAAAATAGCAAATGCAATTCTGAGCAATAAAGGCAAGGCAGGGGCATCACAATCCCTGACTTGAAATTATACTACAAAGCTACTGTGAATGAAAATAACATAGTATGGGGAAGAAAACTGACTCAAGGATCAATGGAACAGATTAGAAGATGCAGAAACAACTCCAACCATACTCAGAAACCTTATCTTTAAAAAAGGAGCTAAAACCCTTTAATGCAAGAAAGATAGCCTTTTTAATAAATGATGCTAGAAAAACTAGCATTCCGAAAGCTGAAGTTTAAAACTAGACCCATGTTTCTCATCATGTACTAAACTAAAATAAAAATGGATCAGAGATCTAAATATTAAAACAGAGACACTAAATCTACTGGAAGACAGAATAGGTACAACTTTTGAAGACATTGCTGTAAGCAAAGACTTTATGAACAAAATCCCAATTGCACAGGAAAATCACAAAAAATCAACAACTGGGATCTTATCTTACTATAAAGCTTTAGCATTGCAAAAGAAACTACCAACAGAGTGAAGAGACAACCTACAATGTGGGGATAAACTTTTGTAAGCTGTTCCTCAGACAAAAGACTAATATCTAGAATATATAGGGCCAGGAATCTGGCTCAGTGGTTATGCCACCTGCCTTGCAAAGTCCCAAGTTCAATCTCCAGTACCAAAACAAAACAAAACAAAACAAAAAACAAATAGAATATGTAAAAAACTAAAAAATCAGATGCATCCCTGCATTTAAAGATCGAATCTAAAAATGGGCATCTGAAATGAATAGACATTTCTCAAATTAAGAAGTAGAAATGGCAAATAAATATATGAAAAAATGTTCAACATTGCTGTCCATTCGAGATGCAAATTAAAACAACACTGAGATTCCATCTCACTCCAGAAAGGATAGTTATTATCAAGAAATCAACAAATAAATTCTGTGGGTCTGGGGGGGAAAAGGAACCCTTCTCCACTGTTGGTGAGAGTGTAGATTTGTGCAACCACTGTGGAAATTAGTGTGAAGATTTCTCAAAAAGCTGAAATTAGAGGTTGCATTTGACCCAGCTATTCCCCTTCTTGATAACTGCCCAAAATAATTAAAAGCATCATACCACAATGCTACATGCACACCCATGTTTATAGTGGTACAGTTTGTAATAGCTAAGCCTTGGAAACATCACAAATGCCCACCAACTGATGAATGGATAAAGAAGACATGCATTTCTTATACAGTGGTGTACTACTCTGCCATAAAGGATAAGCTTGAGATATTTCTAACTAAATTGATATGCACTGAGACCATACACTTAAGTGAAATAAATTGGACACACATGTATAAATATTAGATGATTTCTCTGGTATGATAAATTGAAAGTGTAAATAAAGTAGTGCAGAGGAGGCTTCCAGATCAATATGCCACAGCTCCCAATACAGAGGAGACATCCAGGTGAGCGAGCCACAGCTCCCAGCTCAGAGGAGGCTTCCAGGCCAACTTGCCACCACTACCAGCACAGAGGAGGTGAGCCGCACAGGCACCAGCAGCACCACCTCCCTCCCACCCCGTGCCACCATCAAAATAGGAAGACACATAAACAAGCTTCAGAACCAGACTTCCAGATCACCTACAGAAAACCCAAAGGGAAATGACATAGAACACACTGATACTCAACCAACTGAACTCCCTGAACTAGCAACCAAAGAGGATCTGGTAAAAATGAAATCAGAAATAATTTCTCACATAACAGCAGAGATTGTGCACATAGTATGAGACATGATTAATAAATCTAGAGAGAACACAGATAAAAATAGAGAGGAGCTGAGGAGCCTGATGAAATCCCAACATAGGAAACAAATGGAATCCATAAAACAGATGCAAACAGATTTAGAGGAGATTAAAAACACCATTGAAAGTCTAGGCAGTAGAATGAGCCAATGTGAAGAGAGAACTTCAGGTATAGAAGATAAGATTGCAATTAGTGTCCTGGAAAAGAAAAAGTTCTTGAAAATTGTAAGGGACCACAAAAATCAATATTGCAACTGCTAGACAATGCAAAGAAGAATAACATAAGACTAATTAGAGTCAATGAAGAAACAGGAGAGAGTGCAGATAACATAAAAAGAAACGATTAACAGAAGCGATGGCAGAAAACTTCCCAAGCAGGGGAAAGCAACCTGTCATACAGATAAGTGAGGCACATAGAATTCCAAATAGCTGTGATCACAAAAAATCTACACATAGGCATATACTTGTTAAGATTTCAGAAACCCAAGAGAAGAACAAAGTTCTACAAGCAGTTAGAGAAAAGAAACAAATAACATATAAAGAAAAGCCCATCAAAATCACAGCAGACTTCTCAACGCAAACCCTCAAGGCAAGAATAGCTTAAAGTGATATATTTCAAGCCCTAAAGGAAAATAACCTCCAACCCAGATTGATGTACCCTGAAAAACTATCATTCAAAATTGATGGTGAAATAACATACTTTCATGACAAAGAGCACCTTAGGAACTTCATGAAAACCAAGCTAACACTCCAAAAAATTTTAGACAGAATTGAAAGAAAAGACAATGAGGATCACAACCCCAAGTAGCACAGCAGAATGAATCCACCAGGCATGGCAAGAAATTAAAAGCAAAGGGGCAGAATCCAACAAAAAGAAAAAGTCATGACAATGATAACTCAATATGTATCAGTTATAACCATCAATGTTAATGATCTCAACTCACTAATCAAAAGAAATAGACTAACAGAATTGGTCAAGAAGCAAGATCCAACAATATGCTGTGTTCAAGAAACACATTTAATTCAAAAAGAAACTCATAGACTGAAAGTTAAAGGGTGGAAAATAATATTCCATGTGACAGGAACCCCCCAAAAAGCAGGAGTAGCTATCCTCTTTGCAGACCAAATGGATTTCAAACCCACACTGAATAAGAGAGACAAAGAAGTATGCTACATCCTTGTAAAGTGAACAATCCAAGAGCAAGAGATGACAATCATAAATATCTGTGCACCCAATACTACTGTACCCAACTATAGAAAACAAATAGTAATGGACATGAAAAATCATGTCCTAATACTACTAGTAATACCACTACTAATACAATAGTAGTGGGGAACCTCAACACCCCATTGTCACAAATAGATAGATCACCTAGAAAAAAAATCAGCAAGGAAATACTAGGACTCAATCGAACTCTTGAACAAATGAACTTAACAGATGTTTACAGAGTATTCCACCCCACAAAATCAAAAGACACATTCTTTTCAGCAGTAAATGGGTCATTCTCCAAAACAGACCACATACTCGTTCATAGAACACATTTATGTAAGTGCAAAGGAATTGAAGTTATCCCCTGTGTATTACCAGACCACATTGCAATGAAATTGGAGATCAATAGCAAAAGAAACTGCAAGAATTTCATAAACATATGGAAAATGAACAACACA
>NW_004624841.1:3543755-3554683 GCF_000247695.1 Heterocephalus glaber | reverse complement strand
TCTTTGTTGCTTGTAATTAGAACCCTTATGGAATGATTGCTTCTCAGAGGTGTCTTCCAGATATAGCTGGTCTTTAAGTTTTGAGTCTCTAATGACTCTAAGGTTATCTCATTTTCCTTATACTAGGAAGGTTCATTGACTAGATCAATAACAACACCTTAGCCCAAGTGATACAATCAACAACGCCATTGCATCAAGTATATTTTCAAAAATCACATTTTGTGGTAGTTATTAATCTATCACCTTTAGCTGTGTGACTTAAATCAAGATCAAGGACCAACCCAACATATAGTGAATAAACTCTTCTGTATAACAACTTTACCCTTTGGGGAGTTAGAAGGGGTTGGGAAGGGAGGGACAGATGGGAAGAAGGATAGGGGAAGGTTAGCAGTGTGGCCAGAGGACACAGGTGAGACGGAAAAAGAGAATAATAGGAAAATAAAGAAGAACTCTGACTGAGGACCAAAACAGGGGCAAAAAGGGAAGATGAACAATGTGGAAGAGCAAGAGAGTGAGTGTAAAAGAGAGAGAAAGGAAAGAGAAAAGAAAGAAGAAAAGAAAAAAAAGGAGAGAAAAATATTTGCAAAGAGTAGGAAACAATGAAGATGAAGGGTCTCTTTCAGGGTATGTCTCTGCTGTCACAATAGACAATGTGGTTAGCAGTGTGCAGATATAAGTCAATGAGTCTCAGCAAGCTAGTAGCAGACCTGTGAGATTCAGGCATATTTCTGGCTGCAAGTCCCAAGTTGAGCTCCCTGCCCTCCTGTAGGGTTGAACTCTGCAGAGTTGTATTGCAGGTTCCAGCTGCCCTTCCCCTGAACATTGTCCTGGTCCTGATGGGAGGTGAAGATGACTCCAACTTACCTGATACAGTGGTCTGGTTGTCTGATGTCCTCTCCAACTTTGTAGTGTGGAACCAGGTGGCTGTATAGAAAAGAGGCCAGAGGAGTGGGGGTGGGGGGGTGGGTGTCCAATGGATTGCTGTCGGGGCGTGGGCTGATTTGGCGTGTTCCACGCAACTCACGACCTTGGTAAGGCATCCGCAGACATGCCTGTCTGCTCTACTTGTTAACTTCTGAAAAAGAAAAATGCCTGCAAGGATTTTTATAAGAATTGGATTGAGCCAGGCATGGTGGTGCATGCCTGTGATCCCAGAACTCTCGGAAGGCTGAAGCAGGACTATTGCCACAAGCTTGAGGTCATAGGCTACATAGTGAATTCCAGGCTGACCCAAGCTATGTGGTAAGACCCCATCACAAAAACAACAAAAAAAGAGAATTAAATTGAATTAAAAATTTTAAAATATGTTTTTCCTTTTAATGCTATTATAATTGGAATGCATTTTTATAATTTCATTTTTGACTCCTATGTGTAAAGAAAGATAATTCCACTTCTCTGTTCCCAATTTGAGTTCCATCTTTTTCTGTTTATTTTACAGGTCAAAACCTCCAGTAAAGTGTTGAATGGAAATCATAAACAAGAACATCAGTGCCTTTTTCCCAATGTGAAGGCAAATGTACATATTCTTTTACCATATTAAATGTAGTTTTTTTATTACATTTGTAAGAGTTAAGTTCCATTCTATTGATTACTTCTGAAATAAGTAATTACAGTTACTATATAATTTTAATATACATATATATAATTTAACATTTTACAATTGAATATATTTAACCTTGTTGAAAATATCAGTTGTCTCTTAAGTTCCCACATAATAATGTTTCATTCAACACTGTTGTTTTCTTATGTTGCCTTCTAAATAACTTTTTAATAACTTTTTTCCAATTCCATAGTTTTTATCAGTTATGCTTAATATTTTATATTTTTCTTATCAGTATTTCAATGTTCATCTCTGGGATATGTTTATTAGTTTTACAATCTAATTTTTATAATCTTTTTACTTTGTACTTTACTCCCTTTTAAAGTTATTTAAATATAATATGAATATATGTATATAAATACACCTATTGCTGAAGACTGTGAGAATGATTCTATTCTTTTTTTCCCTATAATTTGGCTTTCAATCATAGCTCATATTCTCTGAAATTCTGCATGCGGGAATCCCCTTGGGTGTTCAGAGAAGGTGAGTTTGTCCCCAGAGCACTTATGTTTACCTTTCCCAGGTTCCTAGGGACAATCCCAACTGAGATCACTTTAACCTAAGTTCTCAGCTTGTTTTAATTGGCACTCAGAGAGTACAAATGTGGCCTGTAAACCACATGAGTAATGCCTTATGGCCCACTTATTCCCAAGCAAAATTATTTTCTACTTTACCTGGCACTAAAGATCTATGAATAAATTCCATCTTTAACTTATTTAAATGTAGTGTGGATATTGGCGTGTGTACATACCTTTCCTTAAAAACTTAAGGATGCGGGTGGAGCTTACATTTTCTGGTTTATGTTGATAACATTGCATGAACTCCCTCTTTAGACTTTCATTAAGAGGAAAACAAAACAAAACAGAAACAGATGTTCACAAGGATTCAGTGAATAATTTGTGTGTAAAAGAGGTTTACTGGTCTGGGCTCCAACTCTGAGATAGTTTTGCACCTCAGAAAATGTTTTATTTTCTTGTCTACTCAACACTACATGTTTAGTCTAATATTTTCAACTGTTTACATTAGAGGAGTCTATCAGGGTATCTATTTTATCACACTGCTAGAAGCAGATGTTACTATTTTTCAAATGTGAGAAAGATAAAAACAGTATTAAAATTAACCAAATTATTTGCTTGATTTCTTAAATACAGCACCACTACACCAATGTGTATATGGATGTTGGTGTTCTTCTATTCAATATCCTTCTCAAATCTTATTCTCATCTAAATTCTAAACAGTTTGCTGTCCTCGCATTCAGCCTCCAGTTTAGTCTGGCTGATTATTCCAGCCAACATTAACTTGAAATGTTTTTGTTCCTACACCAGATCATAAATAATATTTTATAGAGTTTCAAATGAAACATGAATTATCATCTCTATTTAATATATCAAGAAATTGAGCTTAAGGGCACATAAGGTAGGAAACACTGAAATTGGTGTTTCAACCTTTCTGCTGATTCCACACCCTGAAGCTGTAATAACACAGGACACTAATCACATTTATTTGTTTGCTGCTTACAATTGTGTCTGCCGGATGTGAGTAGCTGTGGCTCTTAAGGGCAGCTTGGGATGGAGTCAGTTTTTAGTAGCTGCCTCAGAAGCACTTGCAAACAGATTCTCTAAGTAAGAAGCGGCCTGGTTCACATTTCACCTCTGCTGTGAAAGAGAAATAAGTGTCACCCAAGGCATCATAGCAGGCCTTTGGTATCCTGTGGTTCTATAATGCCTGTTCTTTGACCAAAGTCTCAGGTGGGTTTTTGGCTGTGCCTCAGCTTCAGAAAAAGAGCCACAGTGATGAGGATGAATCTTTGTCTACTTGACTGGCCACAGGGTCCCCAAATTAAAAATGGCTTCCATGTGTGTCCTTGATATTTTTTTCCATTTGCATCAATAGATGGAGGAAAGCAGACAGCACTTCCCTGTGTGGGGAGTATCATCCCTTCCACTGACACCAGAAGAGAACAAAAGGCAAAGAAAGGGAGGCTGTGCCCTGTTTTGCTCCCTCCCTGCCTAAACTGCATATCTCATTCCATCTTCTCTTGACCTTGGACTAGGGCTTATAACTTTACCTCTCTCAGGTCTTAGGCTTTGAAGTGAAATGAAATGAAATGAAAATGTGGATCTTCAGCATGGAGATGGCAAACTGTGGAACTTCTCAGCTGCATAATTGTGTGAGTTGAATTCCTATAATTAATCTTTCCCTCCATACCTATTGTTTCTGAATCTGTGGTTTCATATATGTAAATGCAATCAAACACAGATCCAAATATAGTTATATCTATGATGGACCCTTCTGTACTAATCATGTAGATTCTTTTCTTATCCTTATTGCCAAAACAATACAACTATTTATATCATGTTTACATGGCATTAGGTATTATAAGCAACCAAGAGATGATTTAGAATATATAGAAGGATGTACATAGGTTATATGCAAAGCAAATGCCATTTTTATAAGGGACTTGAGCATCCTCTGATTGGTCCTGGAACCAGTCTTCCATGGATACCAAGGAATAATTGTATCTCCTGTTGATTCTGTTTCTCTGGAGAACCCAGACTAACATAACAGCTCAATTTCATCCTCTCTCTTTCCCCATCTTTGGCTCCTATGAAATATCAGCTGATAGTAAGCTTTGGTTTTTGAGATTCTTGCTCTCAATAATATTAGTAGTACTGACTGCTATCAAAAACCAAGCAACTTATTGAAGATTTAATAATGTAAAACAATGCATTCTTATGTAATTTCAAATATCTACGCAGGCTAAGCCAGACGATGCCATTTTACTGATTTATACTGTGCAGATTGAGAATTCTTCAGGAACACGTGCCCTCTTCTCTCTAGGTTTACATCTCCTCTGTACTCTGAAGCTAACACTAATAATTACTGAAATTTCTTCCGATTTAACAGCTATCATCATGGCATTTTCTTTCTCTCAGGTGTGTACACATGGATTTGAATTAATTGTTGATCTTGCCTCCTTCAGGCCTGTTCCTTATTTTATCTGAATGCATGGCTACAATGTGAGAACAAGGACCATATCTGTTCCCTGGCCTCTGTCTCTGTAATACTCATGAACTAATAATAACAACAATAATAATATATGTACATAGCATCCCCACAGGAACTATATGTTAAATTGGCATCCATAATGAGTATATTAGGGGAGAGAGAGAGAGAGAGAGAGAGAGAGAGAGAGAGAGAAAGAGAGAGAGAATGAATTGGTTCATCTAGTTATGAAAGCTGTTGGCTAACTGAAAACCCAGGATTGACAATGGTATAGTTCCAGTTCACATCTGCACCATGAAGACCTGGAGTCCACAGTGTAAATTCCAATCCAATAGCAAAATAATGATGTTTCACCTTAATTATGCAGGGAGGAGAGTCAATTCTCCCTTCTTCTGCCTTTTTTCTATTCAGAACCTAAAAGGATGGGATGATACCCACTCTCACTGAAGGACAGGCAAACTGATCCTTTCAGTCTATTCCCTCAATTATTAATCTCATTATAAGATACTCTCAGAAAAACACGAAGAAATCTTGTTTAGATATGTCTGGGTACCCTGTGTCCACTTAAGTTGATACATAAAATTAGACATTTTATGTATCAATTTCCCAAGCCTAGGCTTCACACTCTAGTGCTTCTGGTATCTGGGCCAGACCTAGCTTTTCTGTCACACATATCCCCACACTGCTTGAGCTCTGACCATACCTGGTATTCCACAATACATACACACACGATTCCTAACAAACAACAAAGCAACACAAACCAGCAAACACTCACTACCATTCTCTCTTTTGCATATGTTCTATTAATTACATTGTTTAAAAATATTTAGAATCCATGTAACCTGTTATAGTTTAGCATTCACTTCAATTTCACAATACTGTCTGTAAATAATATATTTCTCTCTTTTTCCAGATGAGAAAAGTTAGGATTTAGAAAAGACAAATAGATTCCTCTAGGTCATACAGCTGTTTCATGGCAGAGTCAAGTCTAGTTTCCCACGTGAAATTTCTGCTGTGTAAACATCACCGTGTAATGATGCATCAGTGCAGGTAGAATTGTGACAAATGTACCACCTTGGTGGGGATGTTGATACTAGGGGAAGCTATCCATATGTGGCACAAACAGTATGTGGGCAACCTGTACTTTTCACTTACTCAAGTTTGCTTTGGATTAAAAGTTCTTTAAAAATAAAATATATGAAAACAAGTCAAAGATAGAATCTGGGGCAATATATAGGATGTGGTTCAGAGGATAAGAAAGAACAGGTTCCCCATATCTTCCCCCTCAAGGACCCACAACCCCAGGCCTATGATACTTGTGCATGATACATATTGAACATCTTAAATTTAAGATTTCTATGGAAAGCAAAGATGTCTGGGATTGAGTTATATCTCTATCATGATTTTATGTGTATGCTCATATCAGTAGATGTAACAAATGATTTCTGAAATAGAGCATCTCCAGATCTGCATGTAGGGTACCACTTCTGATTATACTCAAAGCCCAGGAAGCATAAGTGTACCTGAGGACAGTCACTTGAGGATAGAACTCCACTCTCTTTGGCTTGTGCATAATAGGCCAAAGTTATCTAAGAATGACTTAACATACTCAACCACGCATGCACAAACACGGACAAGGTCATGCAGCAGGTGTTTAGTCTCACTGTGTCTCAATAAACTGATAAGACAGTATAACTGCTGCAAACTAGAGAACACTGTAACATTTTAGAAGGTGGGTTTGCTTTGTAGCTGTTTTTACTGAAGGAATAAAGACTTGCAGCTCTTAAGCTCTAGAGCTGCAGCTCCAACTCTCATGCTCTGATGTTGCCCTGATCCTAACGATTGACTCTGTATCTTGTTCTTTATTGGAGAATTAATTAATCATCTCACTCACAAAGGATTGTGTGGACTAAACAGACCCTTTTCAGGTGCCTCCTAGGGAGGCTACACCTTGACTGACACTGCACTTCAAGATTTCATCATGAGAGCTTTAGTTTCTGTTGATCATTGGGTATTTTTGTTCAAGATTCAATTTAGAGATAGCCAGACCCAGAGCTATGAATTCGAGTCCTCCCTTTGTTGATCTTCCTCTTCCACTTATATTTTTCTCTCATTACTTTGAATAGTTGTCTCTCTACAACCATCTCACATTCCCATCCCAAGAAATTATGAAGGTAATGTTTGCAGACAAAGAGTGTCTTAAACTGGCTCATTTGGGATTTTTTTAAGTCAAGAATTTAAAATAACATAATTTTTAGATTTAAAAAAATGCCTGGACTTACTTGAACCAAGAAAGTCCAATTGAAACAAAATATATTATGAAAACCAATGATTCAATTGTTTTGTAATTTATCTTTGTTTTGGGGAAAAGTAATCTGGTGAAATGAAGAACTAGAAAAACCTTGGCATTACTGCACAGCTTTGTTTTCTGGAATTTGTGTTATCTGAGTTTTCATCCCATTTTCCTTAAGGCTGTTTCATACACAGTGTCTCCCAGATCTCACTTACTAATAACTTTATCTTAGTACGAGACTACTTCTGTGCATCCTGAGGAAACAAGGACTCAATGTTCAATTGTCTCATTAGCTTCTCACCACAATTCCTATAAACCAGCCACTTTTTTCCAGTGAGAAAGCAGGGAATCAGAGCCCATAAGACTTGTCCAAGCTCATGGCACTAGTTTGTGCTCTGGGCTACATCAAATCACTAAGCCGGTGTGTCTCTCTGGTGCCTGAGGTCTCACAGTTGTCAAAGACCACTCATTCCAGTTTTTCACATTAGCACTCTTAGGAAAAATGATGAACGAGAATCCGTTATGTTTCCTGTTTCCCTTTATGATATTTACTGATAAATTTTTAGAAAGCTCAGCTTTAAATATCAAGAGATTATGCATTACTTAATCCATTTCTAAGTTAAATCTTACATATGAGATACACACACAAAGTACTTTCAAAGAAAATATATATCAGATTATTGCAGAATGTTAAAGACTACTTACCCACACTCTCCTTAATAAAAGCAAGAATTAGCATTTATTGAATGTTTACTATGACACACTAAACAGGGTGATAAATACTGTAGCACACTTTGCTTCATTCATCTCTCTTGATAACACTATCATGTTGTACATTTGGCAGGTAAGAAAAGTGGGCATTGAAAAGTTTAAGTGAACATAGAGCAAGACACAAATTAATTTGATTCCTTCTCCAAGAACTGCATTTTAAGCCACAACATTCATTTGCCTTTAAAAGGAGAAAATCAGGATTTATAGAGCATGCACACATTTATTACTAAGCTGGAATAAAAATGCAAGCCTCTGTGTGCCCGTCACAAAATATTTTCTGCTTTCAGATACCATAAGTTCCTAAGTGTATTCTCTGGGCTAAGCTAAGGACTGCTAAAGTCTTGCCTATAAAAGAGAGACTTCCAACTTGTGCATTTCAGATTCCTGGCACTTCCATGTCTCTTGGTTTCCTTATAATTTAAAATAATCTTTGAACAGTGCTGATGTTGGGGATAACAATACTAATAATAACATTAATAAAAATGATCAATAGTGATGTTGATAGTGGCGGTGATGATGATACCACTACAGGTTCCATTCTAAAAGTCTTTGACAGAGAAAACTGAGGGGTGGGAACATCAGAAATCTGAAGTAAAAAGGCTTTGCTTCTAAATTTTCTGCTTTAATTTTGCCATTTTCTGTAAAACAATTTGAAAACTAAGTAACACTTCAACCCAGAGAGATTGAAGTCTGAAACCTGCACTGTTCAACTCATACACCTGTGTTCTGATAAATGACCTCAAGTAACTGAAGACTCAATGCACCATTAAGACCATCTATGTCCACACCTACCTGTGGGGACAATTTTAATGGATATGTTTTATTTCATCCCCGAAAGGCAAGCGTGGATGGTGAGATGCCAGTCTGCATGCCGTACAACAGAATGGTGACCTTCTTTTTGTCTGTTTAAACAGTTTTAATTAAGCTCTTCATTTGATCTATTTAATTGCCATAGCTTTACATAGGTGGGGATTTCAACCTCTGCAGACACATGGTTGGGAGAAGGGGTAGTGTATGTCTCTTGTCTCTTCTGTCTGGAGTCTTTCTTGGGTTTCATTTCCATAGCACATGAATATTTATTATCTGAGACATTTTATAAGCATAATAGTATTTCCTCTCAAAAAACCAGAATTAATCCTCCAGGAGGAAAAATCCCAGAGAAGTAAGACTCAAGCAGAGCATTCTAAACCCTTTAGGGGTTAGACTCAGGGTTATGATCCTCAACAGTGAATCAGACATCAAAATATGGGCTACTGTCCTATCTCTTAAAAAAAGAGAAAAAGAAAAAATGCCTTTTATAAAAGGATATTTATCTCCATTTCATATCACCACCTTAAAAAGGCAGCATATGAATCTTATGCTTGTGAATTTTCAGAAGGGAACGTTTAGGTTTAATTATAATAAAAAGCTACATTTTCTAACAGCAAATTTCAATTGACAAAAGGTATATAAAATAATTAATGTGCACTCTGCTACGTAAGAAGCATTGCTATGAGTGTCTACTCTGTCTCAGACTAGCCATTCTCAATTTCCAAAAATAGCAGACAGGGATCCTCTACCTTGTGTACCTCAGACCACAGCATGTGGCTGCTGGAAGCATGGCAAAGTTTGACAGAAACCCTGGATTGAAGTGATCTCCAGAGGCAGAACTCTGGGTCACATCTAGTATGCATACAGACAGGATCTCTGCCTTACTTATGAGGCTCCTGCTCAGGTCCCCTTGAGACCCAGAGTGCACCTCTGCCCAAGCTCAGTGGATAGCTGACACCTGTAACTCAGCTAAATGCAATGCCTCAGACATAATCTGGTCCTGCCTCTTAAAGCCATTCAGAGCAAGGAAAATTCTTCTTTATATTTATGGAAGACTCTGTAAAGTTGCTTGGATATTCATCACCTGAGGTGAATTCCAGTACCATAAGTTATGATGACTTGAAAAGACAGAGATAAAAACACCCTCTATGGACGTAGCACCACTCCCAACACATGGGAGGAGGATTCCACTTTGAGGTGCCATTGCTCCCAGCACACAAGAGGAGGGTTTCAGGCAAAATATAACCACTCCCAATACAAAGGAGGAGGCTTCTGGGTCCACTTGCCACCACCACCAGCACAGAAGAAGTGAGCTGTGCAGGTGCCAGAAGCAGCCCCATACCCCCACACCCCCATTAAAATGAGAAGACACATAAACAACTCTAAAAATGAGACTTTCAGATCACCTACAATAACCACAAAGGAAAACAAGATGGAACACTCTAATACTCAACCACCTGGACTCCCTGAACTGGCAACAAAAGAGGATATGGAAAAAATGAAATCAGAAATAATTTCTCAGATAACGTCAGAGATTGTGCCCATAGGGCATGACATGAATAATAAATATAGAGAGGAGCTGAGGACCATGATGGACTTCCAAATTAGGAAACAAATGGAATCCATAAAAGAGATGCAAACAGATTTACAGGAGATTTAAATTTCCATTGAAAGTCTACAAAGCAGAATGAGCCAGTCAGAGAACAGAATTACAGATATTGAAGTTAATATTGAAATTAGTGACCAGGAAAAGAAAAATTGCTTTAAAATTGTAAAGGAACATGAAAAATCAATCCAGCAGCTGCTAGACAATGCAAAGAACAATAACATAAGACTGATCAGAGTAAATGAAGAAACAGGAGAGGGTGCAGACAACCTGAAAGCACTGTTCACAGAAGTGATGGTAGAGAAAGGGCTATCGGGGCGACTTCTCTCCCACCACTCCTGGCTCAGAGAAAGGGGCTTCAGGGCTACTATCCCTACAGCTGCTCACAGCCCTGGGCCCACCTCTCCCAGCTCAGAGGAGGTGAGCTGCTTGGGCACCAACAGCACCCCACTACCCCCACAGTTTAAATGAGAAAACACATAAATAAGTCTCAAAACCAGATTTCTATATCACCTACAGCAACTCCAAAGGGAAATGATATGGAACACTCTGATACTCAACCATTTGGACCCAATGAACTGGCAACAAAAGGGGATCTGGAAAAAATGAAATCAGAAATAATTTCTCAGATGACAGGAGAAATTATGCTCCTAGTGCAAGACATGATTGATAAATCTAGGAGGAGCTGAGGAACCTAATTAAATCCCAACATAGGAAACAAATGGAATCCATAAGACACATGCAAATAGATTTCCAGGACATGAAAAACTCCATTGAAAGTCTACACAGCAGAATGAGCCAATGTGAGGACAGAATTTCAGATATAGAAGATAAGATTGCAA
>NW_004624841.1:3505491-3523265 GCF_000247695.1 Heterocephalus glaber | reverse complement strand
ATTACTTGGAGTTAGTGATTAAGTAAGTGGATACATGTGTATCTAGTGCAGTAATATAGTGACCCTAGAGTGAGAATACATATATATATAGACTCCACTTGATGAATCTATTAATTATAGTATCACAGACATGTACTAATAAAAAAAACCTGTGGACCAAAATAAACATTCAGTTTATAAGTAATAAGTTCTATATTTGCCATTAATTTATTTACTCAAAAGTAGTTCTGACTAAGCCGCATGCATCAGGCATTGTACCAGAAGCTAAGCCGACAATAGTGAAAAGGGAATTCATGATGAAGACACTCAAGAGCATGTTTTTTACTCAGTAGCTATGTCAAAATAGTAGTAGGTGGTAGTACAGGCTTCTGTGGGGAAAACAGCAAGATACGAAGGTCCATCTAGGAGGGTGAGGATAGGTACTATGTAAAAACAGTTATGCTCATGAAAATGACTAGAAATTATCCATTGAGGTGAAAGGACACACTGGGAAACCATAAAGAAGAATGCCATGATTGGCACGCAGGGATTGATGGGAAAACATGGCCTGTGGGTCTAGAGAGGTCTGCAGAGGACAAATTATGAAGAGAGGATTTTGATGGCATCTTATCAAGACAAAAAAAACCACTTTTAGTAATTCAAGCTGAGCAGAACATAATACAGAGAGTTGATCTCTTTGAAGGCAAACAGCTGGGAACTAAAGGACATAGAGGAACCTAGAGTGTACCAACAGTAGGAAGCCTCTGCATCCTGGAGGCTGAAGAAGCAACTGGAGGAGATGGTGGCACAGACTCCCAGGGACAAAATTGGGAACACAGTGGAGAGCTAAAACCACACAGGTGCTACCAAAAGTGTCTCAGGAGGCTGAAAGAGAAGGAAACTCTTGTGCTGTGGTCCTTCCTCCTCCTCACCTCTTCAGAAAGGTCTCCTATGTATTTATTGGCCATTTATACTTCTTCAACCACTATGCAAATCAGTATCAAAAATTCAAACTAGAAATTCCATTTGACTCAGCTATTCCCCTCCTAAGTATCTTCCCCCAAAAGTTAAACACATCATATTACAGTCATCCATCCACACACTATAGCAGCACATATTTAAAGCAGCCTATATATTCATCAACAGATGAGTGCACAAAGAAAATGTGGTATTTATACACAATAGAGTACTACTCTGTCATAAAAAAAGATAAAATGAGTTATTTGTAGGAAAATGGATGCACCTTGAGATTATAATGTTACACAAAATAAATCAAACATACAAGCTTCAATATCATATAACTTATCTTGCATGAGAAATTCAAAGTATAAATAACTTTTTAAGAAACAATATAAAAGATAGAAATAGAAAACAGTAAGAGAGCTATTTTGCAAGTGGGAAGGGGATCTAGAGACAGAGGAAAGAGAACAGCAGAGGCAGGGATGAAGAATAAAAAGAATTAAGATGTGATAAGTGCATATGCCTACTCCCTAAGATGAATATAAATATGATACACTGCAAGCATGTACTAATAAAAAAATTTTAATTCATCATAAGTCTAGAAAAAAGGAAAAATCCTGTCTGCCAAGGGTCAAGCCCGGCAGGAATCCCAGCAAGACCTGAAAAACACAGTTAGACTTGGAAGAGAAGGATGTGAAAAGGTGGGGCAAGAGATCTTCCAAGGGTCATCCCTTTGCACATGACTAGGGCCAACAGCCAATATCTGAAAGTTTTTAAATGGGAAAATTGTATGTGTTATCTTGTCTTTGTCCATAATCTCCACTCAACTTTATCAGCTGAACTCTGGGGGAAGACCTACAACAACCTGTGATCCATGGGAAGAGAAACTAAGATCAATGAGTCCCCATGTGGATCTCACTCAGGGCAGTCAATGATGGAGAGTGGGGAGCAAAAATTAGGACTTGGGGTGCTCCATGAGGAATAAGGACTAGAAAAGGAGAGGTAAAGAGACTAAAAGTTAACTCTCCCTGACCCCAGATGATTATTTTTTCTTCCTCTTTACAGCTTCTTCTGACCCTGCTTACTCCTCAGTCAGCTGTATGGTTTGGAAATTTCCTAGATTTACTGGGTCATCTAAGATGATTCACATGATCAATATCTCTGCCATTCTACAGGTGTCACAACCCACACGTGGCTATTGGGTACCTGAAATGGGGTTAGAGTGACTGAGAAATTAGTTTTAATTTTATTTATTTGAAATTAAATTCAAATGTATCCCTTTGAACAAAACTCACACATCCCTTCTTTTACATTGCTAAAAGGTTTTGTAAAGGACAGTATAGAATAAAGAGACGAATTTTTATATTGAGTTCTCAATATAGCAAACTATCATTTACATTGCTTTTGTACAAGTAACTTTTAGTCTTTCAAAGAAGTTACTTTGTGTGAAGAACACTGTCATGGCTTACAGAACTGTAGATGGAACTCTTTCTCAAAACTGTCTTCACTGTCAATTTCTAAGTCATCAGAACAATTCCATTGGTGTTTAGTTACTTTTGTATTTTGGAATCATTTTTACATTTTACCTCTCTTTTAAAAAAATATACATTTTTATTTAAAAGATAAAGGATATTGAAACAAGAAGCTGTGAGGACTCTGGACAGACCACTCTTAACATGAAGATTGGAGCAAAAAGCAGCTTTTAATGCCAGTGGCTCAGCGAGTGACTCCTGTCAGTCTCAAGAACAACAAATAGAAGTTTGCTCTTCTTTATGTACCTCTTTTTACATCTACTAGGCTTACTTTCATTAGAATTTCCCTGGAATATAGCAAGTGGGATTTACCCTAAGCAGAGCAGCAGATGTAGTGGGGAGGAGCAAAGGGTTCTGGCAGAGCTTTCTGAGTGTGTTATGCTCCTTTGGTGACAGATTATTACGGAAGTTGTCATGGCTACTCAGGTACATTTCACAAAGAGCATAATTGCCTAATTAACCCATAGTTGCCCTAATTAACTCATAGTTGCCCAATTCCATATGGAGGGGTGGTCTCCTCTCTCAATATAAAGTAAATAAAATTGTCCTACAAATCCACCAGCAAGAATTAAGAAGTATGATATTGTTTATAGTAACCATTAGAGTCTTTTTAAATGTATTTTTAAAATATGATTATTTTTATATACAATTTGGTATTCTAAACTTTTCACATTATTACATAAGTATGTTTATGACCTAGAATATTCATTAAAATGTGAATATTTAATGGCTTCAAAATATTACATGTATCAAATTGTATGTACATATTTCCCTATGCCTGTTATTTGTGTCAAATAAAAAGAAATACCTTCCTGAAAGAATTAAAAGCATCATACCACAGAGATATATGCATATCCATGTTTATAGCAGCATAGAACTATATTGTAAGAGCTAAATATTAAAAATAGCCCAAATGCTCATCAACCAATGAAAGGATGAAGAAGATGTGGTTTTTTTATATATAAAGGAGTACTATTCCACCATAAAGAAGGACATATTTGAGACATTTCTAGGTAAATTGTTGCACCTTGAGACCATACTTCTAAGTGAAATAAATCAGACACACCTGTGTAAATATTACATTGTTTTCCTGGTGTGAGAAACCAAAAGTAAATAAAGACCAAAGTGTATAATAGACATTGCAAAATATGAAGAAAATGTTCAAATGGGAAGGGGAACAAAGGAAAAGGGAGGGGGAAAGGAAGGAAGTGAAAAGGAAAAATATGAGAAAAATGTAAAAAATGGAAACAAAGCTTTTGTAAATCAGGAGGGAAAGAGATTGAACGGAGGTGGGGGAATGAGAAAAAAAGAAGAATCAATATATATCATGTACAGATGCAAAATCTTGAAGATGAATGTAATCATTATGTATATCTAAAATGTATCAATAAACTTAATTCATTTTAAAACAGAAGTACCTTTTAATTTATCTCTTGATTTTGAATGAATTTTGCTTTCCCCAAAATATAAAATACAGTGCAGGGTATTTTTAAAAAGCAATTATAATTAAATAACTGTTTCATAACAAGCTTATCATTTATATTATCTCATTTTGTCCTAGAAATTCTGTACTATGTAATATAATGTCTCAAATTTTTAGCATTTTAAGTTTAAAATTTCAAAAAGTTTAAGAACATTGTTTTAAGCCTTGTAACCAGGAGACGTCAAAGTCACATTTTCAAGCCAAGAGAGCAGGATTCCATTCTATACTTTGTGCTGCAGCAGGTGAAAGCAACTGAATGATTCCATCAGAAGTATCACAGCAAATCCAAAGTATGTGCACAGCTCATCACTTCTACTTATTTTGGCATCTTTCAGAATATTGATATGGGCTGTCTTAACAGAGGGGTAAAGGATTCAAAGTCATTTGCAAGACATAAAATATATATCTGTGTACACATATGTACATGTATTGTTTAGTTTGCTTTTGCTCTCTTGTTTTTTAGCCATTACCTTTTAGAAGATCATCCCTGTTAAACAACACTCAAGCACATCTGTCAATCCTACTGCAGCCCTTCAACCGCACTGCCAAGCAGGATCTTGCTGGAACTGCCTATAGTGACAGTTTGAGCAGTTTTAACTAACAAGCACAATTAGACTGGAGGAAATTAGTTTCATAAATGCCATTCAATCCTGCCCTCCCTTTTATGGGTTCCCAGACAAAGACTGCAGCTAATCTTGCTGTGGGTATTTTGTTCCAGAGCCCAGGACCAGCAGAGCCTGGCCAGAGTTGCAGACTCAGCCTGGCCATGAACCAGACAGGACCAGGAATATACCCAATCAAGAAGCAGCCACAAGCAGCCTTCTCCAAGTTCTGGGATTTCATGTCATGGAAAAGAAAAACTGTCAAGTTTCTCTGCTCCTTTTCATAAGTGAAACCAAGTGATGTTTGCAGGTGTTCAGATCTCCAAGCCCATTGTCAACTCCTCCAATGGAAGGCTCTTTTAGCTTCTTCAAAAGGAAAATGGACCAAGATATGGAGGGAAGGGTGTAGGGTAGAGAGACAGAAAAAAGAATTAAGATGTGTTATGTGCATATACCAGCTCCCCAGGCAGGTTGTAATCATTATGTACTGTCAACATGAACTAAACATTTTTAAAAAATTTATGAATGAAATCATAGAGGACGAGGATAAAACCGAGCTTTGGAGAAATAAAAATGAAAGTATTTATAAAAATGTAATAGCAGATGAAGACATCATCCAGCAGACACAATCAGCATGAAGCACTATGAATGTCAACTCTTGGAGTTTCTGCCATATATCATGTTTCTTTTCTGTTCCATGTGACCCAAACTAAAAAAGCACTGATTTGTATGGAGAAAGGGAGGGGAGTGTTATAGCATAGGACCCTATGAAGGCCTGGACTATGAACCCTGTCCTTGTACAACCACAGATAATACACTGGGTCACTAATTTTTGCTGTACAGGTTGGCAACCTAATGGGACTCTGAGCTCAGTCTGTTTTGGTTTGCATCCAGCTTTCCATGCATCCCTGGGCCATTTTGAGCTAGTGACTTACATTATTTGTGCCTCACTTTCTTGCTCTATAAAGAGGGGTCTAAGCAGTGCCTGCCATCTGAAGTTGTTGTGATGAGATAGTTTGCAAATTACTTCAAACATTACCTTAGTCCTATATTAGAATGCATTACATGACAATATATTTTCAATATTTTCTGGTTCCTCATTCTCACCCAGCCATGGAAGACTTGGTAGCTTCAAGCAATACAGGTACAAAAACATGTCTCCCCTGCCACTTTTACCAGTGCCAGTGCCCAGCAGAGAAGAGTGGGCGCATGACAGAGAACCACAGCACCAGTGTCCTGCCCCTCGTCCTCCCTCACTCATGCTGCCAATTACTCCCTCTTGTCCTGAGCCTTTAAGGTTGACTTGTTCTGCTCTTGTTCCCTGTGAGCACCTGCCCCTTCATGGAGCCCTTTCCTCTTAGCACCTCTCTGCTAGGCTCCTATCAGCACCACTTCAAGTCACTGTGGACCTCACCAGACTCTCCTTGTTGCCAGCTTCTCTGTGCACAGCTCTCCAATTTCCGTCAAAATCTCAGTCAGGGTTGGGAAATTTTGTATTTTTTTTTCTCAACAGGAACTCTACTCTTCTAGCCTCTAGACGAGGGGCTAGAAGGGTTCTCTCTCTCTCAATCCTACATAATTATAGGGAAATGTAAAAAAAAAAAGAATAGAAATATAATGAAATTAGCTATTGTGAGTCACCCAGAAACTTGAAAAATATCAGTTTTTGACAATTTAAAGTATATATTTTATGATGAAGGAGTGAATTCCTAATCTGAAGCCAAAAGATAAACTCTTGTACAATCCAAGGAGAGCTGAAGGAGTCAGAGGTAGGAACTCTCTTACACCGTGGATAAGAAGGTACAAAAATGGTAGAAGGAAAGAATGAAGAAGGGATAAATCCTTGACTTCTCTATTTTAACCCAAGATTCTCCTGAGCCTCATCTGCTCTTGGCCAATGCGGTTATCAGAAGGAAGAATTGTATTGTTACATCTATGAGTTTTATTTTAGAGTTGACTTGATATTTGTTAGGACAGTCAAATACCTGGGTGTAGAAGCTTTTAAACCTTCTCCAAAAAAATTTTATCAAAAGAGAAAAAATATTTTCTTGTTAAATTCAATTTAACCTGAAAATTCCATTAACTAAACTATGCTATTTACTGAAGCGTCTTGATGATTGAAATTTTACCCTGATTCTTAAAACCTACCCATGTCTAGTGACATGGAAAAAGACAGACTATCACTGAAGAGAATATAAGTTATTTCCATGTCTCTTGTCACAGTTTGAAGATATCATAAGAGAAACATTAATTTTCTAGACTTCTAAAGATTCATTCCTGAGTTGCCCATTATTCAATTGGGGAAAAGGTGGCGGGCACAAGTGTCTAGTGGATTGACCAATGTCACAGCACAGCTAGGGTTAAGAACAAGTCAAAGCACTCTGAAGTCCTAGGAAGTCTATAAGCTTATAACAAGAGTTCAAGGAAATGAGGGATCAGAGTGTTATTTCTACAATGTTATGTCATTATAAACATAATATTTCATGGACAACATAAATGATGATTTTTCAGAGCTCATCTTAGTTCTTACAGAAGTCAAAGATGAAATGCATGTGCAGCAATACCCATATGTCTAGTGGGTATTAAAAAACTTATAATTTTGTGTGCTTTTAAGACAATATTATACTTTCCTAAACCTTATTTTTGCACAGTTTACTCAGAACAATTTGTACTTTTTGCCTTCTCTGGTCTTGAACCACACTTGTATTTACATCCTCAACTCTGTGTTCCTTTCCATATGATTCTAACTCTTTAGAGACATTTATTTGACCGTATATTATACATGTAGGGAAGCTTTGTACTGAGTGTGGACCATAACACAATCTCTGGTCAAATAGTAGCTATTATTTGAACTAATCAGATTCCTCATCCAGAATCTTGACTGGGAGATTAAATAAACAGTTTAGAGTTGGCTATAAAGTTGATATAGCAGTGAGACAGAACACAAGCAGAAGCAGGAAAAGTAAATCATAAGAGGTGCCCAGAGAAAAGCAAAGATGAATCAGTTAGGTTCCTATAAAAGAGTCAAGAATAAGGCAACTTTAAATTGCTTTATCTTATAAAATAGTTTCTGTCCTTGGAATTCAATGAAATGTCACTGGCTTCCTCCTAAAAATCACTAAGATGTATCTTTCTAGAGTGAGCTGGGAGGAGGTCCTATTCTTTTGAGTGCAAAGAGCCTTCCTCTGCCACGCACCAGACAGCAGACGTGGTGCCATCAATGGAATGTAGATGAGAAGGAACATCGGTGGTGACCCTGTCCACTGGGCCCACATGTGCAGAACCACCTGGATAACTTTCCAAAAATAAAGATTCCCAGACTCATTATGGCTGAAGGTGGACTCAGAAAAATAACAAAAGATTTACAGTTATTTCTCATGATAAGCCAGTTTGGGGACCATAAACTAGTGACCGTTAGTCTTCTCTGGGTTACAGGTGTCTTTGAGAATCTGATAAATTGAGGATCCTTCTTCCATTATATAACACTGATATGCACTTTTTTGTAAATTTTGGGATTCTTAATTTACACCTAGCCTGATGTCCCTTCTAAGCAGAGAGGAAGTAGTTTGTCCAATAAAGAGAAGCCAGAAAAGAGCTAAGACTAGTCTATAGGCTGAGATATTATAGATATTTTGAAAACAATAAATAAAGTGAAAGAGCAAGACATGTTTGTCAATGTCTGAAGAAGCCATGTGAGGTATTTCAACAAAGGGTGTATAATTCAAATTAATGGCTAGAGAGATTTTGAGAGTCTGCAGGACTAAGAGGGGACATGGCAGAGATAATAGTTCCAGGAAGCAATTTATGACCTGGTGCCCAGAAATAAAGATAAGGATTAGCATAGCCAAACCTCTGCCCCCGACTGGTGTTGGACCCTAACAGGAGCCTGATGAAGTAGCCCAGAAGACTAGAGACTGTGATCTCTATGGACATCATCCTGTCCAGGCTGCTGGGAAAGTTAACAAGGGCAGTGAGGCCGACTTCAGAACTACAGACAGCAATTGTGCAGCTACCAGGACATGCCTCCGGGAATAGAAAGCAAACAAGAAGCAGACCCTTTCCCTTTCTGGCTTTCCAGTGGCCCTGTAATTCTCCTTATTGGCAGAATGAGAACAGAAAGCCTGGTTGTTTAAAAAGAGGAGTGAGAGAGAGTGGGAGGGAATGAGAAGGGGGATTAAAAAAAGAATCAAGCTGAATTATGTACATGTACCCACACCCCAGGATGATTGTAAACAGCATGTACTACAAATATGTACTGTTAAAAAATAAATAAAAACAAACAAAAAAGAAATATTAAAGGATTTTTCAATCATGAAAAACATGCCCACAAGTAACTTCAAGAATGGAGTGTAATTGCCTTCCATTTCAATGTGTACAGTTCTTAGTGACTCACTTCTAACAAATTGAGTAAAGAGAAAGCGATGGTGTGCAACTTGAGAGACATTTAATGAAAAAGGGGGACTGATTCAGAAGGCAGTGTCAGAAGCCATAGAGAAATATTCCCAGGCAAGAGTAGGCTGAGTCCTAGTCAAAACAGTTCTGTCAATAATTAAGATATAGCAGAAAGAAAAAATAAGAATAGCCACTGTTGGATGGCTATTAAATAAGAAGGCTGGGATCTTATTTTAAGGTTTACAAACAAATAGTCTTATTAAGAGATACAGCATGTTTTAATGAAATCTTCTTTTGGTTGAATGCTATTGGAGACTTTTGAACTTCATGTGTGGATGTCCATATCTCCCTCCAGGCTTTTTATATATATGTATATGATTTGGGATTGTCCCCAGGGTCTTCACACTGCCAGCTTTATTTTACTTTATTTTTTGAGACAGGATCTCACTAACTTTCCCAGTCTTGGCCTGAAATTTTGCAATCCTCTGGTCTCAGTCTTTCAGAATCCTGGGATTACAGACATGTATCACCATGCCAGGCTTATTCATTGTTTCTTTATATAAAGTTTCTACCCCTTTTTCTCCTACCCTCCTGGAAATTCCATAATGCAAATGTGAGATCTTCCATTGATGTATGCTAAATGCTTTCTTCATTCCTTTCAAGTTTCTTTCTTCTCCCTTACAAGTGTCTTCAAACATTTTGTCTTTGAGTTTACAGATTCTTTTTTTTCCCTTAAATTCTTTTATTTTTAGGTATAAAATACATTTACATTTATCATTGGGTGCTTGTACCTGTACATGATGTATCTTGGTTCTTGTTTTTTCCCCATTACCTGTGTGCCCTTCACCCCCTCCACCCTTCCCTATTTACATAGACTTTGTTTCCATTTTTTTCTTTTATCAGAATTTTTCCTGAATAGTTTCTCTACTGTGAGAAACTGAAAGTGTAATTAAGGATTAAAATTATTAAAATGAATAATTGATAATTTTAAATAGGAGGAAAAGTTTACAGATTCTTTGTGTGTATGTGTGTGTGTGTATTTGTGTGTGCAGTTGGCACTCTCTATGGCATTTTTCATCACCCTCATTGCTTTCTTTAGTACTAAAATTTCTGTCTGGCTAACATTTATGATTTTAATTATTTAACAATACTTTATATTTTGCTCATGTATAATTTTTCTGATACCACTCTGTTGTATCTCTTCTCTTATAGCTCACAGATATTCTATGAAAAAAGTATTTTGTATTCTTTGTCATGTGATTCATAGATCTTGATTTCTTTAGGACCAGTTTTACTAGAATATTATGATATTCCTTTGGGGGTGTCATGTGTCCTTGGCTTTTGAAATTCCTTGGAATCCTGTGTTCCTTCCTTTACTTTGAAGAAGCAGTGACTTTCTCCACTCTTACTGACTAGAATTAGGAGGAAAAGCCTCACCAAACATCCCAACTAAGAATTCTGAGGCTGTCTCAGAGTTTTTCTATGTGTACACCTACTCCATACCTTTTATAACCTCTTGGAGGACGGGTGTTTCTAAGATTATGTGTCTTCTTTCCATCCTGGAAAATCAAGCCATGTTGTTAGAGCCTCCAACTGGTTTTCACTAGGGCAGTGCTCTGAAAAGTTCAAATTTGTGCACCTTCTCCCAGTGCTGTGGTCAAGCCAGCTGTCTGTGAGATGGTTGCCCACACATACGGGGTGGTTAGTGAGCTGGCCTTAGGAGATGGGTGAGGTACATGGAGCATTTGGGGGCCCCATGGGACAGATTGGGGATCCACAGGTGATATATCCCAAGGGACTCATGGATGAGCCTCCTGATGGAGCCCACAGGGCAGTGAGTAGGATCCTGACATCTCTTCTCCTACTCTCTTCCAACAACTCACCTTTGCTGATCATCTCAGTATTCTTTCTGGGTCAAGAAAGAAGTGAGTCCCTGGGAAACATCCTGCATTGGCTGGGAAGACCAGATGCCCATCTGTTGCTCTCTCATCCCCTATGGAAGGAATCATGAACCAAGAAAGAGGCTGACTGCACAGAGCTCTGCTGCTTCAGGGGAGCTGCATCTTGGGTAAGCTGGAATTGTTCTTGCCCTCTTCGGTGCTTCTATTCTTGGACTTCTTTACTCCAATCATCTGCTGAAACCTTCCCCTCCTAACTTCTGGACTCTCATGGATGCTTTCCTCCATCAGTAGTTATCCAAATTGATGCTTCTGCAGGAGGATGAAGGCAGAAAGCTTCTATTCCGCCCATAGATACTACTTTCCTCACTTAAAATTAAGAAGTTATTATCAATATTTAAGGGCCTAGGACTTTTTCATTGAGTTATATTAAAAAATGAACATGTATATACAAAGCTAAGGTAACATTTTTATTATATTTATTCTTGATATATATTATATATTTTAAAAATTATAAACAACTGACACTTTGTCCTTGGGTTTCCTTATTCGCAGTCTGTGTGTGCTCTGTGGAACTAGAGATAGAGCTTTAAAAATAATTTTTATTAATTTTATTGGTGCATTTAAGATGTACAATATAATGACATTCATCATTGGAAATTTGCACCTTTACATAATCCATCTTGGTTCTTATTTTTTCCCTATTCCCCTGGCCTCCCTTCAACCCCTCCATCCCTCCCTATCTACAAAGTCTGTTTCCATTTTTTCTTTTTCTCTCATTAATTCCATTCCCTTCTTTCTTTACCCCTACCCCTCCCACTTCCCCAGTCCAATAAAGTCAATAACTAGGGGTTCTGAGAACAAAATGGCTTCTATCATTATAGCTATAAAATGAAATACCAATAGTGATTCTCCCAATAATCAAATACTTTCAGTGATAGGTCATCTCTATGGACAAAATGAAGAGTAAATTTTGAGAGCCAAACAAGTAAATATACCAATATTTTCTTCATTAATAAGATTAATATATCTAAGGGAAGCATAGAAACAGAGGGCCAGATTAAAAGATATCCAAAGAAAAATGTCTGTAGTGTTTTCAAAAATGTTGGGATCCAAGGAGAATAACTCTCTCTCTCACACAACCTTTCACTGTTCTTTCATTAGAACACACTGCATAAAATGAGCAACAAGGCTTTGTGCTTATTGTTATCATCATTTGTGTTGTGCTTAGTATTATTACTAAATAATGCTCATAGAGACTGTACAATATTGTAATTTTATGACAGAAGTTTTGAGGAAAATTCAATTTTCTTCTGCCTTTGTCTAGATGTTTACAATGCAAAGTACAAATGACTTTGCTTCCCACATTGCTTTTATACCAGGAAAACATACTCCCAGAGGACTATGTCTTTCTTGTGATTCTATTTTTCTGTAAAGCCATGGCTCAGTGAGCAATTTATACATAAGTCCTGCATGCCTTTGGTTAGCCTGACTCAGGACCTTAACCAGGCTTATATCTCTCTGGTGAAAGTGAACTTCAGGACCAACAGTGAAAGGTGCTGACCATGACTGCAGACCATGGTTCTTCTATTCTGGTACCTCCCTTCGGAAGACTCCTCTGAGACAGCCCATACCTTTCTATGACTGATAGCTTGAATCTTGCTAAACTCAGACTCACAAAACTGTTTTAAGTTTTGTTCTTTCTCCATGAATAGGGCTGACACAAACCAATACCCATTCATTATTTATCTACTTATTTCAAAAGCATTATTGTGGATTTCTTAGGTGTTACAGGCTGCTACATCAATATACCATGCAAGAACAAAGAAAGGGAAAAGGGGTAATGGCTTATACCAGAAGACTGCTGTAAAATCTATAGGGTGGAACTTGGAAATCACTTTGAATTACCTTTCCATCTGGCAGAATGAGCAGAGTCTATTTAACATCATGTGCATCAATATCCTCATAGTGCCTTTAGATGAAAACCTGTGTGAACTTGGCTCCTATAGGCACTGAAGATAGTTTCACGGCAGGTCACGGTTGCATTTCTTCCTCACTGCCATCATATTTTAACACACTAAATGTGTCTGTTATGTCAGGGGGTGAGGGAGATGATCTTATTTCCAAGCCAAAAGGCCTGCTTCATTTATACAAAGAAGCACATGTTTTATGTGAATCAAGTACTGCTGCTGAAACTAAAATTTCTCTCCTGGTATGGCCCACATTATACTTTCAAATTCTAGAGCAGGATTAACCAAGCTGTACAAGAATTGGCTCATAGGAAAATACAAAGTACAGTTTTGCTTTGGTTGGGCTACATAATCATGGAATCAGCCAAGAGACATTGAAAGTGGGTGCATCTCTGAGGAGAGGGAAGGGCAGAAAATGCAGATTTGAAGGTTGCAGAGTGTCCTGTGGATTTCTGAGCTCACAGAAGATTGCTGATCAGTAGTTAAGCTATATCTTGGGGCTTGGATTTTCTCCTTGTGAATACCTTTTATTTTGGTGAAGTGGAAGCATGTTTTCACAAAAACAATTTACTAGTTATTTTGCAAAATCTCTCTCTCTCTCTCTCTCTCTCTCTCCACCCCCCCTTCTTCTCTTCCTCCTTTCCTTTCCTCTTCCTCCTTACATCCTATTCCTTTCACTGGAGTCCGCATCGTGAATGATGACATGGCTCATCTTCAAGACTGCAGGTGATGTTTGATTTCTGCCCAGAGAGACCTGGTGGTTTCGTCATAATTTTAAACTCTCCAACTCACTTCTTCCTCTCACTTTCAGATAAGACCAAACTTCCTGTTTGGTTGGTAGAAATGGAGTTTAGAAAAAAAGCAGCCAATATCTATTCTAGTTATCACCATTACCATTTCTCTGGCTCAGTTCTGCCAAGAGCCACTCGATTCTTTGTATCCTTTGATAACTGATTTCACTCAAATGTGGAAATGGATCTGCATATGTCATACTGTGTTAATCGGGGTTAAACTGTTCATTTCCTCCTCCCTCTCTTCTCAAGTATGCAACAGAAAATTGAAGAAGGAAATGTTTAGAGAGTATATATTTTTTCTATACCCTCTCCATTAAGAAATGAATGACAAAAAAAAGAAATGAATGATATTTGTTAATGCAATTTATAGTCCATTTGTCCTTTGCTCAAATACTGGTTCTAGTATCCTCTACCTGTGGCATAGTCTCTCTGGTCTCCTGGGTTCTCATCTTTAAAATGAGCACATAATAATCCTTTTCAAATGTTATCATCTAATTGCTACAGACTTACTGAACCTATGTCAGGAATTCTGCTAAATTCTTCAACTGATTTTACCCAATTTGTCCTACCAGAGCCTTCAAGGTAGGTACTGTTATTATCTATGTTTTTCAGATAAAGAAATCAGAGAAAGGCAACATGGTATTAAAAGCTGGGGTAGTGATAAATGCTGCAATGTAGGACACTTCAATGAATCCTGGTTGTATCTTGGAATTTACCTGCTGAGTTTCAGCAGACACTGCTACCTGATTCCTGCACCCCATCTTAGGATGGTATTATCTTCTAGCAGACTGTATGATTCAGATATTTGCCATGCTGATACATGCTTTCAGGCAATTTCATGAACATGGATTCCTACCTTGCCCAATAATTATCTCACAAGCCAAGCAATAATTTTAGAAATGGTTCCCCTTTCATAAGGAATAAGGAAGGGATGAGTGAAGACTCAGTGTTGTAGAATCCCATTTCCCTTTCAAGCAGCTTTTGATTCTGTATACTGGAATTGCCAGTAAAGAAAAGGAGGTACACAGTATGTATCTTATAAATTGTGATAAATGGTTTGCTCTATACAAAGCACAGTGTGCTTAATATGTGTGCACAATTAAGTAAGAGTTGATTGTGAATCAGCTGACACTAGAAAAGGTAAAGTAGCATGATATAGCAGAAGTATCACTAATCTCTAGATTGAATAATATCACTAAGAAATTTTGCTATGTTAGATAAATTACATCATTTCACTGAGTTTCTATTGCATCAACTATTTAATAATGCTATCATTTCAAATGTTTATGTCAGAAAACAGTATATAAAATAGAGTAGAATCACTATTGCATTAGAGGCTGGTATTAAAGCTTTTTCCTGTTCACCAAATCATTCCCCATTCAAAGTTTTGCAGTTGACCCATATTCCTAAGACTTAATCCAACTTTCCAGATATATGTAGCTGCTTTCTTACCTGTAGGTTCTGGAATAAGATGGAGCCAGGATTTCAGTAATGAAGACTATGTCAGTGGCAGGCTTTCTATACTAGTTTGACCATGTAATGAGTCCATCAATAGTTATGATTATTTTTAGGGATTCAGTTTACCCTTTCCAGAGTTTCATCCTACTTAAATAACCAGCTAACTCAAACACAACAGCATCATGTCCAAATCAACAAAGTAGAAGAATCTCAATACAAAGTATCAAGAGCTTTATCCCTCCAGCTCAACTTTTATTCAGTTCAACCAAGTGTCCAGGTCGTGGGACATGAACTCAGTGGTTCAACATGGTCAATGGAGCAAGTCATTAAATATATAATTCTTCACCATTCTGCACAGCTCACAGCTCAAGATAAAGGCAAAAAAATCATGTCCCAAGCATTAAGAACTATGTTCTCCTAGTACCAAAACTATGTCTGTGTTATGAGTCAAGCAGGTTTCAAAGGCTAACTCAGCAAACTACTCACCCCTTCATAACACTAAAAACCACTGGAGAGAATTTAATTAAATTATCAACCTAATTTCTGTGTGTCTCATCATTTACCAAAATCTCCATGAAGGTGATTATGAATGTTGTTTCTATGTAGAGCCTACTAGGATGCCTGGCATTGGATAAATTTTTTCAAAATGTAAACTTCAAATGGGAAATATTTGAGCACATATAACATATATTTTCCATCCATTCATTCATTCTTTCAGTTGATGTATATTAAGGACTTACTTGTAGCAGGCACAGTGGGTAATCAAGCAATGATAAATCAGATGGTAATTACTTTCTGGGGGGGGTGAAATGGATATTAAATTATCACTTGTACAATTAGATATTGAGGCTCCCAGCACAGAGGAAGGGGTTTCTGGGCCACCATTCCACCACTCCCAGTGTAGAGGAAGGGGCTTCCGGGCTGTCAGTCCACCAATCCCAACCCAGAAGAAGCGTCTTCTAGGCCACCATTCCACCACTCCCAATGCAGAGGCGATGATCCACATAGGTACCAACAACCCCGTCAACCCCCAGGTACACATCAAAATGTGAAAACATGTAAAAAAGTCTCAAAACAAGGCTTCTACATCACCTAAAGCAACCCTAAATGGAAATGATATGGAACACTATGATACTCAGGCACCTGGACTCCCTGAACTGGCAACAAAAGAGAATCTGGAAAAAATGAAATCAGAATTAATTTCCCAGAGAAAAGCAGAGATTGTGCTCATAGTGCAAGACATGATTAATAAATCTAGAGAGAAGCTGAAGAACATGATAGAATTGCAATATAAGAAACAAATGGAATCCATAAAACAGATTTCCAGGAGATTAAAAACTCCACTGATAGTCTACAGAGCAGAATGAGCTAATGTGAAGTCAGAATTTCAGATATAAAAGATAAGATTGCAATGAGTATATAAAAGAAAAATTGCTTCAAAATTGTAAGGGACCATGAGAAATCAATGCAGCAGCTGCTAGAAGATGCAAAGAAGAATAACATAAGATTTACTGGAGTCAACGAAGAAACAGGAGAGAGTGCAGATGACATAAAAATATTGTTCAGAAAAATGATGGGAGAAAACTTTCCAAGCAGGGGGAAAGAACTTGACACACAGATAAGTCTGGAATATAGGACTCCAACTAGCCTTGATCAAAAATATCTACACATAGGCATATATAATTGTTAAGATTCCAGAAACCCAACAGAAGAACAAAGTTCTACAAATGGTTATAGAAAAGAAACAAATCACAAACAAAGGAAAGCCCATCAGAATCACAGCAGACTTCTCAATGCAAACCCTCAAGGCAATAACAGCTTGGAGCAATACATTACAAACCCTGAAGGACAACAATCTCCAACACATATTGATGTACCCTGCAAAACTGTCTTTCAAAGTTGATGGTGAAATAAGATACTTTCATGACAAAGAGCACCTTAGGAATTTCATGAATACCAAACCAGCACTTCAAAAATTTTAGACAATATCTTAGGAAAAGACAATGACAATCACAATCCCAAGAAGCCCAGCAGAATGAATCCCTTTGGCAGGACAAGAAATTAAATGTAAAGGGAGAGAATCCAACAACAACAAAAAAGTCATGACAATGATAAGTCAATGTCTCAGTTCAACAATCAAAAGAAATAGACTGGCAGAATGGGTCAAGAAGCAAGATCCAACAATGTTCTGCAGACAAGAAACACAATTCAAAGAGAAACTCACAGACTGAAAGTTAAAGGGTGGAGTGCAGACACTTGGTTCCACACTACAAAGATGCGGAGGACACCGGACCACTAGATTATGGTATTGAGGCCTGCTGTTCCTGGCCCAGAGGTAGAGGCTTCTGAGAAACCATCCCATTGCTCCTGGTCCAGAGGAAGGGGCTTCCTGGCCACCATCGCTCCTGCTGTTCTGAGCCCAGAGGATAGGGACTTGGGCCACCTTCTGTCCTGCCACTCCTGGTCCAGAGGAAGGGGCTTCCCAGCCACCATCCCTTCTGCTGCTCCCAGTCCACAGGAAAGGGCTTTTGGGGCACCACCCCTACCGCTGCTCATGGCACCTGTCCCACTTCTCCCAGCTCAGAGGAGGTAATCTGTGCATGTGCCAATAGTCCCCACCCCACTTGAAATGAGAAAACACATAAATAAGTCTCAAAACCAGACTTTCAGATCACCTACAGCAACAACAAAGGGAAATGAGATGGA
>NW_004624841.1:3456472-3469543 GCF_000247695.1 Heterocephalus glaber | reverse complement strand
GAATAGTTTCTCTGGTGTGAGAAACTGAAAGTGTAAATAAGGTCTAAAATTTATAATAGGTAATGTAAAATAGGAAGAAAAGGGGCAAAGGGGAAGGAAGTGGGAGGGATGGGGGAATGGATAGAAGGGAATGAGATTAATATGAGAAAATGGAAAAATAGGAACAAAATCATTGTCAATAGGGAGGAATGGAGGGGTTGAAGGGAGGGCTGGGCAAGGGTGAAAAATAAGAACCAAGATGCATTATGTAAAGGTACGATTCCCAATGAGAAATGTAATTTTGTTGTGTATCTAAAATGCACCAATAAAAGTATTTAATTAAAAAAAAGAAAAAAAATGAAAATTTCAGTCAAGACAGCCACTTCAATTCATCTATACTGAATTGATTGCATCAAAATATAGTTCTTTTCTGTTTCATATTTATTTATTTATTACATGCTTGACATACATAATGGAGACATTCACTATGGAAATTGCTACATACATACATTACATTTAATCCTTTATTTTCCCTTCCACTCCCCTCCATCCATTTTTAGGTCCCGTTCCAATCTCTACAATGTCTACTTCCCTGTTTCCTATCATATAGTTTTCATTTTACTCTTTAAAATATTTATGCTTTGGGTACAAAATATGCTCCTTTTCTAACCTTCTTTCAGTCCCAGAGCTTAGCTTCAATGATTTGCTCTTCTGGCAACCTCTGGACCCCAATTTATGATTATTTTACATTGTATTGTTATTGGATTCTATGTATACTTCTCCTAAATGGCTAGACTAGCTAAAGTAGGAGTCCATATGCCATAATGGATTTCTCATAGAACTCTGTCTTCCTAATGTCACATAAAAAAGACAAGAGAGTTAAATTTTATGGTTATCAAATAGAATTTTTTAAAGGAAAAAGATCAAAAAGGAGGTTAAGCTAATTTTAAAAGTGTTTACTTTCTATCTCCATCCCTAGAAACATGTTACACAATTCTTTGGTGTCCTTCAAATACTATTTTGAAAATAAAACAGGAAAATCCGTAATTAAATATCACACTGAATGTGAGACACAGGGAAAATAAAGTTCCTTGCAATAAAAACCAAAGGAGAATTTTCAGTCATATGTAACATAAAACCAATATCCTGGATGATTTAAGTTTACCTGAGTGAGATCAATATCTAGGCAAATTTATCTTGAAGATTTTTCTTCTAGAGTCTTGTAAGCCTGAAATTCCTGAGCAAGCTTGGTGATAGGCCCCCAGCAGGATCATCACTGGACCTCCACACTCACACTTACATTACCCCCCAGGAAAATGACAAATAACAATCACAGAAATAGCCACAAGACAATGGCCCCTGTGAGACCCACATATTTATTTCATTCTCATCCTCGTATTTATGGTTCCATCTGCCTTGAAGCAATCACAGTGAATGCTGTGATAAATATACTGAAAGCCTGTCTCCTTTCCAGGCAAACCCTGTAAATTTCTGAGCTGTATTTTGCAACCCTTCATTCTGATCTGTAATGTTCAGCAACACTGGCAATGACAGGCAAAGGGTCTGCAAGGCTCTCTTCCCTCAGCTGAGCAGTGCCCATGGGGTCTTGGCCTTTCATTATTCCCAGACTGTCCCAAGACAGTACTGAACCTGAGCATCTGACTGTGGCTGTGAGGGTCACAGACTTGAAGGTCTCCCACTGAGAAGTGGTGGATGTTGAGAGGCACAACAATCTTCTCAGGGTGAGTTTAATATCAGAATGAAGAGTGAAAACCATAGAGCACTAAGAGGCTATGAGTTCTGAATAGAGAGTCCTCCTTACATTCAAGACAAAACTCTCAAACATCAATCCTCTAGGGGAGGCATTCTTTTATGAAGCAAATATTTATAATATGCCCTCTATGCCAGTACTTATGTAGAAGTAGAGGAAATAGGACTGTGATGTGTAAGCATGACTGTATCAACTATTTTGGTTTGAGAAATACCCAAGTAATTTGTAAAGCACATTTCTAAGTGTGTCAGGGTGGCTCAAAGAGGCATGAACTTGGTTTCTATATCTAGTCCCTGGCCTCATCCTCTCTAGAATTGTTCTACTCTGTGTCCTAGTTGCCCTGAACCAAGCAGCTATGCTCTGCCATACACTTCCACCATGATGTTTCTGCCCTGGAGCCACCTGATCATGGGCTGAATACCCTGAAACCATGATCCAAGTTAAACTTCTCCTCCTTCAGGTTGTGCATGTTGGGTATTGTTTCCTAGTGATGGGAAATCTCACAAATAAAGGACTAAACTAAACAGATTACTTCCTTGACTTCTTGGAGCTTAGATTCTTTTGTCTTTGAATGAATGAATGAATGAGTGAATATGATTCTTGCCCTGTCAAAAGATCAATATTGTTATTGCTGTCTAAATTGTAGCTGGAGCTTCAAGCCAGGCTTATAGAACAACCCTGTCAGCTAGCAAAACTAAATTAAATGATAACAAAATTTGAAGTTATATTTTCATATTTTATACATGAAACACCTAGCATCTAAATTCTGGCTTAGTTTGCTAATTTCAAAACTATTATCTGAAACTGCACAGTTCTGAGTGTCTAAGCACTCTATTAGACCTCAAGGATCACATACAAATTTTCAGTTTTATCATTTCCTTCCACATTTGTGTTGTGTGTATAATGACTGAGTATTCATCAATATTCTAGCCCAGGGAAGTACAGAAATCCACCCACTCAAAGGGTAGAATCAGTTCCATATGAAAAATTTTCTGCCCCCATGGGCTCCAGAAAACAAAACAGAGGAGGAATATAGAACCCATCTTCTACCTATTCTGCAGACAGATTGCACTTTGACTTTAGGTGTTTATTTAAAATAATGGACAGTAAAACAGAGTCTGACTGGTGGAAAAGAAGATAAAAGTAACTTTTTAACCCAGAGTCACTGATCCACCAGGGTTGCCTGATAAAGGGATCCTAACACTCTGGTCCCAGAGGTTGAGCTTTACCCAATCCCCCTCATAAGCAAAAGACCAGAGCTGCAGGAGAGAATAAAAAGCTAAAATGCAGATACTTCAAAAATAAGTTGTGAATAAGAAATGCAATCATGGACAAAGCCACATTAAAAAAATTAAGAGGGGTAGTGAAGAAAAAACAAGGAGTAAGGAGAGAGGAGGGGGAAGGAAGACACTCAACCCTTATTAGTCCAACATTATGTGTTGAACATTTTCACACAAGATACTTCATGTAACATTTAGGCTGTTGGTGTATGTTTTGTGAAATGGATTTTATTGAGACCCATCTTGAGAAAGAATGAGATCTCGCTTAAGAATCTGAGACATGGACCAGGATATATGAAGTCATGCAGGTCACAACGTGGGGTTCACTATTCACACTGCAGCCCCAGATTTAACAATTACATGAATATGAACCACATAGGAGAGAAAGAGATAAGACACTGAGTCAGGAGCTCTGTAAATAGGCAATACGCTGCAGGTAAGATATGCTACAGGTAAGAACCATAATCCGTGAAGTCAGTGTGCTATACCTGTGTGCTGTACCAGTGTGCTATTCCACCAAGTCATGCCTTTATTTAGATGTTAGCTTTTAGATGTTGAAAGCACTATTTTGTCTTGCTAAGCCTCAGTTTTCTTAGGGAGAAAATGGAATTATAATAGTACCTACACTTCCTCGATGAAAATTAGTTGAAGTAATGAATATGAACCTCTCAACAAAGTACCTTGAATAGAATAGGCTTTCAATAAATGTTAGCTATTACTTTTTCTATTAAATCCATTAACATAAATAAGTTTTAGAGATATTCTACTCTGAGGGGAAGCACAGAAGTGGGAAGTCTAAGTTTAGGTAATTTTAAATGTAATTCTAGTTCTTCTTGTCACAAATAGATATAGAAAGTATTGTTCAAACACTATGTCTCAGCATTACTTGAAGTACGAAAAACAATATCCATGAACACATATTCAATAAACTACTATAATTGACTTTCATTTTAACAATTGAACATAAGCACAATTTTTTGTTTTAGAAAACACTGCAAAACAGGATTCACCTGTAAAATTATTTTGAGAGTTTTTAGAAGCACAGAGCTTCAAACTCTATCTGTGAACTATTGAACTGTCAGATGATTCAAATTGTCATTGAACTATGACTTTTTAAAATAATCATGTGCTGTGGTTGCTTGGAAATCACTTTTCTGTGCTTACCTTTGAGTTAGTAATGTTTGTGATCCAGAATTCTATAAGAGGGTCAAATACCATTTATTTCTATAGGATGAGGGAATCTAAAATGTCAATAAGCACAAGCAAGAAACAGCAATAAGTACAAGAATGAATCCCAGGACCTCTGAGAAATGGGGCAGATTGCATTGCAGCCCCACAAGAGAACTACTTTGTTGCCAGAAGCCAAACAAAACACCTGAGTACATGTAAGGACCTCCAAGACTCATTTTAAACCAAAGTTTAAAAATCCATACTTCCTTATTTAAAAGCCATTTTTGTTGCATTTTCCAGCCTCACCCCCAAGAATTTTACAGACCTATCAGGCTTATTACAGTGTCATCATGAGCATGACTGAACACCGAAGGTATTAAGGAGGGAAGGTGGCTCCAAGCTTGGATTTGGGGAGTAAGAGGATGGTGGATTCAGAAATGTCACTAATTTAAAAAGAGAACATTGGAGAGGGATCAAAGTTGGAGTATGGGGTAATGAGCTCAGTTTTGAATACGATAATTTTAAGTTTTCTTGTTAGATCTCTAGGTGGAGATATCCAGGAAGAAGTCAGATACATGTGCTATTGGCTCAGGGCAAAAGTTCAAGCTTTGGAGTAACAGCTCTAAGTTAGTGTTTAGTGTCTTGAATCCAGGAGGAGGCTGAATGACAAGACACTAGAGCCTAGGCTGAACCTTGAAAAGAAACTAATATTCAAAACTCATGTAAAGTTTGGATAAGTATCTAGGGAATGTACAAAATAATTCATGAAAGACCAAGAGAGTGGTTACTTAAGGAAAACAAGTTGAAATAGATCCTGTTCAATTTATAGAATTCTATGAGTGGTTAAATAAGGTGAGAACTGAAACATATCTAATGAAATTGATGATTTTGGGCCAGTGGTTCCAGCGCCTGCCTCACAAGCACAAAGTACCGAGTTCAATCCCCAGTACCAAAAAAAAAAAAAAAAGAAATTGATGATTTAGTAAGTAAAAAAATTTGACAAAGTACAAGCACAAGTGGCCAAGTGAGAAGATATTGAGAAATTCCATACCTCTCCCAAGAAACTTGAGAATAAACAGAAGAAAAACAGAACTGTAGCTAAAGAGGAAGTCTTTAAACTGGAGTCTAAAGATGTTTGCTTTGTTTTAGTTTTGTGTTGCAATCTTATGTGGTATGATAAAGTGAAATAATAAGAAGAGAAAAAATGAGATAGGTACAAGTTTCTGGAGAAAGAAGAGAGAAAGATTCAGAGCAAAGATGTACAATGGATACACTATAGGGAGAAGGATGGATATTTCCCAGGAGAGAGAGAATTGGCACAGATAGCAGATGGAGGTTGGTTTACAGATAGAAGGATTACAATTGATGAAGATTTCAGCTGAAGATATCTAGCCTCAAGTCTTACCTGAGAATCAAGGAGAACCTAGAGGAATCAAGATTTTGAGAAATATGAATACATGAAATAGTCTTGAGAGAGGTAATTGAGTACAGAATCAAGCTTGTGAACATAGTGATTCCAACTAAAATTTTTTCAGTCATATGGAAAAAGGAAGGAAGCTAAAAAGCTATGTTTATTTAGAGTGGACAGTTTACTAGAATAAGAGGGGATGACCAAAGTACCATTCTGAAGGCCACAGGGGCAAGAAAGTGTTAGTAGAGGGGAAAGCAGGTTTAAATAATGTACTAAAAATAGGAGATAAACATTCATGGTTTATTCATTGTGATTCTCTAGCAACTAGCTCATTTGTAGTGTGTAGTTAAGTGCTTCCAAATGGTTTGTTGAAAATAAATATTATTGAGTCTCCTTTTCTCTTGAATACAGCTGCAAATTATTATGAAAAATGTGTCAAAACAAAAAATGAGTACATCTATTTCCAAAACCTTTGGAAACTCTAATAAATGGCATCCATTTGTTTTAAATTATAATCTTTATGTCCATAAAATAAACTCAGATTACAAATGTAAATACTATTCTTTATAAGGATACTTATAAAAATAATCAATGAGAAGTACTACCCTTAATAGTTAATTCAGTGAAAAACATTTTATAGTAAACTACTGAAATCACCTAAAAATACTACTTTGTGTTATTTCCAAACATCTTAATATTCCATATCCTTATAACCACTTATTCAGTCTTGTGGATAATCATTGTGTTCTAAAACTTCAAAATATCTGCAGCCAATTAAGCTGTCTGGGCTCCTTTAGGGGGTCTGCTGTGCTTTTATGAGTTAACCTAAGGAACCTTTGAGATAGCCATTCCCAATGGGCATTCATGGCTATGATCTCCTGCTGTCTCCAGTCTAAATTCCAGACAGTTATTCAGGATACTTTTGGAAAGCCCTAAGTCGTGGTGGCCACAGTTCACATTTGAAAGTCATCATGTCTATCTTTACCAGGCTGCAGAACAAGGATCATGATTTGGAGGTCCTAGCCAAGGACAAGTTCAAGTTCCATAGCTGCCAGAAACTCTGCATCTCGAACATGCAGGGGTGCACCAAGTTTAATGCAGATGTGTTTGAAGCCATAGTGGTTGAGAAGTGATGGATCCCTACAACTGTTGAGTCAGATATATCCTGATCCTGGGCTCATGCAGAAGTGGAAGGCTCTGCCCTTGTGAGGACTTTCTGCCTTGCTGACCCTCTTGACCACACCCACTGATCAATTCTCCTTCCTGTCCATCTAAACACAAATTTCTAGATATTTGACTGACCTTTTTGCAGGAGATAGAACTTTGTTTTAAATATAGAGCTCCTTTAACCAGTACTACCAGAAAATCAAGCTAAAACCATACATATTGTCTTTTATCTGTCTGATTCTCAAATGTATTCCATTACTATTCCCCTTCTCTAATTGCCAAGAAGGAAAGAAAAAAGACAGAGAAAGAAAGAAGGAAAGGAAGGAAGGAAGGAAGGAAGGAAGGAAGGAAGAGAGGGAGGGAGGGAGGAAGGAAGGCTGAGCAAACGTGTCCTTTTCAAACTAAAAATAAAACAATTTTTCTTGTTACATCACTTCCCCACCCTCCAGCCCTTTCCTACTGTGTCTTTTGCACCAGCCACTTTCTGGAAACATTAGGAGTTTTCACTCACCCTCCCCCTAAACCATTCAAACCCACAGGCCTGGAACTCCCAATCCACTCCTCCACCTGGTAAGATTCAGTTCACTCTAAAGACTGACTTCTCAGCTCCTCACTAGCTCTGGTTTGTCTTCTGGCTCATCTGTGCCCCTGCACCCACAAAAAGGACTTCCCCTTGTTCAAGGTTTCTTTAATGTGCTCTCTTCCTACATTGGATTTTCTTAAAATACTCTGTCAGAATCTTCCCCCTAAAAGTCTAATAATAGTTATTATCATTTGAAAAACTGAGCATGATGAAAGTATTTTGTATTGAACTCAGCAGGAGAAAACAAGCAAACGATTTGAAGAAGAAAACAGAACTTTGTTTCCTAGACTGAAGGATTTGTGTCTTTCCAGGTTAGACTAGGAGAACTTGGAAGATGCTTTGTTTTGTTTTATTTTGCTTTTATCATTCTGAAGAAAGGACACAAATGACCAATGGGTTAATTAAAAGGGGCTCAACATCAGTAATCATCAAGACAATATAAATCAAAATTACAATGAGATATGACCTGGTAACTGTAAAGATTGTCATCAATAAAAACAGGAGCAACAATGAAAGAAATTTTGGCAAAGATGTGGAGAAAAGGAAACCCTTGAATGCTGTTGGTGGAAATGAGACTGGTGTAACCATTACAAAAATCAGTGTGGATGTGTTTCAAAAAGTTAAAAATAGAACTCGTGTATGATGTAGCAATTTCATTCTTGGATGTAAGTTGTCTACCAACATTTATGGGGGGCTAGTTTTACAGTCCCCCTTAGATACAAAAACCTGTAGATGTTCAAGTCCCTTACATAAAATGGCAGAGTATCTGCATACAACATATGAACAAACTCTTGTATGCTTAAATTACCTCCAGGTTACTTAATAATACCAAACAGAATGCAAATGCTATGTAAATAGTTAGACTGCTTTATTTAGGGAACAATAACAAGAAGAAAATTCTGTACATTTTCAGTAATAGTGCAAACAACATAAGTTCAGCTGCATAGCACACCAATGAAATGTGAGGTGAACAAGTGCTGGAGAAGACAGAGGACCTGGGAAGTGGTGGAGCCATAGCAGGTGCACCTACACATGGCTTCATTCACTGATGCATAATATGTTGCCACTGAAGTTTTGCTTTTTGAAAGTTTCGATGTTTCTTGAATATTTTCAGTTGGCAGCTGATTCAAACCCCAGATATGAAACTCAAGGGTATGGAGGTCTGATTATATACACAAGGAAATCAAAATCAGGATCTCAAGGAGATATCCATACTCCCATGTTCATTGCATTATTATATATGTGTGTGCATGTGTGTGCATGTATAATAGCATTAATTCTTGAAAAACAGAAAAATTCTGCATTTGTTAGACTATTTTATACTGGTACATGAGAGAGACTGACATAACTTTCTTTTATTATAATATTCTTGTCATGTTTTTGTATCATGATTATTCAGATTGAACACAATAAACTGATTAGTGTATTAAATTATCTCATTAATTGGTGGACTTTATGCATGTTGAGGTAGTATGGTTTTCCTTATACATTTGGAAGAATTCACCATTAATGCTATCTGGGTGCCAATTTTTTGGAAGGAATGTTTACAAATTAGATGTTCTATTTTATACATACATATAAACTGCTACAGTTTTTTATTTTTCATCCATCACTTTTTGCAAGTTTCACTTCCTAAGAATTTGTTTATTGTATCTGAATCTAAAAATATTAAAATAATGCTTTTAGGATCTCTTAATATCTGAAGCATCAATACTGATACTCTTTATTTGATACTGACAATTTTTCTTGTTATTTCCTGATCAATTTTGGCAAGGTTTTATATTTTAATGTTCTTTTTATTTAAAAACTATGGATTTTTTTATTCACTCTACAATAAGTTGTTTTCTACATCACTAATTTCTTTTCTTATCTGTTTTCCTTTCTTTTGGTGACATTATTTGAATTTAATGTGCCATTCTATATAATTTCTTGAGATCAATATGTAGATCAATGTTTTTTTTTCTTTAGCTTTTCTAATATACATTTAAGATTAGCTTTTATTTTTAGCTATTTAAAGTTGACTTAAGTAAAAGCCACAGATATTAAATATACATTTTGATGCTTATTGGCAGGTGTATTTGCCTGTGTAACAACCATCATAATTAAGGAATAGAACATTATTTTTATCACTCCAAAAATAGCCTCATGATCTCTTCCTGTATTTCTTCAACCAAAGATAAAGTATATTCTCATCTCTAAAACCTGTAAGTTTTGCTTATTTAAACTTTAGTAAATAGGATTAGAGTATAAATAAATTGTGCATGTTCTTTTTTTCAATATATTGCATTATATTATCTATTAAAAGTTTATTCCTTAATACTGAGATAAAATTTGCAGTGAGATATGCAGATCTTAAATGAATAATTCAATAAGCTTTGACAAATGGATAGCTGTTTTCTCAATCAAGATACAGAAGAATCTATCATCTGAAAAAGGCCCCTAATGCAACTCTAGGCAACCACTTCTCAGATTCATATCATATAGATTACTTTAACACTCCTTTAAATTCATATAAATGGAACTATGCAGTATATATTGTTTGTATATATCATCTTTCACTTAATATTTAGGAGATTGATCAATGTTTTTGTATGTATCAATAGTGAAATCACTCACAATGGTAAGAAATATTCCAGGTACCAATATACCATAAATTGCATGTATAAGTACTTTATTCAGGATTATGTATATTTTTATATCCAGTTAATGGATGTTAAGATTTTCCCTCTCAGTTTTTTCTCATTATGAATCAAGCTGCTTAAACATTTTTATGCAAGTATGTTCATGGATGGATATTTTCATTTCTCTTGAATAAAATACCTAAAACTACTAAATCATAGGATAGATGTAAGTTTACCTTTATAAGAAACTGCAAAACAGTTTTCTAAAGTGAGTGGGCAAATTTAGTGACCTACTAATAATATAAATGTTCAAATTTATTGTATATCTCTTTCAATATTGAGGATTATCTGCTTTTAAAATTCTAGCAACATGAATGTTATCTTAGGGTGGCTTTAATTTGCAGTTCTCTGATAACTAATATTGTTGGGCACTTTTTAATGTGCTTTCTGAGCATATATTCATCTCTTGTGAAAATAAAGTGCAAATCCATTGCATTTTCTTCCAGTACTAGAAACTGAACCCAGTGTCTTTGCATTGAGACACAACCCCAGCCCATTTTTGTATTTTCAACCTTTGACACAGGATCTCAATAAATTGCTAAGTTGCCCAGGCTGGGCTTGCACTTGCTATCATTCTGCGTCAGCCTACCAAAGTGCTGGGATTACAGGCTGATGCTACAACAAATGGTTAATTGTTTCCATGTTTTTATATTAAAAGTTTGTGCAAATTCCTAAATATATTGGATACAGGTCATCCAAATGTCTTTTCTATCTCCATTGATATTATGATGTTTTCCTTAATTATGTTAATATGAACATAAAGGATACAGTCATTTTAAATTGACCTAGAAAACTGTGCTTAAGTGCTTGGATGCCTGGAGGTATAACATTTACCAAAATAGATAGTGTGATAAATAATAATTAATTATATGATTTTAATATTTGAAACTTTCCTGGCAGTAAGTAAATTAATTTGTTTAATAATGATGTGTACTTGGCATAATCAGCTTCATAGTCTTCTTTGGTCATATAGACAGAGAGGCTTACAAGACTGCTAGAAAGTTAGGAAACTTTCTTAAAACCAAGTTTTACTGCACAAAGATTCTATCTTTAAGTGAAATATACCCTTGTCTCCTAAGGAAAGACCCTAAGGAGCTATGCCTGGAAGTCTCTTTTTCCTCTGAGGATTCTCTCCTCTTTCTGTGGATTTATGTTTATTTTTGCTTTGCATAAATATGGTCTTTGAAGCATGATAGGTTCTTTATCTTATCCATTATTATTGTAATCTTTGGCCGGAGAAAATTAATTGATTGATGCACAACTATTTTTCAAAATTTGATGATTTCATCTAATTTGCCAATATCTTCACCTACAATTGTTTGTTATAATTACATATTTAATATCTGTAGGATCTGTAATAATAATCTATTTTTTCTTTCCTTTTTATTTGGAGGTAGGAGGCATACTAAGGTAAAAAGTATGACAGAGCCTGAAGCCTGTGTCTCTAGTTTATTTCTGATGTTGACCATTCTTTATCTACTGTATCCATCTCATTCTGTGTGTATGCCTGTACATGTATACACAAAGAGTATACTTTCTGATTAGTCTTGCTAATGTTATAAAAAATTCATTCATTTTTCAAAAGATAAATTTGGCTTTTCTTTAATTTTCTCTACAGATACAAGTTTTATACTTTAGTGGATTTTTTCATTCCTTTATAATTTACCCCATTGTATGTGTTTTATTTAATTTGTGCTTCTTTCTAGATGCTCACGAGAAAACTCAGGTTACAATTTTAAAACTTTTTACTTTTCCAATAGAAGCCTATAGATTTATAAATTCTTCTCTAAACCCTGTTTTAGCTGCATCCACCGAATCTTTCTATTTTATGTTTTCAGTTTTAGTTCAAAATATGTTTTAAAGTCTCTTATTTCACTTTGATCCATATGTTACTTATAAGAATAAGGTTAATTAGCAAACATATAGTTCCTTCTAGATTTTAATATCATTCTACTATAAGAGAAGAAAGACATAAGCTTTTATACTCCAAAGATCTCTTTTTTTATGGTTCCATGTACATTTGCAAGCAGTATCTATTATGCAACTCTTTGGTGTAGTAATCTGTAAATATATATTAGTTGTTTATTATTAATAGCATTTCCCAGATATTATATATTCTTGATTTTTAATATTTATATCAAATGTTTAAAAGTAAAATTAACATCACTAGCAGTGTTATATACTTGTCTGTTTCTCTTCTTTTGCTATTTTTACCTCAGTCATTTGAAGATTGCCTGTTTCCTCAGTATGTAAATTTTTAAGTTTGAAATGTCTTTTTTCTTAAATTCCATTTTACTTAATATTAATCTAGCTTCTCCAGTTTTATGGTACTTACTTTATTATTGGTGTATATTTTTCCCTTACTTGCTTTTAACTTTTCCTGTTAAAAAAATGTAGTCAAAGAACCTTACTTTTTTATCCAGTCTGACAAATGTTACATTTATTTGCATTTTTAATTCATTTACATGTAATGTAATTAGGGTCTAGGTCTGTCACATTGCTACTTGTTTGGCTTAACATTTTTGGAGGTAGTCTTTGACCCTTAATTGAAACCATTTGGTCCCTGCCACTCTGAATTACTACAAGCTTCATTAAATTCAAGAAACCAAGTTAACACTGGCATCTCCCCACTGCCTTTTTTGGCCTAGATAATGTCTACAATAGATCACTTCAAGGATGACTTCTTCCTTCAGCAATGTACTTTTAAAGGGCTGACGAATGGAGAATCCTGAGCACCATCATGTGAGACAGGGAGTGGATGAGCAGATCTTACATAGTACTTCACTTAGCATTTCAATTTCCCTTTACCCTTGAACATTACTCTGTACAATATCAAATAAATTTTAACATTTCATCTTCAGTAATTTTAGAGCAAAGGTAGGTTCATCTTTCAGTCAGCAAACCAAGCCCACTTTAGAAAGAGTTCCAATTTATACAATCAATAAAGAATTTTTATTTTGGGTATCCTTCTTAATAAATTCAGCCCCAAGAATGTCACCTTGTTTCTCATCTTACTCAACATTTTCAGA
>NW_004624841.1:3414682-3438771 GCF_000247695.1 Heterocephalus glaber | reverse complement strand
CCAATGATGAATGTAATTATATTTTATGTCTAAAATGTACCAATAAACTTAATGGAAAAATTACTGAATTTAAAAAGAGAAGGTATCTAGTGATCTATTCAAGTGCATCCTGGGTGAAAGATGCCTGATAAAATGGAAAGAACTGTTGGACAGAACTCATCGGAAGTTCAAGAATAGGCCAAAGTAACACAGAGTGATAGAAATCAATACATTGGTTCTATTGATGGGGAAGGTAAAAGAAGCAACTTCTGGGTTGACAGAAGTTCTGTCTTGATTTGAATAGTGGTCACATAGGTGTAGATGTTGAGCTACACATTTTCTTTTGTATTTAGCTATTGCAAATTATACCCTATTAAAGCACACACACACCCAACATACAGAATGGATACAGTGGAAAGTGAGCGCAAAAGAGGGTGACATTAACTAGGACAGAGTATGAGGAAAACTGGTGAAAATGTCCTTAATCTGAGTAAAGGATCTGAGTTAATATAAACAAAATTTCATTAAGCTGGACAGAGTACCTGTATAAATTTTGTGCATTTTTATCTCAAAGAAAATATCTGAATGTTATGAAGTTGCTATTTTCTCTTCTGGCTGTGCTCCATGACATCCCTACCAGGGGTGCATGTTATGCATCCTAAGTGTCACAGTGGCCATGTCCCCTCACTAAACACCAGCTCCTCGGCATCACCCTTCTGGCTGTTCCCAATATACAGCTTGTCATGAGCACAGCATAGATTTGGGGCCATAAATTATGGGTAACTTTTTGGACTAAGCTCCTCTCTAGATGTGGAAACATGGCAAGATTTCCCCACTTTGCAGAGAAGCCTTCTGAAAGTCATGTTGCATCCACTTTATAAATCAGTACCAGGCATGCAACAGCATTCTGACAACAGGACAATTACTGTTCTGGAAATAAGAAATGCAAATATCCTCTCCCTCATTGCAAAGGCAACCAGCAGACTTATTCTCTGATGTTGATCAATGACTTTAATCAGTACCCATCCAGAGTTTATAAAATCCATGTAACACCTGCCAGCCTCCTTCCAGTCTGCTCTGGACTGAGGCAAGTTTTGATTTGGGCCACCTTGAAAGGGTGACTGTGAAAATGGTAAGTTTTGAAGAGCAATTTTAATTGTAACATTTCAACTATAAACTGAATCGTTTAGACCTCAACACTTGGAGGCTGGATGACTTTGACAAGTTAGTTGGCGTCTCTCAACCTATTTTTCATCTGACAAATACAGAAAGAAATGCCTACAACAAAAGATGGCTTTACTTCTGTAAACTGGAATAAATTCTCACCTTATATTTACCAACTTTATTTAGTAGCACTTGGCCAGACTTTGTAGGTAAAATGTGATGCAAAAAAAATAAAACATGCTAATGGATCAATTCAGAACAGGAAAAATCAGAGTGGTATTTATCAAGATACTGTATGGTAATGGACAAGCAGAATGGGCTGAAGATAAAATGGATTCTTATAAGGAGAGAAGGGAACATAGCTAAAACAGCACACCTGCACTGCTTGTTATTTATTTCCCAGGACCTTTGCTTGCATGTATATTACCTCAATTCCCCTCCATTTTCCTCAATCCAAAATAAACTCTCTGGATTGTTTTAATAGCATCACTGGTAAACAGGTTATAGAAAGATATATTTTTAATTATGTGGCATTTACATAAGATTCCAATTTTGATGCAGGGTGATGGAAGAAAGTACAGCATTGAAGGAATCTATCTGAGATATTGCCAATGTGGAACATGGACACAACATCCAACGCTTAAGACTAATTAGAGGGTTAAAGACCATAAAATGCCCAAACCTTGTAAGGATGGGAGAAGGACCCGTATCTACCTCTTTGAATGCAAGTGAAACTGTAATTTCTGCTTCACTACTTCACTGTGCCTGCTAATGCCATGGTTGTTGATGAAAGAATGTGGTCATTATGGTGATAGAAGAGCTTGGAACTGTCTCCTTCTGAGGATATCCGATTCTCTACCCATGGGCATCATGTAGTAAAAATCATTTTTAAAAACCAGAATGAGTTATCTTTCTGACATTAGTCTAGAAACTCAAGCAGGCATTGAAACAAGAGATATACTTGCAGTATTTAAATATTATATCTTGTTAGAGAGATCTTGTGGAGTTGTGCATAGCCTCCCATAACAATCAAGACCAGAAATATCCTGATTGAGTAGCATGGCTGATAGACCAATCGACTACAAAGAAAACTGAGTATGCGAGGAAACCTGATGAAAACTTTGGTCTCTGTGTGAAAGAGGCTTATAAATAAGAAAATTATTCATAAATACTCTTCCTCACCAAGTGGCTAATCATAATGAATGATCAGAGCAATAAATTGTGTGCATATATATGTACATATGTTATGTATATATACATAATGTATGTATTATATATGTATATATTATATATAATGTATTATATACAATATACATATATGTTACATGTACACACACACACACACACATATATATATATATATATATATATGAATGAATAATAGCTAGGAATTTCCTTGAATCTTTCAGATCATTGAAAAAAATAAGTGACTGTTATGGACTAAATGTGACCCTAACACAAATCGTATGTTGAAGTTTTAACTCTCAGTATTATGGGCTTGGAGATGAAACCTCTAGGAAGTAATTAAGGTCAGATAAAATCACAGGGGTGAGGCTTTTATAATGGGCTTAGTTCTTTTGTAAGAAAAGGCAGCGGAGATCCTTCTCTTTCTTCCCATGCACAAACAGAAAAGGCCATGTGTGCACAGAGAGACAGCAGATACATACAAACCAAGATATGAGGTGACCGAATGAAATCTACTTTACTTGCTCCTTGATCTTGGCCCTCTATCTTCCAGAGCTGGGAGAGAAAAATGTTTGTTTTTTAAGCCACTTAGGCTATGATATTTTGTTATGGTGTATGTGGATACTAAGGCAGTGACCAGTACTGCTGTGTCTAAAATATTCATTCTAAGTTATTTCCTTTGAAAAAAAATGTATTTCTTTTCTTTCTGACAGTATCATAGAAGAGCTGAATTAAAAATATATTAGACACATAACAAATATTCTGGTATGTTAAAAAGACAGAACACTCCAAAGTTTGATCCCAAGAAATAAGTATTGTTATACTGTTGTCTCTGGCAGTAGATTTGGGAGGTAAGATATGGTGGGAGCCAAGAACATTCCCGATCATACAACCACCAACTTGGTTACTGTCCATACAGCATCCCAGCTTTCCAATACCTCAGCTGCTGGTGTTATGGTCTGGAAATCTCAATCATGCAGCTCTGTAGCTGGTTATATGAACACGTGGGGGGAGTGCTCTAAAGAGAACTGGAAAACTGCATCAGAATAAACTGAGGCACCTAGCCTGGAACCTGCATCCCCACTTACCTATCCTTCCTAAACTTTACCCTTTTCTCAGGGGTTTTCACTCACCATACAGTATCAGAAAGCAGTACCTCATTGTGGGAGGCAACAAAACAGCTAGACAAAGATGTCCACTTTCTAGTTCCTGAGAGTCATGAGTACATTGTTACTTGGAAAGAGAAGACTAGGGTTGCAGAAGGAATGGAAGTTGCTGGTCAGCTGCCATTAACATTCCTGAATTTTTTATAGTGAACATTAAATAATTTCAAAAGCCTTTTAAATGTGGAAAAGACAGACGGAAAAGTTAGCGGTGACACATGAGAAACAGTTGGCTGTTGTTACTTTACAAACTGAATGAGTTGTGAACCAAAGAATATAGGAGGGCTCTAGAAGCAGAGGAAATAAAAAAATGGATTTCCTCCTCAAGTATCTAGAAGGCACAGAACTTGGTTGACATCTTAATTTTTTATCCCTGTATGATCCATTTTGGACTCCTGACTTCTACAACTGAAAGATAAAAAGTGTGTTTTGTTGAATCACTGATTATATGGCATTAGGAAACATACATTTATATTCACTTATTCATACTAAGAATCATTCAAGTTCATGTATTTGCTAAGTGCTATAGTAGAAACAGAAGAAATGGAAGACATTAGTGTGGTGTTTATGTCCATAGACATTTGAGATCTACTTTGATCAGACTATAATTATAGCTAACATTTATTGGACATTTACTCTGGCACACACGTGCTATAGGCTGAATGATTGTGTTGCTCCATAATTCATATTGTTGATATTCTAATCCTGATATAATGTTATTAGGACATGGACCAGCTTTTATATAAAATACTCCAAAAAGCTCCCTCTTCTCTTCCATCGTGTAAGCAAGAAAATGGTCATCTATGAACCAGATAAAGAACCTTCACAAAGCTATTTGATTGTGATCCCTCTAACCTCCAGAACTGCAAGGAATCTTATTTTTTTATAAGCCATTCTTTTTATGGTATTTTGTTACATAACAGCCCAAAATGACTAAGAGAGCATGGCTCTTACAACATATACACATTACTTCAACTTTATCCTATATTGAAACTATAATAAAGTAGGTTAAATTAGATCAATAATTTGAGTAAGTAAACATGATGGAGACACTGGTATTTGAGCTTATGCTCTAGTGACTGTACTAAATTCCTTTAGCCACTCCTCCTTTTTTGTAATGAAGGATCAGATCACTGTGTCTGTAGGTTCCAGAGGGAGGAGAGCCATTAAAATTGGAAGGATAAATGAGAACTTCCAGAAGTAGGAAGAGTTTGAACTGGATCCAGGTCTAAAAGAATTATCATATATTAATCATGATACACAGGACAAGGTGACTGCTCAGTATCACTATTACATTTCCAGAATTTAATTATTTGTGATTGTAGAAGTTTCTTCTTTCCTTGCATATATCTACTGGGGACTGGTGTCAATGTCTAGAGGCTGCCATCAGGTCCTGGCCATGTGGCCTCTCTTCACAGAAGACAATAACTACTCCATTTTTGAAGCAAGCAGGACGTTTTTGCTCTGGATCTTTATCTTCTTTTAAAGGATTTACTTTTTATATCAGGCCCAACCGAGATCATCAGTTGACTTTTTGATGAATTAAAGCTGACTCACTAATAACCAAATCATAGAGGTGATAATCTGCCATATTTACTAGTCATGCCCACACTCAAGAGAGGCTAATGCAAGGCATGTATAGCAAAGACTGATAGCACTGCGGGCCAACCTAGATTCCTCCCACCAGTTGTTTACAGATGTAAATATGAAGAGACAACAATAAAGTTAATTCTTCAGCAACCCCCATGTTTAATATGAAGCTTTGGTTACTACCCTGAGACTTTTTCATATAAATTTGATCTTTGCAGGCGGGAATATAGCTCAGTGGTACAGTGCCTGCCTGGCAAGTTATGAGGCCCTGAGTTGGATTGCCAGTACCAAATATATATATATATATATATACACACACACATACATACACACACATATATATATACACATATATATACACATATATATATACACACACACATGTATATATGTGTTTATGTATGTATACACACACACACATACACACACACAATGCATCCAGCAGGGCTTGATCCATTGGAAGTAAGTAGAAGGGGATAAGAGCATCTTCATGAGACTGTAGCATCAAAGTATAAGAATGGATATGCCATTCCCTGTCCTCCCTATAACTAGACATGACTGCTTAGAAGGAGCACATTTAACAGTCTGCATACGTGTTTATTTCTTCCTGTACATAAGACACAAAATATTTTTTTAATTAGCTCATAAAGAAAAAGAAAAGCATATGTCAAAACCAAGTTCTTAGGGAGAGGTTGGTACAGAAACTTCCTTAGAATAAGTTCTCAAAAGACATTTTTTGTGGTTGTTGACTAATTCCATTAGGAATGAAAAGATGATGTTTTATTTGAGAATTTTGATTTTTTTAAAATATTAGCACTTGAATAATACACATTAAAATTTACTTTGTGTTATAAGCACCATGGGTTTAAAAAATCCCTAGTGTCATGTGTACATGCCGTCATAGTATTATACAGAATATTTTTACTGTCCAGGAAGTCCCATTTTCATCTGGGACTTAAACCCCGCTCCTGTATCCCTGATTATTTGCCATTATTGTAGCTTTACTTTTTTCAGAATGTTACACAAATTGAATAATTTATTATAAAGGTTTTCAACCTGGTTTCTTTCACTTAGCAAAATGCATTTAAGATCCATCTATGTCTCTGTGTGATTTGGAAACATACTTTTTTATTGGTAAATAGTACTATATTTTATGGATATACAACAGCTTATTCACTTTCCTATTAAAGGATATTTTGGAGGTTGTTTTCAGTTTTTAGGGATAAGAAAAAATGTTATAAAATTCCCATAAAGCTATTTTTTGTTTTGTTTTTTGTTTTTGGTACCGGGGATTAAACTCGGGACCTTGCACTTGCAAGGCAGGCACTGGAACCACTGAGCTAAATCCCTAGCCCTATCATAAAGATATTTTAATAAACCCAAGTGTTCAAATCAGTTGAGTAAATGCCTGAAAGTACAATATTAGATCATATTACCAGACCATGTTCTTTGTAAAAGACAGAAGTTTTCTAAGGAGGCTCCATCCCTTTTACATTCCCATCAGCAATGAATAAGAATCTCTATTGGTCCACACTATAGCCCAAAATTGGTATTGTCAAACTTCTAGATTTTAGCCACTCTCATAGATGTGTGATGCTAGACTTTGTTTTTAATGTTATCTTCATTAGGTATAGAATTCTAGGTTTATTTTTTTTTCTTGCAGAACTTTAAAGATAATTCTCCACTCTCTCTCTCTCTTTTTTTTTTTTTTTGTACTGGGGATTGAGCTCAAGACCTTGCTTCCACTCTCTTCTTGCTTACATTTCTTCTGATTGGAAATCTTCACTAATCCTTCAATTTGTTCCCTCTCTGTATCAGGTGTCTCTTCCCCACCCACAGCTTATTTAAAATCTTTCTCATCACTGGTTTTATGCACATTCATTATGATATTCCTGGGTATATTCCAGTTCATGTTTTTTGTGCTGTGGTTCCTTGATCTTATTGAAACAGTGGTTGTAATGTTATTTATCAAATTTTCAACATTTGAAGTTCCAGTGTTCAAAAAGTGAAAGTCTTGCCCTTCATAACATCTTAATATAGAATCTGTTGGCCTTACTGCAAGTGAAAAGGCTTTAAAAATCATTGCTCTCATCCTTAGTTGGTCTTTCCTATTAGAAATACTGGTGGCCTCCACCAGTAAACGCTGGGGAGTCATCAAGAACACACCAGCATGAACCATGGAAAATAGATCTTTAAAACTATGAAGAAAGATAGCTACGTAATGTTGAGAAGCTTCCTAATAAAAGATTATCTCTTTATGTTTCCCTTAGCCTTGACAGTCTCTAGATTAGCACCGTACCATGATGTGCCACATTAGACATCCTGCTTACATGTCTGCCACCTAGACTCACTCTCCAGTTGAAAAGGACAAAATTCACATTGTAGGATATTAGAAAATAGTCATTCTTGTTACTAGGTCCTTTTTGGACCTGATATTTTAAGATTTAAATTTGCATGGATGGAGGAATTAAGATAAAGTTACTAAATGAACAGATTACAACTTCAGCAAATACTGTGAACTCAGCGGCTGGTTTCAATTTTAGGTAGGATCCAGAATAAAATCAAGGAACCATAATATAAGCAATCAGGGTAAGTGTGGTTATTATAAAGCTTATAGGTAGAATTTGGTGTCAGATGAACCTTGACTGTAATTGTGTTTCTGTCATTTGGTGGATGTGTTAAGGAGTTTCAATAGAATATTGTATCTTGCTAATGGAGCTAGCAATGTCTAATTGCAACTATAATGTCTAAATGAAATGATGCAAGTTTAAGTGCTCTTGGCAAACTGCCTGAAACACACTGATATACACCATGGCCTTAAGAAAGGGTAGCTGTTACTGATTAGACAATGAGGGCAAAGTTGTAATGGAAGGAACATAATGCACAAACTTTGTTGGTAGAGACTATGAACCCAGTATTGAATTTTTTTTCCTATCCTGGACTGTGTATGATCCAAGAAATTACAGGAGTTAGGACCTAAAAGGAAAGCTAATAGCCAAGAAGCCAAAAAAAGAAGTCTATGGATGTTAACCTGCCCAAAGAAATGGAGAAAGGATGCTAGAGACCTAATACAAAGGAGTCTAGAAACCACAGAAATGAACAATACTAGTGAACAGGAAGGGAGCAATGGAGAAAAGTCTGGGAAATAGGCAGCACTTGTGAACATGAGCACGTTTCCATATCCGCAAACTTTAAATTTGGTTGACACTATATTACTCATGGGAATGATAAAAAGATTAAATAAGAGTCATTCATGCGAATATTCACTGCAATGGCAGGTGGAGAGGAGACCTCAGTAAATGTCACCCTGGAGTCTTATGATGGCGTTGGGGGGCCATGGAGTGGAGACCCTCTGCACAGCTCACACTCAATCCTGCCTGATACAGCTTGAGGCAATAGAAATTCAGAAGGGTTAATATGGAGCTGAAGACACAGGGAGAAACATTGAAATGAAGAGCACAGAAGTATGAAGAAAACAGGAACAAATGTATAAACATTATGTTAGTGTTCATAGTGTCCACCATGGCCAGATTGCTGAGGAGTTTACTTTGTTTATACTTTTTGGAAATGAACATCTATTTAAAGTCTATTTCTTTTGCTTCTTGGAGCTTTTGCTTCATTTTTTGCCTACAGAAGAGGGCTTCATAACTATAAAATTTCTGGCAGGCAAATTGAGCATTAGTATTTAGTACTCACCTTTTATAAGTGAAGAGAGAAGTGCAGCAATATCTAGAGATTAGTTTAAAACCCTTCAGATCATGAAAGATTGAGTTTAACTACAGCCACTTTCCCTAAGATGAACTCCCACTCCATTCTAACATATTGCTATACAAGGAGCTCAATAGATATTTAAATAGCATTGCCTCATGAAAATAGTAACTGCCATAAAATTAAACAGCAGGGCAGATGTTGTTTGCTGGAAGCTGAGCCAGATGTATTTACAAGTGCCAAATTACTGTCTCAGGGCTGATGCTGACAGAGTCTCCTCCCCTTCTCCAGGCATTAGAAGTAATAGAGAGGACAAAAGTCTCCAAAAATTTAGGAGACAGAACCAGTTGACTCCACTGAATTTTCTTTAATATCCAAGCCCTGTGTAGCTGGGGCAAGGATGGCATAGCTTTGTCAGGATGAACTTCTGGGGCTGTACACAGGGTCCATGTGATGTCCAAGTCCAGCTGGTGCCTCCAAGGCAAATGATTTTTCAGAGAGGCAAACAGAGTAATTGCAGCAATTATGGATTTGATATTTAATTAATGAGTATAATTGCATGAGGTATCAGAGGCTCAAGGAGTATGTGGATATTTATGCCATGAAAGCATTTTGAGTTTCCTCAAGGGCACAGTGGGTATCTGGCAGCATAAAACAAGCAAAATTCAATCTCTTTTCTTATGCAATTGCATGGAGCTGAGTCTCCAATTAGAAAACTATCTATTCTATTATCTCATCCACTGTTTTTATAGATAAGAGATACTAGAGAGCCTTGCTTGTGCTCACAAAGCTAACAAGTACAGGATCTGACCGTATACCAGGATCCTGGACTTGGGCTTTTCTTCTCTTGTGTCTGAGGAAACTCTCATACATATGAGATCCAGGTTATTCTTTCCTTTTTTCCTCCTTCCATTTTACTCCTCTTTAATTATTTTACTGTAAAACTTAGTACATTATTCAATGATTTTTCTCATTTTATTACCTAATATGCCTGTTGTTTCTCAAATAAGAATATTCTTCATATTGTCACTTTGTTTCTAATTTTAATATATACAATATAAAAATTCAGCAAAGGTCTTTTCTAAGTACTTCTGTATCTTGTCTAAGTTTACACAGCTATCCAGTCACACCCTTGAGCTGAAAATCAACTTTGCTCACTGTCAATCGCATGTACATACAATATACAAACCATACTACATTTCTTTTCATTAGCGTTAACATTGGGCCATAGCTTTCATTTTGTTAATTTGTAGCATCAGAATAGTTTTTAATGCCTACATGAACTCATAAAAATTTTAGTTCTTGTTTCTCCTAACTTGTAAAATTTTTAAAGAAGGGATTACCCAAATTCCAATAGTAGGACCTTTTGATACCTGGTTTCAACCTTTACAAGGTAAACCTTGTGTTGTGATATCTCATAAAATAAACACTAACATAACTGAAAGAATAAGAAAGTATATTTTCAACAACTATTAATATATTAATGAACAAATATATCATTATCACATCCTTCTCAATTTATATATACTTTAAAAGTTTAGTGTATTTATGTTATGGCTTGTATCTAGACGTCCACACAAACCCTCATGCACTCATAGGTGGTGCTTTTCAGAACTGGCTGGATCTATGGGATATGATGATAAGATCAAGGGTATAGGGTACTAAATTAGTCTAGTGATTGGTTTAGCATATGTATGGATAATAGAAAGGTCCACTCTGAGCGTGGCTGGCACCACCGAAAAGGCTGGTAACCTGGATGGGATTAAAAGGATATGGAGGCTCATTGTTCCTTGCTACTACTGCTTTCTTGTCTGCCTGCCTGCCCTGCTGTGTGTTTCTCCTCTGTGATGCCCCTGTCATGTCACTCTGGACTGAAACCTCTATAAACTGTAAGCCTAAATAAACCTTTCCTTTAAACTGGGGGTGTCTGCTACTGTGTCCTAGCAACAAAATATTAACTAAGACAATTTAGTTTATGTATTTATTTCAAGGATTACCAAATCACTACCCTCATTAGCCTAGATTCACCAAAATTTCTCTAAGGGAATTGATCTGTTCAAAGTTTTTCTGATGTTAACATGTCAGGTCAATCTAGTTCAGTCCTATTATGTGTATCTAAATTAGACTTTCTAGATTCATCTCCTCCACATCAATAGGATTCAAAACATAATTTAAGCAAGAAGAGTAAATCAATACAATTTCTATTTAAGAGTGTATTGGATCTCATAGATCAGGACTGGAAGAGTTTAAACCAGTGACTGACAAGGGCTGATTATACTCGACTATGGTATTTGCATTATTTGCCTGCCCATACTCCTTCTAAAGGACTCTTCCTATCCAACTATTAGGTTGCCTTTCTTTCCACTATGTGACCATACTCTCCAGTCATTACATCTATTTGAACCAAAGATAAGCTATTCCTGCAAAGACAGTAAAATAAAGGCTGGACAATAATTTATGACATGACATGAAGAAATGAATGTGGTCAGTAATTGTTTTCTTCTAGGAATTTGAAGGAATAAGTGCTGAATTAGTTCACAGTGAGATCTTTAGTCATAGGATAAAAATGTAAGACTTGCTCTACTTCTATATGAATAAGTATATTTATTATTTTATATAATCATAAAATTAATCTTGGCATTTAGAATAAAAAAATGTTCTGTCACCATTCCTCCAAGTGAATACTATCTTGAGCCCTTTACTTGCATACTTCTAATTTCCTAATGCAAATAACATTGTCCATGAGCTTTTCAGCACAGATGTCTCCAGACATGCACCAATCCTTGTTGATATAATAATTTTAAGAAAAAGTATCTGTTTTCTACCAATGATCAAGATACTTCCAATTTTCTTTTCCTTTGGAATTACATAATATTTTTTAGAGAGCTCAATTCTGACGACTGGAATTTATAGCAAACATTTTAAGTAAAAATACTTTTTATTGTTTTGCTTAACATTTTTTGCATGTGTTTGTATTTTTAAAATAAGAAGATCGTGAATGGAAGTCTGTGCAATAGACAATATTTGTTATTTCTAGGTCAACTCCAGTGTAATGCCACATATTACTTAAAAGTCAACATCCTCTTCAGGGAAAAAAAATACAAGTGATTTGTTCCTTACAACCAAAGAATAAAGTTAAAATATGTCCCAATAAATTGAGAGTGAATTTAAATCAAAGAATTGATCATCATTTGTGCTGAGTGTATGAAATTCTCTTGCTCATGGAAGACCCCAACCTAGACTGGTCAGGGATAAGAAGAGAGTAAATTATAAAGCACAACAGTGCATTCATACAGTTTTTCAGGCAAATTCTCTATGGAGTCATACAAGCATATACCAGCATCTCCCAAACTCTAGTTCCTGAGCCACAGCCCATTATCTATAATTATTATTATTATTACCTTTATTAGATAAAACACAAAATTTAAAGAAATAGTCTTTATTTAAATATTGCATCCTTTCTATATTCTGGAGTTCAAATATCCTTTCTTTTTATGAAATGATAATAACTTTAGTACTTCTTTCTCATTATCTTGCCCCATATGTCAATTTATAAGTACCTTAAAATTTTACTAAAATTCAAAATTTACTAAATCAAATGATTACTTGTGTTTTAGAGGCCTGGGAAACAATTTGTAAATAAAGGAACTTAACGTCAGACAGAGAAGCATGTATACCCCCACTTTAGCACAGAGACTACTAGAACAGGAAAAAGACCTGCTAGGAAAATACCAGTGTGTTTTAGCCATGTGGCCATATGGACACCACTGGGATGGCAAAAAAGGAGAATGAGCAAAGGGCCTGCAGTGACCCTGTGGACAGAGGTGCTGGCCACTCTGGTGGGGAGACCTAAGTGTTAGAGCTGCTCAAGAACCAAGGGGTCAACTTTGGAGGCCAAATATGCAGAGGACGGCTCAGGGGCATAATTCCAATATTTTTGTGACATGGTAGTATAGAAGAAAAGAAGGAAGATAGTCCTTTTCCTGTCTATCATAAAAAGTCACAGCTGACACCCCCCATAACAAGGCAGGTAACAAGAGAAAAGCGTAACAAATTCATATTACTATAGTTTTATATGACACAGAAACCTTCAAATGAAGATCCAAAGACCCAAGGTGAATGACTTTTCTTTTTTTTGCATGTGACAAAGCATGGGCAGCTGTGTGGAAACATGATCAAACAAAAGGGGTCCAGCTGATGCTCACAGGCTGTGTAGGGAAACCCAACAAGGTCCATCTGTCCAGATCCCTCCTGGCCTCTCTACACAGCATTCTCTCCCATAGGGTGCATGGTTTGATCTTGTATGGGAAGGGGGTCTTATGGCTTACAATCAAACAAGGTACTTCAAAAATCTCTTTATGGCCCACTTTTACCTAGGAGGGTTGGGAAAAGTAGAATACAATTCTTAGGTTTCTTGGGTGGCTTTGGGGAGAATGGTTCTTATTTCTATGATTTTTCTCAGTTCGGGGAAGAGAAATTCTAGCTTCCATGATTTGCCACAGGGGAGGGTGAAGGTGCAAGATAGGAGGCCAGAAAAGGTCAGAGGGAAAATTCAGTTCTGTGGCCCTCACCTCAGGATATCATTTTCTGAGCCCCAACCATGGTTATCAAGATGCACTGTTTGCTGCCATCACTACAACTTAATTTCAAGAAGATTCCTGTTCTGTGAGGCCCAGAAAGGGTGAATTATATTTTTTTAAATATAAAATATTTAAAATAGTTGGAAACTTCATTTGAAGTATGTGAGATACATGCAAATCACTTGAACATCCCCTCTCTCTTGCACTTCAGTATGATTTGACTTTTCTGCTTGGACCTGTTGTTCTTCATTCTGGCTGTGTATTAGGAACACCTAGGGAAGAAATAACTCACCCAAAGAGCACTGAGATGAGTTTGGAAGTGTTGACTTCTTCTCTGAGCCCTCGCAGAAGCTACTCATTCCAGTTCCTCATTACAAAATGAAATCACTGAAATAAATGATCTCAGAGCTTCTTTCTAGCTCAGATGTTCTATTATCTTACATGCATTCATTCTTTCCCCCACAAGAAAATACCACGTCTTGGTCCCAGGACATAAAATTTGAATTAATTTTTAAGTATTTCCATTTATTTAAATTTTAAATTAAGTAATAAAACCGAAGTCAAGTACCTGGTTTCTATCTTAAAAGGCAGGATGGAAAATAAATATATCATATTTCTTCCTTTATTGGGAGTCACAGCCTAGCTCACCAAAGGCAGAGAAAGATGTAGGGTGATAAAATAAAGAATTTTCTGGAATCTCAGAACTTTCTAGAAAGCTATTCACAGGGAGGCATCTTATCAGGGCTACCTGCTGCAAAACCACCTGAGGAACATGGAGGAAGCTGCTGCCCCCAGGTGCCAGGCACCACAGGGCCTAGATTCTGAGGAAATGGCAGACATAGCCATCCCATGGACCAAAGGAATCAGACCTGGAGAAGCAACAAACTGAGCAGGAGCCCATCCCAGGTGTACACCAGAACCAGGAAGGAAAACTCCTTTTATTTCCCTGAAATGTCACTCCAGCTCCCTCTATTACCAAAATGTAGCATTGTGCTAGAAAACAGAAGGAAAAGGGCTCCAGATCATTTTCACAGAGTTAGTTAAATGGGTGGGTCAGAAATTAACATACAAGAAATTGATCACTAGGACTGGCCCCTTGGGGAGACATGCCTGACTGTTCATCCTAATCTGCCTGGGGCCAAAGATGGAAGGGCATGTTTTAGAATCTGTCATTGATGTGCACGTCGGTTGTCTTCTGTGTGCTACCCCAAAGTCTCCCATGGGGAATCTCCCTGCTTTTGCTCTGGCTCCTGATCTAGTATAATTTTACTGCTATTGAGTTTCAGGACATATAGAGATGAAGGCTGATTCTGAGCTCACTATTGTCAGCTATATGCTACAATGTTACAAATGACATCTAAATTGGAGCTTCCCACAGCCCCAGGAGCAGGAAGCACCACCAGTCCTGAGCTTTGTCTCTCTCTCTCTCTCTCTCGCTCTCTCCCCTCTCTCCCCTGTATCTTGTTTCAGTGGAAATTCAACCTTTTTAAAATATAACTTTACAATAATAAAAGTATTGATTAATGACTATAAATACTTACATGCGGAAGAGCAAACACAAAGAGGAAGCTTAAAATGTCCTATGGTTCTTAGAAGAAATAGAATTTAATTGCAGAGGTCTCTAGATAGTAAAAACTGCTGTTTTCATAAAAAGAGAAGGTAGTGGTCACTACATATCCCCATCTTTTGCTTTAGCATCTTCGCTTTAGACTCATATTTTCTTTAGTTCTTTTATTGGTACATTTTAGGTATACAATACGTTTACTTTTATCATTGGGTGCTTATACCTGTACATGATGTATCTTGGTTCTTATTTTTTTCCCCATTACCTGTGCACCCTTCACCCCCTCCATTGACTTCCTTTTTTTTCTTTTCTCATAGTTTTTCCTTTCCCTCTTTTCCTTTCCCCTTCCCCTCCCTTCACTCCATCGTCTTTGGACCTTTTTTCCTATTTCAAATTATCAATTATTCATTTTAATCATTTTAACCCTTGTTTACACTTTCAGTTTCTCACACTAGTGAAACTGTTCAGTATTTACACGTGGGTCTTATTTATTTCACTTAAGAGTATGGCCTTGATATGCATCCATTTAGCCATAAATGACTAGTTTACTACTCAGCCATGAAGAACGAAAAACTAGACTCATATTTTAAGTTCATAGTCTTCATTTGGTCTCTTTATATTCAAGAGACAAATTGAAAATTGTGAAGTGTGTTCTCTGGGTGAAGATATCTTTAGTCGCTTATTGCAGAATAAAGTCAGGGCCTTGGATTTCCTCTGGGACACTGGACCCAAATAGCCATAAAACCTGAGGTTTATGGACCAAGTTTCAGAGAGAGGAATATACAGGAATAAAAAGCTCATGAGATTGGGGGTAGGGGTGTTTCCTCTACAGAATGAGAAAATGGTTGTTAACAAAATAAAATGTCATAGGGAAATGGTCACTAAGACCAGATTTGGAGACAGAATCTGACAGAGCTGGTGCAAATTTCAACTTTATCATCTACCAGACTCACTTGGACAAGCCACCTAAGAACTAAGGTTATTAATCAGATTTTCCTAAGTAGGCGGTTTTCAGAGCCACATTGTAAGACTAGGCAGATGCCTAGCACAATCTCTGGTATACAAGAGATGACTGATAAGCTCTGTTTCCTCCTTTTCTCCCTTGCTGCTGATTTATAATCTATAGGGGTCTGAAATTGACGGGGGTCACTTTTGAAGTCTTTTTTCCTTAGATTTATTTTGGTTTAATATGTGCCTGTCTCCTATTTCCTACCTGTGAGTTTGTAAACTCCAGGTTAATGGAACTGAGGGTGTTGCTATGGCTACAGCTATCCTGTAAATTCAGGTAGTAATAAAGCAGCAGGAGGCAGAATCTGTGCTTTCATGCAGATATCCTCAAAACAGTAGAGATGGAAGGGTGAGACTGGGGAGGACACAAGGTTATGAAACACTGCGTCTTTGGTGGGAAGGACTGGAGTCGTGGCTGTGAGGTAAGGTCTGGGTGAGGCCTGGGTGTCAGGTCCCCCCATACAACATGCTCAGCCATCCCAGGTCCTTCCAAAGAGCGCCTGCCACATTCCTGAGACTCTAACACAAATCCATGTTTCCCGGTATTTTTGTCTCATTTTTCAGTCTCCTCTATTTCCAATTAGGTATCTTCTTCTTCCTTTCTTGAAAACAGTTCTTTCCTAATTTTTACTCTTGGGGAAAAGATAAGAAGCAGAGAAAATCTTTTTTTTAGTTTAACTTTCTTATTGAATTGATTTAGTTGATATAAGACACGGCATCTAGGCACATTGCTTTCTTCCCTTCCTGTCACATGATATTGATTTTTGTCTTCTATATATAAAAATATTTTTAGCATTCCTTCTTTAGTTTCACTTTTTTAGTTTTAATTCTAGATACAATTGATGAAAACTTGAATATATTCAAAGTGTACACTATGATGCTTTGATATATGAATTCATAGCGAAAAGATCTCCATGGTCAAGCCAAAGAGCATATCCATCACTTCCATGGTCTTCTTTTTGGATGTGTGGTGAGAATATTTATGATCTACTCTCTTAGCAAATTATAAACATACATTATTAACAATGCTGTGTATTAGGTCTCCAGAATGCATTTCTTACAACTCAAAGTTTGTACTCTTTGACCAACATCATCCTTTAACCCCTGACTGTCTCCCTCCCACTATTTTGATTAGTTCAATATTTTTATATGCCGTATATAAGTGAGGTAGGGAAATATTTGTTTTTCTGTGTCTGATTATTTCACTTAGTAAAATGTCCTCCATGTTCATCTATGTCGTCAAATGATAGGATTTCCTTCTTTTATAAGACTGAATAGTATTCAACTGTGTGTGTGTGTGTGTGTGTGTGTTTGCGCGCGCATGCACGGTGCATACATATGTTGTATTTACGTTTTATTTATTTGGTTATCTGTTGATGGACATCTACATTGCTTCTAGATCTTGGCTGCTGTGAAGGATACTTCAGTGAACACAGCAGTTCAGGTATCTCTTCCAGATAGTAATGTCATTTCCTTTGAATATTTACCCAGAATTTGGACTGCTGAATCACATAGTAGTTCTGTTTTCAATTTTTTAAAGGAATGTCATACTCTTTTCCATTATGGCTATACCAGTTTATGCTCCCATCAACAATGTATGAAGGCTCCTTTTTCTCCATATGCTCAGGGACATTCAATGAGATATAATCTCACACCTGTCAGGATAGCAATTATCTTTGTCTTTCTAACCTGGAACTGCATCAGTCCTGTTTGAACACAATGGATTTATCAATCAGGTCAAAATCCTCAACTTGGAAGGCAAGAAAAATGCACGAATTACTTCACCAAACCCTGCACTAGTCACTTAATATATGCTATCTCATTTCCTCTTCCTGTCTAGTCTGTGCAGTAGCTCACTTTTCCTAATTTTACTGGGGTAAGAACTTTGCCTGGGGTCATGGAGTTGCTAAGCATCTGAGCCAACATGCGAGCCCAGCATTATCTAATTACAAAGCCAGCTATCTCTCTCGTTTTTTGTTCAGTTGCCTTATGGCCACTCAGACATTTTATGCTTGGTACAGAGGATTATACCTGTATAAAAACATATACAGCATGAAAAGCTACCTATTATAACAGGCCAATATTGTGCCTAAGTTTTTTCCTAAGCTAGTACATTATTCATCAGTGTAACCTATTTTCAGGGTTGCTGCTCTTTGAAAAATATATATGTAGAGAAGCAGAGGATAGAACTGATGTTGCCTCTGCAATTCCATGTCTAATGCACAGCACCATATTCCTCAGCTCCTAGAAAATGAGATCGTTTCTTTTTCTTCCCTTGTAGAAGGTTTGGTCATTATGCATGCAACAGAGAAAAGGCGCATGTTGTTCTTTTCCACGGGATCCTTACCTTCTCTGTCACTGTGGAAGGAGGCAGAGAAGCATGAAAGAAATGAAACACCTTTTAGACCACGAGTTATCAGGGGATAAGAGCTGGACTCCTCCAGCAAATTAATCTCATTCTCTGTATCTAAAAATAGCAGCCAAGGCTGAAGTCACACTAGCAATGTGGGCTCTGTGGATGTGGGATCGCCCTGTGCAAGATGCCTTGTAAACTCAGGCCTTTCTAAAGAAACAAATATCACATGCCTGAGACTCAAAGTGCGAATTCATTTTCCCCTGGATTTGGTGTTGGTTTACAGTCTAATCCCTATTTCCCACTGTATATTCCTAGTGCTGTAATGAGGATTGAATGGAAATACCTATTTGAAGTTCCTAATAGAGTTGGCCCTCCTTACCCATAACTTCTGTGTCCTCAGATTCAGCAAAGCACAGATCAAATGTATTTAGAAGAAAAAATTTCCAGAAAGTTCCAAAAAGCAAATTTTGAACTGCCATGACCTGAGCATTGTGCTGAATCCAAAGGAAGGAAGTGATGAGTAGCCACATCCTGCTAGAACCTCCCTCCATTTCCCAAGTCCTCAGCCTCTCGAGTACTTATCTGAGCATTTCTTACCTCAGTATTTATTTGTGTAATGCATGGTTAAAGCTATGATGGTAGTATCTATATTGAGCATGTGCTACTTTTGTCATTATAACACCTTGTAACAACTATTTCCATAGCATTCACTTGTATTGGGTATTATAAGTGACCTGAAAATGATTTAAATTGTACAGAGGATGTATGTAGGTTCTATGCAAAGGCTACACCATTTTACATAAGGAACTTGAACATTCTTGGAATTGTGTATCTTTGGGAAGATTTTGTCACATGGATACTAAGAAATAACTGTTCTTTACCTGGGTTATGGTTTATGCTCAGCAAAATGTGTTTCCTTGTTTCTGTCAATTTTATTTTCAAAGATGAATAGCTTTCCTTTCACTGGTACAGGCCACTCTTGTTTTATTAGAAAATCCAGTTTCTGCAGATAATAGCAAAAAGAACAAGAAAATCAAGAACATCAACATTTGCTCCAAAACTGGCACTCACATGTCATTTCATTCAAGGATTTAATTATTTGATGAATTTATATTCATCCACCACATATGAAGGGGAGCACATATGGCTGTGGTCCTCAGAAATCTCATGGCCTGATTGAGAAAAGAACAAAGCAAGACAGCTGTGAATGTGGGTTTAGGAGTATTGTGCCTGCCTGGTTATTCCACATAACAACCCAGGAGCCATATGAATATGGCAAATCCATCCAACCCAGCCAAAGGAAAAGGCTAGTGGAAAGGGACTCTCCAGGACACTTAAAGATAAGCAGGTTTATAAATCACCTCATCTCAAGGTAGGACCGAGTGTGTTAGTTACTTTTCTCTCATTGCTGAGACAAAATTCTGAATACCCAAAGTTAAAGGTGGAAAGGTTTATTTTTGTTCACAGTTTGTAGAGGTTTCGATCCATAATAGGCTGGCTCCAAGGCAGGGTGGTATAGCAGAGGGGCAACAAGGAGGAGAAGTTCATGGCAAGTAGAAGACAGAAAATTCAAGCAGGCAAAGGAGAAGACAACTCTCTTTCTGTCTCTTATATTGCATCCAGGCTACTGGGATTAGGGCAGTGCAAAACCAATCAGTGGACTGATTTAATAATCACATTCTTAATCCCAGCACTCTAGATTCAGCCACCTCTGAAAAAGCCCACCTATGACCATATGAGGCTTTAGGCAGACATTTATACCCAAATCATAACACCAGGTTCCTACCATAGAGAGAGCTATTGGCAATTACCCTGATATCTGGAGTGCGCAAAGAGAACTTTTTCAGGAATCATCTGATGAAAATGTTAGTTTCTATTAAATTTTATTTCAATATTGGATGTGATCCTTAAGATCTCTGTGCAATGCATAAGAGCAGAAAACGATTTTGTCTAATTGATCTGGCGTAAGCTAGAAATTAGCCAAGTCCTCAACTTGTGTGAGAAACCAAATCAGCTGAAACTGATGGGTCAATAGTTGTATGGGGCAGGCTGCCCCGGTGATCTACATTGGCTATTGGGTGGAAGGGTGGTGAACCTTAATTTCAAGATATTTCTTTAGAGCCTTCTCAGGAAGAGGGTTCTCCATAAGCGACATTGCCCCGGGAGAGATCTCACCGAGGCTTTCACTTAGAAATCTCTGCTGAAAACCAGTCAGCTTGGCTAGTTTGTTTTTATTCTCTACAGTCAGAAGTTTAGAGGACACAAAAGAACGAAGCCAACATTTACTTGGCCCGGCCTAGAGTCAGGATCTTCTCTATGGGTTTAGATATCAATCATGTAAAACATCATTAACTCCTTGGCAGGTGAAGAGATCAGGACCATAGAGTTAAAGTGACTTTCCCAAAGTTAATTTAGCTGGTAAAGGATTGAGCCTTGAGGCAGAAAAAACTCACAGTTTCCATTCTATCACACTGTACCTCAGAAGGCTAGGATCTGGAAGTTCTTCTTTGTTCTCCTTACCTTCCCTTTCCATTTTCTTTCCTATCTCTTTTGGTTTCTCCTCTCTCCTTTGTCACTTCTTTCTGTCACTCTTGCTGTACTTGGGTGGCACCGAGGTCACACTTGTTGACACTCTTTTGTGCTTCTTGTTGCCCGTTATTTTCTATTACAGCCAAATTTCTATTGTGGGTGCAAAGCTTTTAAATGCAAAGTTAGAAGCCAACACTGTGTATGTAGCTGACCACCAAATTGTAAGTCTCACTGATTTCCTTCTACTATGCTATGTTGATCTTTTTTGTATACTTTCAGGTTTATTTATTGCTTAAGACATGATTTTAGTGAATGATACTTCCAGTCATTGCTTCCAAAATACACAGGATGGTTAGGGGACCATATACTTCCAGCAGTATAAAATTGTCAAAGAAAGAAGAACTCTTTTTCTACAGTTTAATTCTATAGAAATTTCCCATGATATTCATACTTATTGTTTTTATTTATGATTCATGTGTGGTGGCTGATAAACACTGTGGCTGCATTTCTTTTACCAATAGTGTTCTGGAAAATATTTTAATTGGGTGCCATGCAATGCAAGGTTAATAGTAGTCAACAGGTTACACACACCATTTACTATGCACCATAAAGAAATATGATTAAGATTAAGCAAATAGTTGTCAGAAAGGAGTGTACATCACATTTAATGGCACAGCTTTAGTTTCATTGAAGAGTCTCAATGGCTTCCATCCCCATTAACAAGATTGTTTATTTCAGCAACTGGCAGTTTTTAAATGGCTGTTGGAGCACAAACATAGCTCAGTATTGAAATATTATGCTGAGGAATGCTCCATACCTCAGACCTGGGCCATGCCTTGAGGTCAGCACAGACGTAATAATCCCTACAGTCTCACTTTCCACTCCTGGCTCTTGGTCAGCAGCCACATCCAACATCATGCATGCACTAAACACCTAAAAAGGACACTATAAAACATCCTAACCCTGACCACTCACTCATACTAATGTTCAAGCCAGGATCTTCTTGATCCTGACCCTCCCAGTCACATGTTCTTTTGCTCCTGCCTTATCCTTATGATTGACTTTGAGCAGAGAAGGACAGGGTCTTCCCCAAGATTAAGCCAGAGCATTACATGGCTCTGTAGCTCAGGACCTGCACTAAGATGTTTTCTTGTACCTTATGACAGGTGAGGGTACAGGAAGTCAGAGCAAGAGTTAGGGTATTAGCAATTAGGAGAGGGTCTCAGCTATTTTTTAAGGCATAATAAATCACTCCAAATCTTAGAGGTTTAAAATAACTATCTCATGTATGTGGTTCACTAATCTGCAGTTCGGAAGAGCTGGAAATGAGGAAAAATCTATCTCTGGTTCATGTGGCATTAGTCCAGCCACTGAAATCCATTAACATAATCCACACAGGCCAGCACCTACACCTGAGAGTAAAGTGGATATGGGTGGATGGGATGGGCAGGGCCAGTATAGAATATTCCTTCAAGTCATTAATGTAGATTTAGGGTAGGCAAGTGGAAATGCACACTGAATAAAGAACTATTCTTTATGGAAAATTCTTTATGGAGGCTTCTTATAAAAATCATGTAGCAACTGAGCTGGGGATATAGCTCAGTGGTAGAGCATATGCCTAGCATGTACAAGGCCCTGGGTTTAATCTCCAGCACCACAAAAAGGAAAAGAAGGACGGGAGGAAGAGAATTTAATAGTACCTGTGATATAGAATGATAATAGGCCTATTTGGACAACTAGCAAGAGAAATGCCTCTGAAGTCTTTCTGATGGTGAAATGTCTCTATAACCTTGACTAGAGCAAGCCAGCAATTGTCATGGTTCTTCACAGCCTACTGGTTCTTTACTCTTATTTAAAAGAATAAATATTAAAAACATAAAACTATTCAGAGTCATGTATTTATTTAATTTTGTATTTAAAACACCTTTTTATCTTACTAAAACAGGCACAATTTGGAAATGTCTAGTCCTAATCATTTCATGGAGAGAAGCTTCATATAAAGAGGGAGAATAATTTTTGGGAAAATGGTATGCATGTATGTATGTGCCCATGTATATCCTATATACTGCATTTATACACATGCATTTATGTATTTTCATATATATAGTTTGTAGGCACATTTACGTAAAATTACTTTTTGCACACCAGAAATGTGGATAAAAATGTATGTACACTAAACTGTTTCCTCAACAGTTCTCCCTGTTGTGTGTTTGTGTGTAAGATGTGTGTGTGAGATGTGTGTGTGTGTGTGTGTGTGTGTATAAATGCATACACATGCTTTGGGGATATTAAAATCTTTTGAGTCCTCTACCTGCTTTTGCTATTATGTCTTAGGTTGGGAGATGATAGGACACCATATATTCCATAATGTGCATCATGACATTGCTCTGGGTGTTTTTTATTGAAAAGCCAGGCAGATGCCTGAAGAGTTGACCCTTGTTTTACAATCAAAGCTCCACTAGTTTCAATGGCACTCCCTAATACTTTTGAACATTCTTGAGCATATAAACATTCCAAAATTCCTTTGTAACCTTTTGGTGATAAAAATAAGTATTGAAGTTTTCTGTGATCCTTTATTATTAGGCACAGTAATGCAGCTATCATTTCTTTAAAAGGACTGCTTATTTTCACACTAGTCCTTGTGCTCTCAAATCTCATCAGCTTTTACTGGATCTTTTTTGCCTTTTATGCTGATAGATGGAGAAAATGAGACCAGAATGTTTTCATGTGGCTTGCTGATGCCTACAGTAAAATCTTCTCTTCTGTTATTCCACTTGGGAATAGCCTGTTATGTAGTGAAATTTTATTCTTATCATATTCCACCTAACTCCTTAGACTAAGTCAAAAATATCTTCCATTCTCTTAAGGAACTAGAAATTTAATTACAAATACAAGAAAAGGAATCAGGTGTTCTGTCTTGTCCACTGCAACCTCTGTCTCTCAGGTGGTGGAAATGTGAATAGGGCTTACCAAAGTGCAGGAGATTATAACGGAGAGGGAAGTTGGAGTTGAGAGTTTTCAGAGAACAAATCTAGAAAATCCAATTGTGAATATTTCCAAATAGCTTCTTTTCAGTATGGCTTATATAAACTATTGTTCATCTAAGAGTAGTCTGCCCTATTAGTTTCCTTAAGCTTTCCAACTAGGGAAAATAATAGTAGCACGTGGTGGTACATGTCTGTATTCTCCACACTGTGAAGTGGCTGGGGCAGGAGGGTTAAAAGTTGAAGCACAGCCTAGGCAACATCGTAACTTAGCAAGAC
>NW_004624841.1:3373386-3388767 GCF_000247695.1 Heterocephalus glaber | reverse complement strand
AATTGTGCTGCTATGAACATGGGTGCATATATATCACTGTGGTATGATTCTTTTAATTTTGGGAGGAAGATACCCAGCAGGGGGATAGCTGGATCAAATGGGACTTCCAGTCCTAGTTCGTTGAGGTATCTCCATACTGATTTCCACAGTGGTTGCACCAGTCTGCACTCCTACCAACAATGGAGAAGGGTTCCTCTTTCCCCACAGCCCCACCAGTATTTGTTATTGGTTAATTTCATGATAGCAGCCATTCTTTCTGGGTGAGGTGGAATCTCAGTGTTGTTTTCATTTGCATCTCTCGAATGACCAGTGTAGCTATGAGGATGATGGAAAGTCAGCCTTGAGATGTATCTTTGCAAATAAGTCAGACTCTATTTGTTTTCCCATACTTCTACCTTCCTATAATTTATTGCTTTTGGAACCCTAAATCCTGTTCCTTTGTTTCATCACTTCTCTACAAGTTTATTGTTCTTTATTATGATGTCACATAAGCCCAAGTTCTAAACACCCCTTTGAGATACTGCTGAGTTTTTCTAGTATGTAGTGAGCTGCATGTGTTAATAAACTGTTTTTCTCTTGTGAATCTATCTTTTGCCAGTTTAATTTGCAAACCCTGGTCCAGGCAGCCTCAGAGGGCAGAAGAATTTTCTTTCTTTCTTTCTTTCTTTCTTTCTTTCTTTCTTTCTTTCTTTCTTCCTTCCTTCCTTCCTTCCTCTTCCTCTCTCTCTCTCCCTCCCTCCCTCTTTTCTCCCTCTACAATTAGTCATTTTACTCTAATTAGCAATGACTATACTTCCTTTAAGAAAATAGTTATTCTGTAGATTCTCCCCTCTTGCTATGGATTCAGAGCCAAGATCCTGCCATGGAGGTGCTCACAGTACAGGAGGTGGGGGTTAAAGGTGACTTAAATGTGATTCATGTTTCATAGTGTTCCAGAAGGAGTGGATTTGAGATGAGAGGTATCATGTCAGCTTTCCAGTGCAGGTTGGGTATGAGATCTTGATTCAGATAAACTTCTGGTTCCACTGCAATTGTGTTACATGACATAAAACAAATCTGAACATAAATAAAGAGACTATTGTGAAGGATTATTCCAACGGGGTAAGGAGAACTGTTGCAATCCAAGGTTGATAGGGACTACTGCCATAGGATAATGGCTCCAACCAGGAGATCTGCAAGTGTCTTGAAGGTGAGGCAGGAAAGAGCCTTTCATGTATAGGGTGATGGATGTATGCGTGAAGATAGCTGATGGCACTGTGCTTCACTCATGTTTGCTTAATCCCTGATAAGAGGTATTTCATCTGCACTTGTCATTGCATACATAGAGGTCAGCTAGTAATTTATGGGGATTTAGGGTATTTATTTCTGGCCTTACCAGCGATAAGCAAGGTGGGGACCTCCAGAGTCTTGTCTAATTCATATGCAAAAGGATGGTTCTTTGCAGCAGCTGCTCTGGGAAACACAAAAGGGTAGGGAAGTTTACTTTCTGCTATTTTCCAGTCTCAGACAAAAAAAACAAACAAACAAAAAATACTGCCTCTTACTCTTTGAGTTTAAGCCTCTGTTTCTTCAAAAGAAAACTGATATAAAATGGCTCTTACATCCGGGAATTGTGAGGATTATGGATGGAACTTTTGTAGAAGTCAACATAGTTTCAAGCACATTATAAGACTGTAATAATAATAGTCATGGTTATTACTCTGATTAATTTTGTTTTTGTTGTGGCTGCACCTTGGGCTTTGCTTTTATTAAAGCAATTTTTGGTATCTATTTTGAATTAATGCAAGTAACCAGAGTCTATAGCAAAGCGCTTAGCAAAACGAAAGAGTATGTGATTAATCTTGATGTGACCCCATTACCACTGAGGAAAGAGCCAATGGCTTTGGAAGCATTTGACACAACCTAGGACCCAACCATCAGATCTCATTATACTGTTTCTCCAACCTTATTTCACTCAGTGAATTCATTCCCTGGAACTCAGGCAAAGGGCTATTTGCAACCTAAGTGAGCACAGACCTGGGCGGGGGGGAGGGGGGGGGAGTCCAGGCCGAAAGCTCTTCTGGGCCTAGTGGGAGGCCAGTGTTCTCAGAGTTGTGCCACTGGGACTCAGTATGTCTTCAGACTCCTGCTGATGTGGCCTCAGCTGCCCTCTCCATAAGCATCCAGTTCTTTCAGCCCTCTGTCATCCACACTAGGGATGGAGCTTGCCTAACATCTTATTGGTTTGGAAAGGATTCCAGTGACACTTATAAGGGAGTCCTAAATATTTCATGGGCTCATCTGCCTATTTAATTATGTCTACATGCAAAAAAGACTTCCTGGCTAGGCATACATTTTTTAATACTGTTATATAAATATTTAAACAGCTGGGCTTCTCTGTATCCTCAAGGAAAGCACCACTCTGCTTGGGAAGAGAAGCTCAAGGTGAAGCAGCTATGGAAACATGTGCATTTCAGAAGTAGATCTCCACATAAATGGGGTGACTAATTTCTATTTTTAAAGCTAATTGAACCGAAAAAAGTCAGCCTTTTGCCTGGACTCTTTGCTGGGTAGCTTATAATATGCAATCCTGGGGCTTCAGGGTAAAAGAGACACAAACAAGAATCCCAATTTCACCATTTACCAACTGGACAATCATACGAGTCATTTTGCCAGGCTGAGCCTTATTTTGTTCATTTAAAAAAGTGGGAGCAATAATGATGCTGTCACTAACTCCCAATAATCACTAATCTCCTCACCATTCTGTAATTTTGTCACTTCATGAATGTAATATAAATGAAACCATGCAGTATGTAACCTTTGAGAATTGGCTCATTTCTCTTTTTTAAGCCACTTTGTTGAAGTATAATTGACTTACAAAAATCTGTACATACTTTATGTATAAAACTTAATGAGTTTGGGGATAATTACACATAAATGAAACCAAATCTATGCTTTAAACATATTCATCTCCTCCAGAAGTTTTCTCCTGCCCTCTTCAATTACCACTATGACTGTGTGTTACAGGAACTCTCAACCTATGAGCTAGCCTCTTAGCAAAGTTTTAAGTATGTAATATGGAATTGTTAATTATAAACACTATGCTGCCAAGTAGACCTCTAGAACTTACTGGTTTTGCATTACTGAAAACTTGTTTGCTAACACTTCCACATTTCTGCCTTCCCTGCACTGGGCTCCCCTACCTCTAATAACCACCATGCTCCTCTCTGCTTCTATAAGTTTGACTATTTCAGATTCTATACTTAAGTGGACTCACATCATATTTGTCCTTCTGTGTGTGGCTTAGTTCACCTAGCATAGTGTCTCCTAGGTTTGTTCATTCATTCTGTTTAAATGTCAGGATTCCCTTCTTTTGAAAACCGTATAGTATGCCATGGACATCCACATACCACACTTTGTTTATCCATTTATCTATCATTGGACATTAAGTTTGCTTCTATGTCTTCTATGAATAGTGGTGCAATGAATATGGGGGGTGGGGTTGCATTTGCAAATGCCTTTTCAAGATCTTGATTTCAATTCCTTTGGAGATGTACTCCAAAGTGAGATTGCTGAATTGTGTGAAGCTTGTATTTTAAATTTTCACTTAGAATAATTTCCTCAAGATTTATCCAGGTTGGCAATTATATTATTTTATTGATTAAGTTTCTTGTTACATTTTAGGAATACAGTATAATGACATTCATCATTGGAATTAGTAACTTTACATGATATATCTTAGGGGTTTTTTTTCCCCATTCCCCTCCCCTCCCTTCAACCCCTCCACCCTCCTTATTTACACAGACTTTCTTTCTGTGGAAATCAATATGGAGATACCTAAAAACACTAGGATTCGAGATCCCTTTTGACCCAGCTATTCCCCTGCTGAGTTTCCTTCCCAAAAGAATAAAAAGAATCATGCCACAGTGATATATGTGCACCCATGTTTATTTTATTTAATTTTTTTAGTTCTTTTATTGACACATTTTAGGTATACAATTGGTTTACATTTATCATTGGGTGTTTGTACCTGTACATGATGTATCTTGTTTCTTATTTTTCTCCCCATTACCTGTGTGCCCTTCACCCCCTCTGCCCTTCCCTATTCACATAGATTTAACTTCCTTTTTTTTTTTTTTTTTTTAGCGGCACAGTTTGTAATAGCTAAAACTTGGAAACAGCCCAATTGCCCATCAGCTGGAGATTGGATAAGGATGTGGTTTTTATATAAAATGGAGTACTACTCAGTCATAAAGAATGAGAAACTGCAGACATTTATAGCTAAATGGTTGCACATTGAGGTGATACTCTTAAGTGAAATAAATAGAACACACATGTGTAAATACCAAATAGTTTCTCTGGTGTGAGAAACTGAAAGTGTAACAAAAGATCAAAATATATAACAGATAATGTGAAACAGAAAGAAGGGAAAGGAAAAGATGATATTTTTAGAGTGAAGTTTATTTGATTATTTAGAGAAACTTGACCCTAAATTTTGATGGAGGCAATTCTCTCCAAAGTGTTCATGAAAAGGGACTTATTTATTTATTATTTTTACTAGTACAGATTTGCAGTATCAGATGTTTATATTCATTTTAGAGATTAGGTACACGTACGAGTGGATTTAAATGAAGGGGCCAATGCTAGAAGCATGAGCAGCAGGGAAAAAGCTAACAATGGCTGCCAACACCCCTGGAGACAAGTAAGAGTGGGAGCCATGGTCATTTTCAAGACTGAAGTTAAGGGGATAAGTCACCTTCCCAGAGCCCCATGAAAAGGGTGGCTGGGGAGGAAGAGAGAGGCAGATCAGAAAAACACAGCTTCTGCAGATGCAGCTGGAAGGACATGGCCTGCCATTCCCTCTGGTCCCCAGATTTCCTTCTGAGGGTTGGCTGAGCCCAGAAAGAAGCCAGCAGAGAAGGAAATGTACACAAAGTGACCTTTGAAAATCAACTTTATTTGGATCAGACCAGAGCAAAGAAGGCCACAGAGGGATTTAGGGACAAATAGCAAATAACCAGTCCAAAAAATAGTAATACAAGTTTGTTTAATTAACAAATATTTCTCTTATGTTGACTATTTGCAAAGCTCTGTTCTAAGTACAGCGAACAAGACAGTAACTTCCTAGTCTTTATTTCTAGTACAGGGGCACAACTATTTATAGAGATGCCCCTTGACTCATGATGGGGTTACTTTCCAATAAATTCCTCATCTGTAAAAATATCCTAAGATGAACATGTACTAAATACAGCTAAACTGTTGGACATGCCAGCTTAAAATGAAAGCACATTGTAGTGATGCATGGTTGTCTGGGAGCTGTAGCTTGCTGCCACTGCCCAGCACTGTGAGAGAGGATCATACTGCCTGTCCCTAGCCCGGGAAGAGTTCAAAACCCAAAATATGAAGTACAGTTCCTATTGAATAAGTAAAGTTAATCAGTCATAAGTTTAACCTTCATAATCAGAAGCTCTCTGTGCAAATAAAACATGGTTATTAGTCATCTTCCTATCACTGGGACAAAATACTCAATACCCACAACTTAAAGGAGAGGCTTATTTTGGCTCATGGTCTCAGTGCATACTCAGCTTGCTCCAAAGCAGAAACAGCATGGCAGAAGGGCCTGGCAGAGGAGAGCTGTCCAACCATGGCCATCAGGAAACTGAGAAAGTTGGAGCCTGGTAGAGAGTTCTACACTTCCAGGTCATGCCCTCTGTGACCTACCCGATCCTACCAGACTCACCCTCTGAATGGAACACTTTTGGGGTGACATTTTAGGCTGAAATCACAACATGATAGTGTATTTGTTGATGGAAATGATATTTTTAAAAAATAAGAGCAATGGATTTGGAAAGAGTGTGCATACTGTGGAAGTGATGCCCTTGGGTGGAATTCACTGCTCAAGAGAAGGACTGACCTTGACAAAGAGGTAGACAGTGCCCCCATCATATTACTGAGAAAGGCAAAATGAGTGGGTGCAGATAAGCATAGATTTGTAAGAGCCACAGATGGAGAACAGAGTTAGTTCTCTTCTGTTGGTTTCTGTTATCTCAGTGAACACTGAAGTAAGCCTAGAGGGAAGATGACTAAAGAGGAGTTGGAAGTTTGAAGAAAGAGAAGATGTGAAAACATAGTGGAGGAAAGTGGACAGGTAAATGGACTACCATGGGTGTCTGTTAAACTTTCTTGCCCAGACAGCAGCACAGACCAAAGAAATCACGGTCACTGGGAGCGGGACACAGGTTGAGCATGTGTGAAACTTTCAGGGATATCAATGGCCAGACAGCTCTGGTAAGTATTGAACCAGGGCAATGAAATGTTTGTTAGGCAGCCCTGGGGATAGAGGTCATGATCCCACATGAGACCAGGCAGCACAGCCATGTTCTGTCACCAGACTCAGCAGTGGGTATAGGTATTGGGTATATTCATTTAACCAGATTAATATCAGGGAGGGAGAGAGGGATTAGGCAGCTGAGATATATGGAGAAAGGGGATTAATATAATGAAATCTGGGCTCTCCACTGGGTTAGGAAGGACTGCATGTGACAGGGAAAGTCAGTGGGGTCATAAGACTACAGGCTCCTCTGCAGTCACATATCTGGAGCTGTTCAGGTAGAAGGAAGGAGTCAGCTGGACTAGAGTACAGTTGGAGCTGTGGCTGTGGGCAGGGTTCAGTTACCGGTAAGGCTAAGTCTGAGAGGAGGACGATAGGAGTAGGTGACAGATATAGACTGAAAGACAAAATATTAAGGGGAGCAAGTTAAGGAACTGAACATGGCAGATGGTATAGAGGTCCTGCATTCTCACAAAATGTGTCAAAAACAGTATTGTCATGGACAGGGACATTAAGCCAGTTAGAAAACTTTTTAAAATAATTGTTTATTAAATGCAACATTAATTGAAGCAAATGTTAAAAATAGCAAGAAAGTCATTCTGTACCCAGAAGGTGAGGAAGATGATGGGCTCAGATGTGACACTGGCTCAGCTGCTTCCTAATAAAAAGTCTGTGCAGATGTCTCAACCCCTCCAAGACCACTGCACTTGTCAGTCAGTTACAAGTATTAAAACATGTCCCTAAGAGCTCTGTTCTGAGGGTTCACTGATGTGAACCTTGTAAAGTGCTTACCACGTAGCCTGGCATCACCATATGTGAGTTGTTATCCACATTTCCGCTTTATCCTCAACTGTTCCCAGACTGCTGTGACTCCTGGCTTACGCAGGAGGAAGGGATCTAAAACTGGAATGCACCATAGAACATTTCGGGGCCTTCTGAGGGTATTGACCAGCCCCAACCCCAGAGTTCTTCATATAACGTGGGGCCTGAGGATTTGCACTTCTAAGAAATTCCCAGATGAGACTGATCTCCATAGTCTGGAGGACACATTTGAGAACCACTACTGGGCGGAGGCCCAGAGCTGGGTTTTTCCTCTTTTGTTTGGTTTGGTTTGGTTTGGCATTTCACTGTTGTGAGTCAAACCCAGGGCTTTTGCACTGAGCCTACCTCACCAGCTCTTCTTATTTTCTATTTTGAGGTAGGACCTCACTACATTGCTAAATTGCCCAGGCTCTGCTGGAACTTGCAATCCTCCTACCTCAGTCACCAAGTATATTGAGAATAAAGTCAGGGGCCACTATGCCAGGATCCCAGGGCTGTTTTATGAAGCTTCCTCCTCATCACTGGGTAAAATTTGAGAAATGCTCTAAAGACAGCTAAAACTGGCATGCTGACATGTTTTCTTATCTGGCTCTTCTTCAGATGTCTCTACAGCATTAGATCATCTCGGTATCAGAACTCTCCATTCTTTTTTTTTCCTACAATGGAAATTGATTTACTATTTCTGCTGGGGTCCTAACTTACTCAAAGACATGTTATTTTCCACATAGTAAAAAATGGAAATGAGTGTTTCTTCCTAAGTGAGTTGAAATAACTTTTCAGACTTTCAAAGAAAACATGCTCTTACTTCCCATTAGTTTTCTAGTATAAATGGTAAGATTTTCTCTTTAAAGCCTCAATCACATAAGTTATATAGCTGGCTGTTTTAGGAGGCTATCCACAGTCAGAAAAAAAGTGATCTGAGACTGGAAAATAATAATGTTGACAACACATCCTTTCAGTGTCATATAGCGTCAAAGGCCACTCAAGAGTAGATATCCCTAGTTTATTGCATTAAGTGTAATTACAAGTCACAAAAAACACAAAGTTTCATTTTGGCAGGAGGACCAGATTCAGAAGATCTATTCTACAACATGGTGGCTATTATGAAAAACAATCTAAGGCATACTTAAACATTGCTGCTATTTTGTTCTCACCACAAGAAAGGGGTGAGAAGTATGCTTAGATTTATTTTGCTATTCCACAATGCATGCACATTTCAAAACATCATGTTGTACACCATAAATATATACAACTTTTACTTGTGAATTTAAAAAGAAGTAATAATTTAAAAGTGACAAGCATGTCCAGTAGTGACACTATAGCTTCATTTCAATGGAACAGATTGCCTCAAAGATGTGTGATCCACTGGGCATTGGACAGTAAACTCAGCAATGGTCTCTTTACATTTTGTTAAACTGCTTATAAAACTCTTGCTTCTTAAATGCTCATTGAAGTCACAGAATCTTCCTAGTTTCATCACTCATTAGTGAGTCAAATCTGCAACACATTCATTTCATATTTGCCATGATTTTGCATTTTTTAAAATTATACTTTGACACTATTCACAGAAACATTCATTTGAAACAGTCTTGCAGATGGCTGAGCATGAAGCATGGTGAAAATGACCACTGTGCTGCCCCACCAGCAGTCATGTAACAGTGATTTTACAGTCACATTTAGGGTGACTGCAATCACGCCAGAGATACACTGCAACAAGGACAGGTGCTTCTGAGTGGGAAAGACGCAGAGCCAGGGTTGCTCTGGTGGTCTCAGCCTCTTTGCTGCAGACACTTGGAAGGCGACTGCAAGCGTTCTGTCCTCTCAGGGTGAAGTGCTGCCAGAGTGCAAGATGCCCAAGGTGGGGGCTCCTAACCTTGCTACCTGAAACTCTTGCTGAGCTGTGCCAAGTGGAATAGTGTCAACTTCAACACAATTTCTGACTGTACTGTCTGATATCATCTTGTACTATCACAGGTTCCATTTCATCACCATGCATATAAACAAGGTGTGATTGAAAAATACAGTGAACATTTAAATTTTCAAAAATTTATTACAGTTAAACACAATGCCATTAAGGCCCCACAAACTACTTCCCCTCACTTTGAATACACTTATTGCATTATTCTTGCCACTGACTAATGCAGTTCTGAAGTCCTCATTTGTATCTTTAGTTGTGCTATCATGACTGTCTCTGTGTCCTGACTTGATTCAATACATTGAGCTTTTATGGGCACTTAGACTTTGAGGAAGAGCCAGAACTTGCATAGTAAAAGATCTGATAAATAAGGTAGATGAGAACACACTGTAATGTGTTATGAACCTATCTTTTGGTTGGATGGCCCTTGGCACTAGCATTCACTATTTTTTAATCACATCTCATAAAGACACTCATGAAAGAGGACTTCAGAACTGCTTCAGAAAGTGCCAAGAATAATGAGGTAAGTGTGTTCGAAGTTAGGAGGAGTATCCTGAAGGGGATTGATGGCAATGTGTCTTTTACGGTAATGATTTTTTAATTTAAACATTTGGAGTATTTTCTAATCATGTCTTTTATGTCTGGTCACCTGTAGCCATGTGACAATGACAAGTCAAAACTGTGCACCACAATCTCCCGCATTACAAAGCAGGGAGGAACTGGACACAGTAGCCTCCACACACCATTTCTACTCCTGCTTCTTTTATCAAACTCAGATTTCCCAGAAAGAGTGAATACTTTTTAAACAAAAATATGAAACTATTTTTCCACTGTGGAGAATGTTCACTAAAATCTTATTTTCTGAAATGCAAATAAGCTACAATTTCAGAAAATGACATTATCAGCCCAAGGAAAATTTGAGGGAAGGAAATCACATACAAAGAAAATACAGAACTATGAGTTAGTAAAACTGACAAACAGTCCAAAATATGGTTGCTTAAGAAGTCAAATACTATGGGAAAATATTTTAAGTTTAATTAAAATAACATAACCTGAGGAAGGGAGTGTAGTAATAGATGGAATGATTAAATTATAATGGATTCCTGTCAAGGTTTTCAATAAAAATGACACAGATCATTGACAAAGATCATGTTCTATAAGATCAACAAGACCTATAATAACAGCAAAAATAACACCAAAATTAACACAACAAAAAGCAGTCAACCTGAACAGAATAAGAAAGAGAATAAAGAAAATTGTTAAAAATTACCAGAGAAATGAAGGCCATCAGCATGAAAGATTGTCTGCAATATTTGAAGATGTCACAGTGCATTATTTTTTCATTTTATTTCAAAACACAGAGTAGGAAGAAAGTCACCCAAGGTAAGTCTACAAGATAATGACCAATTCAATCCCAAAGGATAGGAAAGTTTTTACAAAAAAAAATTGATCATAGTTAACTGTAGATATAAAACTCCTTTAAAACTCTTTTGAATTAAACAGTACACCAAAACTATAATAATCAAACTAGAAATAGAACTCTGATGTAATATGAAAAAAACAGGAATGTCACATGATATTTGAGTGGTTTAAAGAGGACAGTTTGTGTTATTTTTCTAGGTATACAAAATTAATTTGATCCACTTCTAACTCATATTAATAAATATTTCCTGAAAGGATAAGATTCTACTTTTATGCTATTTTTCAGGCTAGAAATATGATTATTTTTTGAATAAAAACAGAGATTATTTATAGGACTGTATCACCACTGCTGTGCAGGGGGAATTGATGCTCAGCTTGGGGATCTTCCAGTTGGTGCCTGCACTCCTAGAAGTGGACTTTCTTACTCTCAGTTCTTCACTTGAAGCAGTTCAATTATCAAGGACAGGTTGGGCAGATAAAGATGGCAGCTCGTGTAACTGACAGTGTTCCTGAGAAAAACCAGAGGAATAGCAAGTACTGAAGGGAGAAAGCTGAGCGCTTCTCCTGAGGACACTATTTTGCTGCTGCAAAAGTTAAATGAACAAAGACAATGGATCTCTTGTTTTAGGTGATCTTGTCAGATGAACAAATAGTAACAGTTGATAAAGCCAACTCCAAGCTACCCAACTTGCTAGTAAATTTCAGGAAGATATCTCCATCACTGAGAATATAAATGAGACTAGTTTGATTCCAAAATGTGTGTGTGTGTTAGATGGGATCATCCCTGGTATTAATCTAATTATGTAAGCTTAGATAATTATCAAAGCTCCTCCTGGATCATCAGATGAAAATAGAGCCATAGGAGGTGCTATGATAATACATTGGTACCTCGGTTCATGAACTTAATTCATTCCATGATTCTGGGTAGGATGGCCATGTTCGTGGTTGAGCAGGGAATATGGCTGCATTCATCACTGGATGCAGAGTTGGTGAACAGAAGCAACATTTCGCCTAAAGCCTCTGTTTGTGAACTGAGACCAGAAGTGTTCATGAACTGACATATTACTGATTACTTCTTTGTCAACCTCTCCTCCAGCTCACATCAACTAACACATAGCTTGGACTCTAGGAAATACAGGCAATGACTAAGATTCTATGTTGGATTTTAAATATGACACATTGGGTCCCTTCTTGCCTCTGCTTGTATTTCTTTGTACATCCTCTTGAAGATGTGATTATAGTCTTATCTGAGCATTTAAAAATGCCTGTTGTGGAAAAATTACTAATTCCTCATTGCAAATAATTAAGCAGGTTCCTCTTCTTTTTAGCTGTCCTGTACATAGCAATCAATTTTACTTTTTTTTATGCTTTGCAAATGTATATCCAGCAATTTCTACATTAAGGAAGAAGATCTCAACAAACAATTTGAGATATATCTGAATGCAAAAATTTTTCCACAGTTAGCAAGCTGCTCCTGGGATCTATGGAAGATCTAGAGTTATATGAAACATTGTCACTAAGACCAGTGAGCAAATTCAGGTTGGAGTCCTTCCCAATTAACAAAAACAAACAAATCAGAAAATATGTATCTAGAAGTCCAGAAGGAACCTGTGTGTCTGTCTAACATAACAGCTGGCTGTTAAGATCAGATCCAGCCAGTTATTAATCAATGGTCCCATTCCCTGATAATATTCAAGAACTTGTAAGTATGGTACTAATTTTCAACTTGAAAGAACATTCGAACAGACTATGTATTTTGTCCATGAAGGAACAATTTCACCCTATTGATAAAACTTATATCTAAGAAAGGTGCCAAAATTGCTCTGTCATTTGAAAGATCTTTCAGGTTGCTGAGAAAATAGTTGAAATTGAGAAACTAGGTGCTTTGATGGAAGATCATGGACAACTAGACAAAATTGAAGCTCTTCAATCTGAAGACAAGTCTGTGCAGAGGATGCTGTATGGCTGATGGAAAAGTATGTTTCTACAGGGGAAGAAGACAATCAGAATGACACGCCTGCCAAGGTTAACTTCTACATTTCTGTAGACAAGGCCTAAAATTTCTAAAATTGTCTAACTAATAATTAATTAATTTGAAAGACAATGAAGAAAGAAAGCAGAAGGAAAGATAGTTTATAGGAAAAAAATTGATAACATAGAAGTATCAAAGTAGAAAATGAAAGTGTGCCAAAACCTCACCTCTTATCTAACTCAAAAAAAAATTGTGTAATAATTAGATATTTCTATTTTTAACTGATACAGTATAAGTTTATATCTTTATACAATATAACTATCTTCCCATACATATTTGTTTATTTTCCATTTTTGGAGGGAAGAATAGACTCTTTCTCACATATATTTTTTTTCTCATATATATAAAATTCTCTAATATTTTTCATTTAAAAATATATCATCAACTTCTGCTGTTGGGAAGATAGAGTGGATATACTTTTTCCTACCTGTCCACTAAATGCAGCTAAAACCTAGAGGCATTATGTATTAAAAAAAAAAAAAAAAGATTGAAAGACGAAAGTAAGAATACAGACTTGTTGGGGGCCTCAGCACCCAATGGTCAACATAATACTTCTCCCTGGATTATTTTGTTTTGTTTTGCTTTGCTTTGCTTTATGTTGCTGGATATGGCCAAATCTTGGAGCTGAAGAAGCCAGGCAACTCAGAAATGCAAACAGGCAAACACAAAACCAGTAAATAAGTAAATAGCCCTACGAAAAGTTTTCTCTCTAGCTAAAGAACAAGGATAAGGACAACATAGTGATGCAGAAATCTTCTCAACAATAACTGCTTAGCCTCAGTCAATCACTACAGAGGACACTGTGGGCTGAGCCCACCCTGCCACCAAAGCCCAAGTGGATGAGTGGGTTCCTGGACTTCCACCCAACGTGATCCCCATGTGTGTTAATTCAACTTAGGAAACTAGACAAATTCCTTGACAATTGCCAAGTGACTAAGTGACCTGAAATATATCATTTTAACAGCCTATCAAATTAAGAAAATTGAGTTTGTAATTAAAAATGTCCCAGAAAAAGAAATCTCCAGAACAGATGATTCCAACAGACAATTAAATGTTTAAAGTATTAAAACCAATACTCTACAACCTTTTCCAACACATATACAGGAGAGAACATGCCCCATTTTATTTGATGAATCCAGTGTTACTCTGATATCACAAGAATATTAAAAGCAGACAAAATTAAATTCCAATAACTGTCATGACTATCAATACAAAAATCATTAAAATATCAATAAATAGAAGTTGGTCTTTATTCTAAGGCAACTCTCAATTAATTTACTCTACCATGTGACTGGACTGAAGAGAAAACATTGTAACATCAATAAATGTAGAAAAGGAGATCGTTCCAGGTGGGCTGGACAGTGGCTACTGCTGCTACTCCACGATGGTCGCACCATGGCGGATGAGGAGCTGGAGACGCTGAGGAAGCAGAGGCTGGCTGAGCTGCAGGTGAAACACAGGGATCCTATTGATGCAGCACAACAGGAAGCAAAGCACAGGGAAGCAGAAATGAGAAACAGTATCTTAGCGCAAGTTCTGGATCAATCAGCCCGGGCCAGGTTAAGTAACTTAGCACTTGTAAAGCCTGAAAAAACGAAAGCAGTAGAGAATTACCTTATATAGATGGCAAAGTATGGACAGCTAAGTGGCAAGGTCTCAGAACAAGGTTTAATAGAAATCCTTGAAAAAGTAAGCCAACAAACAGAAAAGAAAACAACAGTTAAATTCAACAGAAGAAAAATAATGGACTCTGATGAAGATGATGATTACTGAACTAAAAATGTTTAGAGACTGACACTTAATGGAACAATTTTAGGCCAGAAGTTAAAATCTGTTTAAATGTTTACTTTGTTTTGTCTATATGCCTTTAAAAAAATTAACTTGTTATGCAAAATAAAGTTGTTTTAGTATCGCAAAAAATGTAGAAAAAATATCAGACAAAATTCATTCTTTCTAAAAATCTTTCTTAAAAATAGGAATACAGAGATTGCTTCTTGGGCTTTTGGCTAAGATCAAATGTAAAAATTGGAATAGAGAGTAATTTCCTCAACTTCATAAAGATAATGAACAAAGATCACCATCAAGCAGCTATCTCAAAACTTCCCCCAAGAATAGGGAAAAGGCAAAGATATCTACTCTCCTCACTCTTCTTCAACTTACTGCTTGAATTTGGCTTTGAATTCTAGCCAGTCTCATAAGAAAAGAAAGTGAGAGATCGCAATACCAAGGTCCTGAGTCACAAGGAACATGCCGAATCAGCCTGCTGCAGACAGACAGGTCTGTGCATGCTCTACTGAGGTCCCAAGTCACACGCAAGATGCTGAATCACCCCTCTGCAGACAGGCAGCCACCTAGTTCCACACTATAAAGATGCAGAGGACACCAGATGACCAGACCAAGGTACTGAGTCCCACTGCTCCTGCCACAGAGGTAGGGGCTTCTGAGCCGCCATCCCACTGCTCCTGGTCCAGAGGAAGGGGCTTGCCAGCCACCATCCCTCCCGCTGCTCCCAGCCAGCAGGAAAGGGCTTTTGGGTCACCATCCCTACCGCTGCTCCCACCCCAGAGGAAAGGGCTTCAGGGCCACCTTCTGCCCCGCTGCTCCTGGCCCAAAGGAAGGGGCTTCCTGGCCACCATCCCTCCCACTGTTCCCAGCCAACAGGAAAGGTCTTTTAGGTCACCATCCCTACCAGTGCTCCTGGCCCCTGTCCCACCTCTCCCAGATCAGAGGAAGTAATACTGGCAGGCGCTAACAGCCCCCCGTCCCAGTCGAAATGAAAAAACACTTAAATGAGTCTCAAAACCAGATTTCCAGATCACCTACAGCAACCCCAAAGGGAAATGAGATGGAACACTCTGATACTCAACCACCTGGACCCAC
>NW_004624841.1:3320082-3336114 GCF_000247695.1 Heterocephalus glaber | reverse complement strand
ATTCCCAATGAGAAATGTAATTGTGTTGTATACCTACAATGTACCAATAAAAGAATTTAATACAAAAAAAGTATATGAAAGGTATAAAATAGAAATGTTGGAGTTTAAAGGTACAGTAAGTAATCTTAAAAACTCACAGCAGGAGTTTAATGGCAGATTTGAGCAGCCAGAAGAAAGAATCAGTGAACATGAAAATAGATCCGTTGAAATTACCCACTCTGAAAGACAAGAAGGAAGAAAGAAGAGTGAAAACAAATGAATGAGATGAAGTGTGTATGCTTAAAGAGTCACATTTCCTAACAAAGCAGTCTGTTACAAAAGTTTACTGAGAATAATGTTCAAAGTGGTTCATACAAATATTTTAATAATGACAAAAAGAAATAACTGCAAGTTTTACACACATGGTGATAAACTGACTTATTTTTAAAAGTCATGTAAAAATGAGTAAATTACAACTTTGTATCTGAAGAGGAATAACACTTAGAAACAATATTCAAGGAAAAAAATCTTAGGTAAATACAAAGAGCATGGTTCCAGGTCTGTGGTTTAAAATCTGTGTGTGTGTGTGTGTGTGAGCGTGTGAGCGTGTGTGTGTGTGTGTGTGTGTGTGAGAGAGAGAGAGAGAGAAATTTACAATAGTACTTACTTTAGAGAGACTGAAATAGATGAATCAAGAAGAACCATATTTCTGTTCCTTAAAATAGATAATAGATTTACTTGTATTTATATTATTATGTCTTTTGATATATATTCTATACGTCTTGCATCTATCATATATACCACAAAAGTAAAATTGCCCATCCTTCCACAAAATAGAAAGATTATAAAGTGTGAAAAAATAATCTGCAAGAAGAAAACAAGCATGAGAATCTGGCTCGGACATGATATAGGCTTTGGATTTATCAGATAAAGAATTTAAAATAACTATGATTAATGTGTTACAGAAGTAACAGAAGAAGTAGACAGCATGCAAAAACAGATGGATAATGTAAGCAGTGAGATGGAAACCCAAAAAGAGAAATTCATGAAATAAAAAACTATTAAATTCAACTTTATCAAAACAAAAACATCTGCTGTTTGAAAAATAACTTCTTAGGACAACAAAAGCCAAGTCACATATGAGAAGAAAAGATTGCAACAGACATGTCATTTGTCCATGTCTACCTTACTGGGTTAAGTGAAGTCCAGATGGCTGCAGAGTGCTGTCCTGGGATGTCCAGGAGGGTTTCTGTGTGAGACTGGCATTGGGACCCACAGATGGACAAGACAGGTGTATCCTCACCCAGTGTGAGTGGGCACCAACCCACCAGATCAGGCTTGAATAAAACAAAAAGGTGGAGGAAGGATGAATTTGCTCTCCTGGGGCTAAGGGACCCCTCTTCTTTTTTCTCTGGAGATTATAACCCCAATTTTTCTGCTTCAGACTCTGGAACTTCCACAGCAGCTTCCCAGGTTCTAAGACTTTGGGGCCTAAACTAGGCTATATCACACCTTCCCTGATCCTTCAGTTTGCAAACAATATATCAGAATCAGTCAACCTCCTTAATCTGAGCCAAATCTTATAATAAATCCTCCCCCTGTTCTCTCTCTCAGTCTCTCTCTCTCTCTCTCTCTCTCTCTCTCTCTCTCTCTCTCTCTCTCTCCCCCCTCTATTTCTGGCTTTTATCTAAAAGATACACAGAACTTTTAAAACTCAACAATAAGGAAATAGCCCAATTCTGAAATGGGCAAAAAATCTAAACAAATATTTCACCAACAAAGATACACAGAGGAAAATTAACAATGACCAAAGTCTAAATATCATCTATTTTTAAGTCACTGCAAATTAAAATAATAAGATACCACTATGATATTTACTCTAATGGCAGAAGTTAAACATGGTAAGGATGTAGAGCAACTGCAGCTCCTTTGTGGTGCATGGAAATTCCATTTTGGAAGACATATGCCTATTCCTGATAAGATTATAGACTGTCTCATATAATTCAACAGGTGTAGTTCTCTATTTCTGCTGTTGATGTATGCCTTTACAGCTGCATAACGATGTGAATGTGTTTTGTGCCATGGAGCTACACACAAGTGTGGTTAAAATTTCATCTACATTATTTTATATATGAAATCATAGTATATAACATTATAATTTGTGAGTAATTATATATAATTGCTATGACATATTAACACATTACTATATATAAGCTACATTTTAAAAAATAATATTTGAGGGGCCAGAGATTTAGCTCAGTGGTTCTGGCGCCGGCCTTGCAAGTGCAAGGTCCTGAGTTCAATCCCCAGTACCAAAAAAAAAAAAAAAAAAAAAAAATTTGAGAATTAGAGAAATACCAGAAAGATCCAATTGCTTCCAAATTAACCATGCAAACTTATCTCTAAGATTTATTTTGAGAACCAAATAGTCTGATTTTTTAATTGAATAAACTTATTTTTGTGATCATTATGGATTCACATGCAGATATAAGAAAAAGCATAATGAGATCTGATAATAATGTAAATTATCAGTTCATCCAATAATAACAACTTACTAAATTATTGTATATAGCAAAACCAGGATATTGAAAGGAACAGTCAAAACACAGAACATTTCCATCACACAAGGATAAATTAGATTGCCCCTTTATATTTACACCCATTCCTGGCTGGCCCCTGCCTTCTCCTTAACCAACTGCTGGCAATCAACTAATCTGTTCTCCATCTCTATGATTTTGCTACTTCAAGAATATAGTGTGGAAACTTGTGAAATTTTCTTAACCCATTGTAGTCCTCTAAAGATTCCCCCAGGTTGCCATGTATATCAATATTTTATTCTTTTTAACTGCTGAGTAGTAGTGCATGTCATGAATATAACCACATGCTGTTAACCTTTTACCTCCTCTGGGACATATGAGCTGTTTCCAGTTTGGGGCTATTATGAATAAATCTGCTACATTTATGTATATATGCTGGTTAAAATAATTTTTTTCTTATTTTCTACAATAAATGAAAATGCATTTGCTGAAACATATAGAATTAGCATATTTAGTTTTAAAAGAAATTGACAAAAAAGTTTCCTCATCTAACCATATATACCACTTACATTCCCAGCGAGGTATAAGTAACCTAATTTCTTTGCATCTTAGTGTGTCATATTTTTAAAAAAAATGATTGATCAATTAATTAATTTTTAGGGATTCTGGTCAGTCTGGTAGATGCATAGTAACATCTCAATTGATTTTAATTGTAATTTTCTTTTTCCTTTTGGTACAATGTATATTCTTCAATGGGCTGTTTTTTCACTTATTTTGTTCATTTTACAATTAGATGTTCTTATTGTTGAGTTTTGAGAGCTTTCTATATAGCTACTAGAGAATATGTTTCCCATTTTGTTTGTAAATCATTTTTCCTACACTGTAGCCTGTCTTTGCATCCTCCTAACAGGATAATTTATAGTCAATTTTAAAAAATTTTATAAAGAATAACATTAATACTTCCTCATGCAGTTTGAACTACTAGAGCTACATATGAAATCTTTAAAGTGGGTGCACAGATACCTCGCAATTTTTTTAATTCTAGTTTTTTCATCTCATTTAAATTTTAGAATATTTTTTACTACATCTTCAAACTCTTATGGGAATTTGACAGGACCCTTATTATTCAACTAGGAGAAACTGATATCTTTAATGTATTGCATCCTCCCATCCATGAGCATAGTATGTTTTCTTTAATTTCTTTCATTGGTCTCTGTTGTCTCAGCATAAAAGTGCTGAGCATGTTTGTCATATTTTCACATAACTCTTGTGTTGAGTATTTCTTGTTACTATATTCTTCCATTTCCTTTATTCCTGTAAATATTTAGAATGCAAAACAATCTTGTCACCTAGGTAGGTAAAAATGTATATTTAATGAAAATAGTCACTAGCCACACTACTCTAGACCTTCATGGAATAAATACTGCACCCTCCAAAGGACCTTGAAGAGGAAAGATAACTCACAAGACTCACCCATCCCGATGCCGCGGCCTTTTCCACAACAGGTGAGACCTGGAATGTGCTGCTCCTGTTCCCACCTCCTGGACTTGAATGTGCATGCTGAACAGTGACAACACCTAGAAACTCTTTTTCAGCTCTATGTTGTGTTAAAACTGAGCCATAAATATCAGAGGGCTCTTGTGAATGAGGGAAGGTCCTGCAACAGTGCCTGCTTTCATTGAGCGCAAGGAAGTGTTCACATTTGTCACCATCCTCTCCTTCCCCAGAGATGCTCTCACTAAGGTGGCATGAGTGAGGACGATCTCATTTCCAAAGCTCAAGAAGCAAAGTCTCTACTTTACTTGAAACCTCCAGGAGCAGAAGAAGTCCTGAAATGCAGTAACACCAAGGGAAGGCCATCTGCTCCATCTATTGCTTCTCATGTCCACATTTCTCTTCTTCTAGCATCTGCTTTTCTTGCCCAAAGAGTCTCTCCCTGTGAGAACTACCAGTGGCTTGATGCCATTTATTATTTCAGTCATTGCTAGAGGTTATCTTATAATTGCAAGACTGAACACATTGTTGAAGCACTTTCCAAATATCACCTATCTGCACTGGGACAAAATACCTGATACCACAATTTAAAGGAATAGAGGTTTATTTTGGCTCATGGTTTTATATAGTTCAGTCCACCGTTTGCTATGAAATGGTGGAAGGGCATGGCAGAGGAAGGCTGCTCACCTCATGGCAGCCAGAAAGCAGAAGGAGAGGCTAAGGACAAGAATTCACCCTTCTAGCTCACAATCCCAGTAACTTCCACCCTTTCTCAAGGCCCCTCCTCCAAGCATATGAGACTTTGGAGAGACATTCTAAACCATAACAACCTGTGGCTGTAAGCACTTAATTTTAGCTGCTGTTTTTCTCCTGTGGACAACTCACCCCTTAAAGAGGCTGCCTGGCTCATTCTCCTCCTCTGACAATGGCATTCATGAGGGAGACTCCAGGTGACTATATCTCTAACCATCACCTTTCCCCTGAAACAACCTGGTTGAGTCAGTATTGCATCTTAGAGACGCCTGGACTTGAAAGAGGCACTGACACCAAGTCACATGAGGCAAGTCCTATGGCAGTGCCCAGAGAAAATGTGTACACACTTCTTCCAAGGATTCCAGAGCTAGCCTGGCCCTTCTCCATGATGGTTTCTATCCAGGTCTGCTCTGACTAATCTAACACTCCAGGAGGCTTTTCACAACACATCTTATTTTTTAAAGCCCAGTAGACTTGATTTCTATTGATTACAATAAAAAATCAAAACAAAACAAAAAAAGCTAATCTTTTTTTGCCTGAGTGAGAAAACATTTCCCCATGGTGAATTTACTAGGGTATGAAATGAAGGAAGGAGACTAAAAGAAGACAAATTTCATCTGCTTCACAGTTTTGACAGGGACTGCTAATATCTCAGCCTCTGCTATAACAAGTAATACTTATGATAGATGAAAGAATGGGTTTTCCATCCTGTGATCTTGCAGCTGGATGAGAAGCTCTGTCATTTGACTTGCCTCCTTACTAGCTCACTTTCATTTATATCTTTTTGTGTTTTTTTAAATAAAAAGGCAATCAATAATATTCCCAGAAGAGTGAGTACATTCATTCACTAATTTGAAATTAACTGTTGAAAAAGTTATCATTAAATAGAAATCTGAGTTTATAGCAACATATTTTCACATGTATTACTACATTCAATTTTATAGGCTATTTATGATGTAAATACTTTCTGGTAAAAAGGGGACAGCAAATATAACAGAATCAAGGCATGATGCCATTTACCACACCCTACTGCCAGAAGCATATTGCATTCTCTGCTGTCACACAGAGGCCTCTCAACCACATCTCACATTCAGCTTCCTGAGGGACCCCAAGCCCAGGGCACGGGTGGTCACTCAAACTACTTGTAGAGATGATGCATGTAGCACAGGATGAGGTGACTGGCCATACCTCCCTGAAATGTGCTATTTCTGATCCTCAACTTTGCCCGCCCCAAAGTGAAGAGACTCTATCATGTCGGTCAAACTCTTCTGTTCCTGAAAACACCTGGACTCAGCAGGGAGCCCAAGAGGGTGTCTAACCATCTCCATGTGGGCTGAGCTGAACTTCAGCATGTCCCCAGATACAAAGATCCAGTAGAAAGATCTGGTCTGGGAACAAGGCATACATGGACCAGGGTGAGAACCAGTGGATAAGAGCCACAGAACTTCATTCCCACCTGGCTTCTCTTCCACAGGATTCACCCAGGTTTATTTGATCCTCACTGGATCCTTACCTCAAGTGAGGTGGCTCAGTCGAGCCCTCAGCTTGGAGCTTGGAGGACCCCATGGAGAAGAATCAGGCTAAAATCTCCTGCGAGTACAGCTGAGAATGTTCCTTTGGAGAAGAACTGATGCTGCAGAGGCCAGAGTACAAGTAAATCAATCTAAAGCTGTTTGTTCTAAAACTATGAAAACTCTTCCAATTTGAAGGCAGTGGAACAAAGAAATCACAGTTCACTGACACACTTCTGGTGAGGACCAAAATAGACAGCATATGTGAAAGACATGGTTGTTGGTGAAATGATACAATATTTGTCTTTTTGTAACTAGTTTATTTTACTTAACTTGTGTCAGGATTTCGTTTCTTTTAAAGCTAATATTCCACTATAGTGTGTATAACATTCTATTTATCCACTCATCTGTCAGAGAACACCTGGGTTGTATTATTGCCACCATCCACCTACTATGAAAATAGTTGTTTCATAGTTAGACAACCTCATCCTGGCCATAGAAAGAGAAAACAAGAACAGCAAATATTTATTTGTTTTAAGAGAATAACAAAGAAGGTTATCAGGAGGAGGCCTTGCCCAAAATACAAATTTAAGAGGAACACAAACTTGATGAGGGTGAAGTGATTTTATGAAAGATGTGCTGGTCCCTCACATCATTGATGTTGTTCTTTGTCTCCTCAGTGTTGGAAGACTGACGGTTCTGCAGCAGGTAATGGTGAATGCTGCAGACAAAGAGGCCTGCACAGAAGAGGGTGGTAATGAAGGACACAGTGACGTGGACATAAGTGGACATCCGCTTCTCAGAGGTGACTCTCATGATGCCAGGAGCCAGGGCAGCTGGAAGTGCTGTCTTGTCTCCCCACAGGCAGGTGCTAGAACATGAGAAGCAATCCAAGCACACACTGGAGGCTGCACTGCAGAATGATGTAGAAAAAGTATGAAAGCCTCAGGATCTTCTCCCAGTGCAGGTTCAAGCTGGATTTCTTTGAAGTGTGCACCTGCTCCTGCACTGCTGTCATGGAGTCTGTCCAGCAGACAACTCTGAGTTTTTCCTCCAGCACAATTTTCCTTCCCACAGCAGAGATGTTAGCATCACCTGGAGGTAAGGAAGGGTCTAATAGAAAACTTCTATTAGAATAAGCAGAATCATTCCAGTTTTAAAAACAAGAACCGCTAAACTAAATAGGATGTGGATTGATCTACACATTGACTGGTGAGTGCTCATTGCTGTGAGTGGAAAACACAGGAACTGGTTCCTTTTCCTGCTCTCGGATGCCATCTCAAATCCCTCAGCATCTGCAGTCAAAAGCCTTGAGAAATTTGCCCAATGATAGAGAACCCCAAAAAGAAGAAGGCCTTCTCCATGAACTTGAAGCTTCAGGACTCTCTAAAATTCCAAGAATGTTCACACTCATTGCAGTTAGGCTTGTGCTTTGTCCAGTATTCTAGGTCCAAAGAAATTCTCTCCATCAAGACCCACTTCAGTAATATAAATATTTTGGTTCATTCGAATGCCCCTCAATATCCTTCAGTCACTTATTCAGATGTGTCTAAGATGCAGCTTCCAGTAACTGTTGTTGAAGATCAGCTAGTTAAATCAGGTTAAGTTAAAAATGTCAATTTTCAACAAGGGTTTGTATGGTTGGTTGGTTGGTTGGTTGGTTGGTTGGTTGGTTGTTCTGCAGAAGACTTGCCTGGTGGTATGCTTCATTCTGAGAATGTAACAGCCAAAACCAGAACTGATTGTGAGAGATACAAATGAGACAGTCACAAAAATAAATGCTTAAAAAATGTCACATAACCTGTGATAGAAAAGGAAAGTGCCTACTTAGGAGGTCCAGGTCTGGGACTGAGGCTGATGCTGACATACAAAGATGAGCAGTAGACAATAAGTGGAGCTCCCTTTGTGTGTGCCATGGGAAGTGGGCCTTGCTCTGCAAGATGAGTGAATCTATAGCCCTGAATCAGCATCTGTGCAGAAACTTGGAAACTGACAAGGATGTCCGGGGTAGAGAACTCAAGGAGGGAGATTCTGCAGCAAGAGAATGGAAGTATGCTTTTACCATTTCCTAACATGAGATTTTCTAGATATGAGGGAAAAAAACAGTTTATGGTTGGGAGGCAGTTAGCTGCCATCAGACAGAGAAAAGATCTTCCTGTATGGCATGTATGTATCCTCCTGATTCCAACAGTCCTCCCCCAGCCTGTCAATTGCACATTTCAGCTGCCTGCTTGGGCACAGCCAAGGTCAGGACATACCCAGCATGTGCTTTGTGCTCTTAAACTAAGACACTCTGATGCTTCTTTCATGGAATCAAGCAAGGCAGGCACCCCTGAGGAGACTGTGCTCTTTGGCAGCTGAGGGATCCAGAATTCATTGCAGGATCCATCGCTGTCTGCCCCCACCGCAGGTTAGAATTTCCACAGAAGTGGGATTACAGCAGCCCTGCTCTCCTGGGAAGACCCACCTATTGTTCCCAGGATTCCGATTTTAGTCCTATTTCTTTTCAGCTTTTAGTGAGCTAGTCAGATATGTCTCCTGCGGTGTCATAGAAAGAGGCCCTCATGCCAGGATAATGCCAGACTTAAGAGAGGCTTGCTGTTGAAAGCTCTCTTTGTGTTAATCCATTTCACTTCTTTTCATAGCATGTCGCAGAAAGCTAGGAACAAACTCAGAATGGTTATTGTTGGGGAAAGTTGTCTTTCTGTACCAACTATAACTTGCATGTTTTTCATATATAATCACTTCTGAAGAAAAATTCTGTAACAGAACTATTTATATAAGACATTCTACAACAGGGTTAAAGATATCCTGTGTTTAGCTGAACAGAGATCTTAAACACCTTGATGACAACCAACTACTTTCACCTCAGGTTACAAGCAGAAAAAAACCAGATATTTTCTTGCCTCAGTGCCATGTTGAGAAGCTACTTGCAGGCATCCAGTTTAAAAGGTTTTAATTGTATAGCAGAGGAATACAATGTCAGGAAGCATGGGAAAAGAGCATTAGACAACCAGACCATGAGCACACACTGGTGAATGGAGTCCAGGTAAATAGCAGTTCTCTGTCCAGGAAGCCTGTCTGTCCATCCATCAATCTTCTATTTACCACTCAAGGTAAGGGATTGAGGCACAGACACCACTTAAATAAAAGGAGGTCTAAGGAAAACTTGGATGCTGCATGGAGATACATTTATACTATTAATGAGTGGAAGTTTTCCTATAATATCTCCCTAAAAGGTGGCAGTTAGGTCACATAGAACATAGAATTTGAGCTTAGACCTGATTTTGAGTCTTAATTGTCATGTCATTAATAGCTGAGAGATTTTGAGAAATCACCTCAACTTTCCTCATTACTTTGATGAATTCAACCCTAGGTGTTCCAGTACAAACAATATACTGTGGTCCAATTTCTCTCTGCACCTCCCTGCTAAGTGCAAATATGAACCCTGGAACAGCTCAGCTGAAAACCAAAGGAGAACTATGAAAGATAGTAAAAGAGATATGGTATAAAATACAGAAGTAGGGGAATAGGAAGGATGTCTGGGGAGGAAGGAAAAAGGAGAGGGAAAAGTGGGAGTAAAACTAATCAAGATGTAATAGGTACATGTTCCAGTTCACCAAGATGATTACAATTATTATGTATTGCAAATATATACTTAAAAAGCAAGCTGATTAGGACCTGAAGACAACTAGGGAGGGCTATCGGGGGACAGTGGCATGGCACCTTGCGTCCCACACACCACAGAAGTGACCTAGACCTTATTTTTCATAACCCCCAACCTAGCACCAGGTGGTGGCTCAATTGGGTCATTCCTTACCCAAACTGACAGAAATACCTTCCAGAAGGAATGTGAAAGCTATCAAAATCAAAATGGAGTTTCTTGTGCCAATCTAATAAAATAAATAAATAAATCCAGGGGATTATGAAGAAAGATTCTTAGGCATGATCACCTGATAGCAAGTATTGCAAAAAACTGTGCAGAAACAACGAATTTGTACAGAGTCTGTGGTAAACTTACAAGAAAATTTCTTCTCCAAGGGCATATGCCACAAACTCTCTGTTCAAGCTCAGACAAACATTACTCTTTATTAATCATTCTGGCCAAAGTTTATTATTTCAAAATATCTGATACAGCCCTCCTCAGTTTTGTCCTTAAATTCTTCTACTTGTCTCAGCTTCTTTGAATACACCCACATTTTACTATGACACATATATTGCCATTGCAATCCTCTGCTACTCTAAAATGAATATCATTATTCTTTGGGGAGTTGCTGTTGGATTATTATATTTTTATATCGACACAACAGGCAAGCCTGGCCCTGTCAAAAAGAGAGGGATTGTACACTACCAAAAATAAGCAGCTAGGAGAAGCTCTCTCCTCTGTCATGAAGTCTCAGGGTCCCTTTTACCTCTGAGGGATACTGAGGCAGGATAACCAGACAAAATGACCCAGCCCCACAGTAAGCAGCCCCTTCTGGGGAGTCATTGTCACTACAGACCCAGAATGCTGTCACCCAGTTGGAGGCATCTGGACCATGTTAAGGGAGGAGCCCAGCCAGCCCTGGAATCCCGGGACACCCGCTCCCAGCAGGACACACAACAGCCTGGCCTAGCGAAGCCCTCCTGCCCCTTTAGGCAGCACAGGAAGAACCATTAAGAGTCTCATCAGTACCAGATAACCAAATGGACCAAAATAGCACCTCCTACACTCTGAAAATGTAACTACCACAAACTAGGTCAGATACAAACTAGGTCAGAACCTGAGTGCTAAGACTAAACAGGGTAATTGCATACAAAATTAAAGAACTTACTCGAGTAAGAGTCAAAGTCTCATAGCATAATAGACAAAATGTCCAAAACACCATCAAAAGTCAACCATCAAAGACCAGAAAAACCACAAGTTGAATGAGAGTCAACTCATACCCATATCAAGATGTATCAGATGTATCAGGTGGTGCGTTATCTCATGAGGCCCTGAAAGCAGCCAGGTGAAAATGCTTTATTGATCAACTATAACTTCTCTTGAAACAAATAAAGAAGAAAAAACTTTCAATTAAAAGCTGGAAATTATCTTTTAAAAACCAAAAATTACAGAACTGGAAAATGAAAGTAGCAGCGTTAATATCAGGAGTATGTGTATGTGTGTTTTAGTTTCAAATAAGTTTTAAATCTTGGCGTGGTACTACATCTCAAAATGTATCATGTGATCCCTCATATAGAATATAAACCCGCTAAATCTTAAAATAGTTCCTTTTAAATAAATTATATATTCTTTTTATATAATTCTATATAACCATATATTTTTTGGTACTAGGAATCAATGGAACTCAGGGCCTCACACTTGCCAGGCAGGCACTCTACCACTATAAATAAATACTATAGTTCTTGACACCAAGAAATTTTATATTCTTATAGCTAATCATAAACTGAATTGAAGGGCTCATTTCAACATCAACCTAAGCAAAATATTTTTCCTAAATAATGTCCCTTGTTACTTTCTATAGGAAATAAAGTTAGTCAACAAATAATTATCAAACAAATTTATAGAATTTTATTTATTTTTAGATTTTAATTGGATATTGTCATTAGTTATATTTGGAGAACCAGTTGTGCCACTTTAAATAAATTTTGATATCCTCAGTTTCACAGAAAATAGGGGTAGGTACTTGATGCAACTGCCCCGCTGCTAGGTACAAATCAAAGGAAATCATATCAGCAATCCAAAGAGATACCTGCATGCCTATGTTTATTGTGGCACTGTTGGCAACAGCTAAGATACAGAATCAGTCTGGGTGCCAATCAAAAGATTAAGGATAAAGAAAATGTGGTACATAAATACAATGGAATATTATTCAAAAGAATGAAATCTTGAAATTTGTAGCAAATATGGCAGTAACAGGAAGATATTGTTTTAAGTGAAATAAGCCAGACACAGAAAGATAAGCACCACATATTCTATCCCATGTGTATAAGCTTAAAAAAAAGTCAACCTGATAGTAAAAGAGTGATTACTACAGACTAGAAAGTGGAAGGAGGGGAAGGTAGATTTGATGGGGGCATGCTATACATGTTGCATTACCACACTGAACCCCATAAATATGTACAATTAATACATATTAATAAGAGAAAATAAATACATTAAAAAAGAAGTCATCTCTGAAACAAAGAAAGGCAAGAAAATAGGGGTAGACAGTCTATTCCTCTCCCCTTCATAATTATACAAAGAAGCTCATGCTCAAGCCCATCCTCAAAGCCAAGTGTCTTGTGTCTCTTCTTCCTAATGCAAAGCAAGGCCTAGGACTGCCCAGCTTGAAGATCACAGCTCCAGTGGCCAGCACAGCAGCCCCAGAAGCCACTTCCTGTCCACCGGTCATAAAAATGGGAAAGAGGTCTACAACAGAGACAGTACAGAAACCTGTCATCTTCCCACTCGAAAACCCCATCCTCTCTCACTGAAGCCATGCCAATTCCCTCTTAATTACCAGCATTTTTCTGGTAACTTAGAATCCAGATCAAGATCTGAGTAAGTTATTTGACCTTGTTTGGGCTTAACACTCTGAAAATCAAGACAGCAATAAGGATTAGACTCTGTCATCTGAGAGGGCAGGTATTTGTTCAGTGGCTAATTATATTGCAATCTGTGATCATATAAGTTGTAGTGTCAAGTGCAGGTAAAATTTTGGGAGCCTTAATAGCCACAGCCACAGACCACTGTGAGGAATAAATAAAGCCCATGGATTGTGAGGTGGATAGGTTATTACAGCTTTCACTTGTTTATAAAAGGAAATGTCTGGAAAAAAATTTCATCCCAAGAGGCACATATTGAAATGATAGGACTTATATGTGTACTTCAAAATAACACTTTGAGTTGGAGCTGAAATTAAACTAAGATTTTGGAAAAGAGGAGACAAATTCCAATTTCCTATAAGCTTACACTCTCACCACATGGTCTGGGTGATAATTAGTATTTTAGTGGAGAAGGCATGGATCAGGATCGGGATCAGGATGGGGAGGTGTACAGACTGACCCAGATAATTCTAACCCTCATATAGACACAACTCTTCTTCCCTCCCTGTCTAGGTAATTTATCCCTGGCATGCTTAAGGAGCCACTAAGCATTCTCACTTGTCAAGCTGTTTTCATTGTTTCTCATTGTATCCATTATTTCTTCTTATTCCATATTCCCTGAGATCCTTCAGGGTCTGCAATCTCAACACAGTCAGATGTCAGCATTCCCCAGACCAATAGCAACATCATACCTAAGAGAGAAAATGTACCCTCCTAAAGAATCCAAAGGCTTTGTTTGTGCACATCTGCAACATTCTGGAAGTATGTGTAGGAACAGTGTCTGAAGGCGCCAACCCCAGGAAAAAGAGAGCATCACTGTAAATTCCATTTCATGTGTCTGTCACGCACTTGGAAGCGTTTCTGTATTCAATATGTTAGCACAAGCAGCAGGGAGTAGTTCTAATTGGTTGCTTGGTTGATTAACTGTAACATGGGCTCAACAAAGGCTCATACTAAATGAAGTTAAGATGCCAGCAATTTCTTAATGCACTATTAAAGAAGTACTCCCGAGACCAAGGGAGATACAGTTATTGGAGTGAATTTAACACATGCCATCCCCTGTTCAGACTAAGCATTTCTCTGAAGGTCAAAGACACTGGGTAGATGATAGTGTGGCTAACATTGTTTCCTTAATTGCAGTGGGAATAGCAAAATCATGTATAGCTGAGGCCAAGCAGTGAGAGTCTGGGAAGTGTAGAAGGAAGTATAGAGGCCAAAATAGCAGCATTAGGAATCAGAATAATCTATGAAATGATCTTTGCAGAGGGTGATTATAAATAGGCAGCTCATGAAGTTCCTCGTATAACTAGCACACACACACACACACACACACACACACACACACACAAACCAACTCTAAAGCCCTACGAACATAGGACAACTAAAAGAGAGTCATAATCCCTTAGCTAATACCCTAATATAAGCCAGTTTCAAGACACCAGAATTTATCAAATAAAGTGGAGAAAGGATAACCTTGAGAAAGGATTTCTAACACCATCCACAGCAAGAACTGTGAATCTTATCCCAAGATTCTCATAAAATGACTTCTGGCCATTTTCCAGAGTAATAGTACAGAGAAAAAAGAGAAATACACAAACTCTGCAGAATGTAGTGGATTCTGGCTCCCAATTTAACACCCTTAATATCATTGTATTCCACCATTTTGAGTAAAGACCCATTTCTATTCTATTATTCTGGATATATTCTGTACTATAGAACCAGTAGGATCCTGTACATATTCTATTCCCAGAGTACTTACTGGACATGGTTATCATCAAGTAAAACTCCATACTGATATCCTGAAAAAGAGTTAAGACAAGTGGAAGCATATGACCATGATATTACATTAATTCAAAAGCACATCTCTGAAAACCACAGAAAAGTGTTCCTCCATCTAAAACTTGGAAAATGTCATGACCTGGGTGGTTTCACAACAGAGATATGCCTTAAAGAACAACAGTATATTATGAAAACTGTCATTAGGTAATGATTATAATTGTAGCTATCTGCTTTACTTGTGGACTATTTTCCAGAATAAACCCATGTAGTTCTTGGAGCCTGACATTTAGTTACTGATCTTAAGGGGAGTTACCCCTACCATAATGCTGATGGAACACTGCTCAGAAAGTGGTCTTTGTTGTGTATCTTAAGGCCTGGCAAGAAAATGGTGGTGTATTTAAGCAATTAAAGAAGTTTTCATATGAGGCTATTAACAACAATCTGAACAAGATTAAGGGGTGTCAAGAAAGGTGGTGGGCTACCTGCAGTTAACAGCAGCAGGAGCTAATTATCATCTCCAGACCTGAGGGGAAAACAGAGGAGGAGCTTAATAGGACAAAGGGTGTTCTGTAGTTGCATGAGGGTGGCATCAAATGGTCTTCCATAGAGAAGTACAGCCACTGCCTACAGAAGATTCAGAGAGACACACCTGGTAAAAGATCCCAGGATCTTTCCTCACAACCTTCAGTATTCTGCCAGTACTTTGTAGGAGCCAAATCCTACTGTGAGCGAAACAGCTCCTTAGAGGCCAGCCTCTAAGGATCTGAGGACATTCTCCATACAAGAGAAGCAAGTGAATTTTCCTTACAGAGGGCAGTCCATCACAGTTGCCACTACAATGACATCTTGTGAAGGTACTGGGAAGCAGGGAATGGAAGACATCCTACATCATGTGGTAAGATTCACACATCCCAGAAGGTGGGAAATAAGGCACTCCACTGTATAGAACTGCCACCTTCCCAGGGCTGTGGTATATCAGAGTACACTTTCCAAAGCCAAGGACAAGATACTACACACACACACTGCACCATCTGCCACAAAAACGTGGCATGACTTACCCAAGACTCAGATATAACATGAGATGGGACATAGCAATGTGACAGGTTGATTCCATTCTGAAGAGTGACTTGTATCCTAACCAACAACAAGAAGCAAAAAATGGTGATTTTTCTCCTGCAGTCCAAATAAATGGATGGAGAAATAAGATGAAATTTAGAGTAAGATATCACTCACTCTCACAACAAATTTCCCACTCATTTGCACAGCAAGAGAAACCACCAGCAGTGTGAAGAGACAACCCACAACATGGGAAAAAATCTTCACCTGCTCTTCCTCAAAGGTCTACTATCTCGAATCTATAAAGAACTTAAAAAGATCAGACCTCCCAAATTTAAAGACCCAATCCAAAA
>NW_004624841.1:3283766-3294749 GCF_000247695.1 Heterocephalus glaber | reverse complement strand
TGATTGTCATCTCTTCCTCTTGGATTGTTCCCTTTAGAAGGATATAGTGTCCTTTTTTGTCTCTCTTAATCAGTGTGGGTTTGAAATCCACTTGATCTGCAAAGATGATAGCTACTCCTGCTTTTTTTCAAGTTCCTGTAGCATGGAGTATTGTTTTTCACCCTTTAATTTTCAGTCTATGAGTTTCTTTTTGAATTAAGTGTGTTTCTTGTATGCAACATATTGTTGGATCTTGCTTCTTAACCCATTCTTCCAGTCTATTTCTTTTGACTGGTGAGTTGAGACTATTAACATCAATGGTTATAACTGATATGCATTGAGTTATCATTGTCATGACTTTTTCTTTTTGTTTGATCCTTCCCCTTTGCTTTTAATTTCTTGTTGTGCCCAGCAGATTCATTCTGCTGGTCTTCCTGGGGTTGTAATCCTCATTGTCTTTTCCTAGGATTTTGTCTAAAATTTTTCAGAGTGCTGGTTTGGTATTCATGAAGTTCTAACTTGCTCTTTATCATGAAAGTATCTTATTTCACCATCAATTTTGAAAGATAGTTTTGCAGGGTACATCAATCTGGGTTGGAAGCTATTTTCCTTTAGGGCTTGAAACACGTCACTCCAAGCTCTTCTTGCCTTGAGAGTTTACACTGAGAAGTCTGCTCTGATTCTGATGGGTTTTACTTTGTATGTGATTTGTTTCTTTTCTCTAACTACTTGTAGAATTTTATTCTTCTGTTGGGTTCCTGGAATCTTAACAATTATATGCCTATGTGTAGAGTTTTTTGATCAAGGCTAGCTGGAGTCCTATATGCCTCACTTATCTGTATGTCAAATTCTTTCCCCCTGCTTGGGAATTTTTCCGCCATCACTTCTGTAAACATTTTCTGTCATCTGCACTCTCTCTTGTTTCTTCATTGACTCCAATCAATCTTATGTTAATTTTCTTTGCATCATCTAGCAGCTGCTGGATTGATTTCTCATGATCCCTTAAAATTTTAAAGAATTTTTTCTTTTCTTGGTCACTAATTGCAATCTTAACTTCTATATCTGAAATTCTGTCTTCACATTGGCTCATTCTGCTGCATAGACTTTCAATGGAGTGTTTAATCGCCTGGAAATCTGTTTGTATTTGTTTTATTCATTCAATTTGTTTCCTATGTAGGCATTCCATCATGTTCCTCAGCTCCTCTATTTTTTTTATCTGTATCCTCTCTAGATTTATTAATCATGTCCTGCACTATGGGCACAATCTTTGCTGTTACGTGAGAAATTATTTCTGATTTCATTTTTTCTAGATCTTCTTTCATTTCTAGTTCAGGGAGTCCAGATGGTTGAGTATCAGAGTGTTCCATCTTGTTTCCCTTTGGGGTTGCTATAGGTGATCTGGAAGTCTGGTTCCTTGGCTTATTTACCTGTCTTCTCATTTTGATGTGGGGGTGGGGGTGTGTGTTTGTGTTCCTAGAACCCGCACGGCTCACCCTCCTCTGGGCTCAGAGCTGTGGCACGCCTACCCAGAAGCTTCCTGTATGCTGGGATCTGCAGCACGCCTACCTGGAAGCCTCATCCTGCCTGGGAGCCTTGGTGCACTGATCTGGAGGTCTCTTCTGGGCTTGGAGCCATGGCACACCGACCTGGAAGCTTCCTCTATGCTGGGAGCCAAAAAGCGCCTACCCGGAAGCCTGGTCCTGCCTGGGAGCTGTGGTGTGCTGATCTGGAGGTCTCCTCTGGGCTCAGAGCCATGGCATGCTGACCCAGAAGCTTCCTCTATGGTCACAGTCTATATCTTTTGATTGGTGAATTGAGACCATTAACATTGATGGTTATAACTGACATGTATTGAGTTGTCATTGTCATGACTTTTTCTTTTAGCTTGATCCTCCCCCTTCACTTTTAATTTTTTGTCCTGCCCCATGGATTCATTCTGCTGGGCTTCCTGGGGTTCTGATCCCGGTTGTCTTTTCCTAGGATATTGTCTAAAATTTTTGAAGTGCTGGTTTGGTATTCCTGAAGTTCCTAAGGTGCTCTTTGTCATGAAAGTATCTTATTTCTCCATCAATTTTGAAAGATAATTTTGCAAGGTACATCAATCTGGGTTGGAGGCTGTTTTCTTTTAGGACTTGAAATACATCACTCCAAGCTCTTCTTGCCTTGAGGGTTTACATTAAGAAGTCTGCTGTGATTCTGATGGGCTTTCCTTTGTATGTGATTTGTTTCTTTTCTCTAACTGCTTGTAGAATTTTTTTCTTTTGTTGAGTTGCTGGAATCTTAACTATCATATGCCTATGTGTAGATTTTTTTTGATCAAGGCTAGTTGGAGTCCTATATGCCTCACTTATCTGTATGTCAAGTTCTTTTCCCCTGCTTGAGAAGTTTTCTGCCATCACTTCTGTGAAGTTTTTTTATGTCATCTGCACTCTTGCCTGTTTCCTTATTCAGTCTGATCAGTCTTGAGTTATTCTTCTTTGTATCATCTAGCAGCTGCTGGATTGATTTTTCATGGTCCCTTACTATTTTGAAGAAATTTTTCTTTTCCTTGTCACTAACTGTAATCTTATCTTCTGTATCTGAAATTCTGTCCTCACATTGGCTCATTTTGCTGTGCAAACTTTCAGTAGAGTTTTTAATCTCCTGGAAATTTGTTTACATCTCTTTTGTGGATTCCATTTGTTTCTTATGTTGGGATTCCAACATGTTCCTCAGCTCCTGTATTTTTCTGTCTGTGTCCACTTTAGATTTATTAATCATGTCTTGCAGTATGGGCACAATCTCTGCTTTTATCTGAGAAATTATTTCTGATTTCATTTTTTGCAGGTCCTCTTTTGTTTCAAGTTCAGGGAGTCCAGGTTGTTGAGTATCAGATTGTTCCATCTCATTTCCCTTTGGGGTTGTCTTAGGTGATCTGGAAGTCTGTTTTTGAGACTTGTTTACGTGTCTTATCATTGCAACAGATGCAACCTGATCTGGCTTTGTTGAGGCAGCTTTTTGCTCACCCAGTGGTCTTCAATTCTCAGCAAGGCACCAAGCTGCCTTTTCTCTGCTGCTCACCAGTACACTAAGTCCTGGGTTCAGAAAGGGGACCTTCTGGATCCCTGAGCTGACCTGTTGTCTGGGTGGGCTTCTGGCTGGAGCCTGTGCACACTTAGGATGGTATCTTGGTGTACCACTGGCTAGGGCCCCTATGTAGCTGTTTTCTGGGAGTGCCTTTAGCTGGGGGCTGTGCACCCCAGTTCCTGTTGTGTGAGGAAGCTTCTGGCTAGGGTCTCGAACACTTACTGATGGTATTGGGGTGAACCTCTGGCTAATGCTTATGTGCCTGTGCAGCTCTTTTCTAGGTGGGTTCTCACCTTGGGCAAGTGTGCCCCAGTCTCTGGGGTCAGGGCAGAGCCCTGGCTAAGATCTGCTTGCAGTTGCACCACTCTGGTCCACACCAATGCTCCCCCAACTAAGGTGGTCTGGTGTGCCTTTATTGCAGAGATTTTCTTTACTTTTCTAATGGTCTTTAATTTTCATCAGAGGGCCTGAGAGAAGTCCTCTTTCTATTGTTCAATTCTCCTCTATCTTTTTGAGCTCAGAACAATGTCCTTTATGACCCCTGCAACTCTGTGGTGTTGATTCAGGTAATGGCTCAGCACAGCTGGGTTGGAGGGTACTGGTGCTCTGGGGAAGTGCTACAGTGGCCCAAGAGGCTCACTTCCTCAGTGCTCTGGGGCAGTCCACATCCTGGTTTGTTAATTTCTATGCATTCCTCAGGTATCAGCTTAAATCTCTTTCTCTCAGAGATGTCCTCCTTGACTCCCAATAGAAAATTTTTCTGTTATAAATTCTCATTACACTTAAGTTTTTCATCATGGAGTACCAGAGATGACTCAAATTCCACAAAGAGAGATATTCAAGATTTATTTATTAGGTTTCTTTATTTGAGCAAAATCAAATTTATTTTGCTTCTACCAACTCTCTCAGGCAAGTGAGAAATTCAATTTCAATAATCCATAGGGAATTCTGAATGTCGAATTATGCCAAATATAACAGTAAATGCATAGCATCTGGGAGTATATGAAACTTTTGTAGTTTTTGATACCTTGTGCACATAGCTTATTGTTGAGATTTGCATCATGCAAATCACGTGTCAGTACTTTCTAGTTCCAGACATGCTGCTTCAGTGCCAAGCTGGGAACCATGGATCCCTAGAAACACATTCCTGGGCAACTGCATAACCATTCTGCAGAGTACTCACCATTACCTTGAAATCTCAATGCCCTCAAACCCCTAGCCTCTCTCCTCTTTCCAGTCAGGAATCTCACCTCCCTTTTCCTTGCTTCTCAAAGGATTCTCCTCCTTCTCCCCACTCAGGCCATCAACCTTGGTCTATCATGGTCATGTTTCAACTTTGGTCTGGTCTTCTCCCTTAAGTTCATGGACACACATCTTAGTTTGGCTCTTGACATAGCTTAGCCACTCTAGCAACCCTAGTGAAAAGCCACTTGCATCATGGTGGCCAAGTAGCAGAGAAGGAAGAAGCCAAGCAGGGAGGTGTCCTCTTCTAGGTCACACTCCCAGTGACCTGCCACCAACTTGTCTCCTAATAGCACCCTCAGTTGCTGAACACATTTGTGGGTGAATCCACTAATGAATATACTCCTACATACACCTCTGAGTGGATCAGAGTTGGGGGGACATTCTAGGTCTAAAGCATAACAGCTTCTCATTCACATTATTTTCATTAGCATATATACTTGCTTATTCTTTTCCACTCTGAATGTATAAATCATTTTCCTCCATTTCTCACCTGCTTCTCTTTTTGTCTGATTCCCACCATAGGCCAATCCAAATTATCTCCTTTCCTAGATGTGCTGTGTTTAGCTGCTCACCTCCATTGACACTTTATCCCATATCATTTTGGCTTCTGCCTTTATCCATTTAAATAAAAATGTACTTGCCAAATCACAAACAAACTTCACATTGCCAAATCTTATCAACACTTGTTATCTGCATTTCACTCAACCCTTCAGAAGCACTCAACATGTTTTCTCCTCACTAAATGACATTTTTTGTTTAGTGTCATTCTCCTAGGCTTTCCCAGAATGAGGTCTGGTCATGAAGCTCTAGCTACCTTTTCAGGTTTCTTTGACACCAGATATACAAATGTTCAAGAAGACAGGCATTACAGAACCCATTTCTTTGGAGCAATTGAATTTCTGGACCAAGTGGTGTTGGGCCATAAAGACATTAATTGTTCTGTGATTAGAACTCCAGGAAATGGCTGATTTATTATTTCAATCTCTTTGACTCTTAGTTCTTTTCAAGATGATAAACTTAATAATGGGGTGTATTAGCTAGCATTCAAATGTCTAATGTTCTTATTTAGCTTTGTCACAGACTTGCTATATTTGGAAAAAATAACATCTCCAGCTTGGCTGCCAGGTTTAATCCTCAACAGGGAAATTTCACCTTGAAGAATCTCTTCTTCTGTGCCCTTCCTCCTCTGAAATATCCAATGACTGTCAATGCTAATTTTTCAAATTCATTAGATTAAGAAATCCCTTGCAGATTAATAAAGCATGCTCTTAGTGTGTCTGGGTGTGTCATGGAGGTGTGACTATGGGGACTGTATACGTTCCCATACCTATTCCTCTCTAGAACTATTTCCCTGTTCTGCTTCCCAGCTATCATGAACTGAGCAGCTTTGCCCTACCACACCCTTCAACCATTACACTCTTGTATTGGAGCCAGTTGACCATAGACTAACTTCCTTGAAACTGGAAGCCTAATTAAATCTCTCATCCTTAAATTGTAAGTGTCAGGTATTGCATCTCAGCAACAGGAAAGCTGACTACTAAATGTCCATGGCTGGGGTTATCTACAGCCTTAAAATAAGTGATTTTTAGCTCACACCATGGTATATAGCAAACTTTCTTGGCTCCTTAACTTTTAAATCTTGTTACTTCTAAATCCCCAAGACTACTAGACAAAAACCTTCCCGAAGCTTGAATCCCAGGGTTGCATGTGTGACTATGCAAAGATGATCACACTCCTGGAAATTTTGGTCCATTAAGGACCAGCTACAAGGACAGTGCTCAGATGGATGCAGTAAATGGGTATGTGGGTCTCTACATTCAGCTCTGCTCCTGTGTCAGTAGGGAGTGCTAGGAAAGATGCTATTCTGAAAAGTCATATTCTTCATAGATGTGTCAATGTCAGTTAGGACTTGCAGAATGGAATCATAATGATTCTACCGCACCCCACTGGCCTTGCCTGGATATGACTATGTATTCAAAAATCTCCACAAGATCCCAAAGCTTTTGGTAGTGCTGCATCAAAATTACAAACACCTACAACTCCTTTTCCATATCCACTCTCTCTCCAAGGTTTTTATAAGCTCTCATAATACCTTAAATGAAACTAAGGAATAATCGCTCTGAAATTGTGTTCCATCTTTCTGTCTCAAAATAGTAGATTCCAGTTGCATGGGAGTCACTGGATTTGGAACTTCTAATGTTAGAATTAGTAGGGAGAAATGAATGGATTTTCTACTCCATATTATTTTTATATCTTGAATGCTTACATTCAGGATGAGGCAGGACTGACCTAGAAATTTCTACCACTTGACATGGTCTCTCTGAGGCTTCCTACTCCACATATTTCCAGATGATTCAGTAAACACCAGATAAATACAGACTGAAGGATTTGGATTCCAGAGACTTGCAACACAGGTTCAACCATAGTGGAAGGAAGAAATATGCAAAGAAAGAAAACCATAAACATGCATAAGTTTGTTCACAGCAGCTACAAAATCTCAGAAATACAGTGTTAAAGATTTACAAAGTGAAAGACCACTATGTGGGCTTTGGGACTGGAACTCAGAAATGAAAACAAATAATTTAAAGAAATAATAGGTTTATGCTGAAAATTTGTGAGAAAGAAAAGAAAGACCTTTCAACCTAGCAAACCCAAATTGGGTCTATGTCTATTGTAGGTGAGAAATTTCAATCTAGACACCAGGCTTTCATGTTGAGAAAATTCTCAACAAGGCAAGAGGAGATATCCAGATGGAGAAAGGTTGGTGAGAATAGGGAATTCTGTCTGTATCAAAGTACCAAAAGTTATACCGCTCATCTAGGTTGAGGGAAGACAAATGTTGGGAAAGGAACCAGTGGCAGAGTCACAACAGCTCTCTGAGGTCCAGCCTTCAGAACAACAGTGATATGTGCTGAGACATGAAGAAAAGAGACACTTTTTATGTAGTTTAAGAACAATTTTTCCCTGTGGAGATGCGATTTTTTTTTCAGTTCAGCTGCAATTTCTCTGGTAAACTAATTTGGTGTTACATAGGTAGAATTTTTCCTGGAGGAAGAAGCTCAAATTACTTGCATAAACATGAATTTCAAGCATATGAAGTTCACAGTTCAGTATTTGGAGGATGCTGTTGTCTAGTGCCTGTTGTTTAAGTCCCTCATGAGCTTACTTAGAAGAGGAGGTGGAATCTAATTTGAAAAGACCCTCATGGGAGAATCTTGGCCTGCTTTGCCTTGTGGCCTTGCAGTCACATAATGCCTGGTAAGGCCTAGGCAGGCATATTGGTCTTGGAAAGAGGAGCTACCCAATTCGCTCTCAAAAGTTGTAGGTGACAAAGAAGCCAGGGTGAGGATGGCAGAAACTGCTGGATTTTTCTAATTTCCTGTCTCTTTCTTTAAAACAAGTTGCTATACCATCAGAACAACCACAGATTTGGCTCTGGTATCCATTAAAATAACAGGAAATGGACAAAAAAAGTAAATAGGAAATACTGGCTTCTAGAAGAAACTCAATATTTCTTTCTACTGTTCTTTAGTTCCAAGGACCACATGGGTAGTTAGATTTCAAAATAACTTATTGGCTATGTTCAAGGTTAGAACAAAGTGTTTCTAGAGTCTTATTTCTACAGTGCAGAAAGGGTACCAGGAGTCCTCTATCACATTCCTTTAGAAATAGTTTGAGAAAGCTATTAATCATTTTAGCAAGCCTGAACAAAAGAAAAATTAAATTTGAGATTGGCATGGTAAGATTTACATGTGGGAGATTTTCAGGGACCACAATATGAAGGATGAATTGAATGGGAAGAAATAAGTGTCAGGAAGACCAGTTAGTGAGAAGCGAGTTTGATGCTCTGAACCAGGAAGTTCACTATTCTTTATATGTGGACATATTTTAAGGATTTGTTCCAGTTTTCTCAAGGCCTAAAATTGCCTCTCTATTCATGCATCAAAAAACAGAGCTAATGGAAGAGAGTGACAAATTCACACCCACGCTACTCATGCTTTTGCAGACTTTAATCATTACATGCATGAGCTGCCCTACTGCAGATTGAACTCCTGCCTTGTGTATGGGATTTTCCATGCAAATCTGTCAAAATCAGGCATCCCCATCCACTGACTGGATCTGTCTCTCTCTCCCTGTCTCCCTCTCTCCCTCTCTCCCTCTTCCTGTCCCTCTTCTTCTCTCCCTCCTCATTTTCTCCAACTCAGACACAGAAACTAGTGTTACATGGAGAAGAAAGGAAAAATGTATCTGGTCTTTTCTAATTCTGCCCAGAGAGTCTTTGGGGCTGCCTAATTATGTTCTTGAATTTGTCTTGCCCACCTGTAATAGACCACATACTAACTAGCTCACAGAGCATGCTTAGATGAATGCAAAGGAATCAAAATTATCCCATCCATATTATCAGATCATAGTGCAATGAAATTGGAAATCAATGGCAAAATAAACTACAAAAACTACATAAACACATGGAAATTAAATAACACCCTCCTGAACAATCAATGGGTTACAGATGAAATTAAAAGAGGAATTAGTTTCTATAATTAAATGCTAATGCCTATAAAACATGCCACAACTTGTGGGATGCAATGAAATTAGTCCTACAAGGGAAGTGTATAGTGTTGAATTCTCATATTAAAAAAATAGAATGGGCTCAAATAAATAAAACAATGTTGAACCACAGGGTTTTGGAAAAAGAAGAGCAGGATAATCCCAAAGGTCATACAAGGAAGAAAATTATAAAGATCAGAGCAGACATTAATGCAATTGAGAGTAAGAAAGCAATACAAAGAATCAATGAATCAAAGAGTTGGTTCTTTGAAAGATTAAGTAAAATAAACAAACCCTTAGGTAACCTTATCCAAATAAAGGAAGGAAAAGACCCAAATTCATGCAATTAGGTATGAGAAGAACAATTTCTCTAATGAAATTGAAAGAGAAGCAAAAAGTCATTTCTGGAAGCAAGCATTACCCTGATACCAAAACCAGAGAAGGACCCAACCACAAAAAGAGAATTATGGGCCAATCTAATGAATACAAAAAACATAGATTAAGAAAAAGATTCTGGCAAACAGAATGCAGTAAATCATCAAGGAAGTTATACACCATGACCAAGCAGCATCCCTGGGATACATGGATGGTTCAACATATGCAAATTAGTAAATGTAATATACCACATTAACAGAACCAAGGACAAAAACCATATAAGCATCTCAATAGATACAGAAGAAGCATGTCACAAAGTCCAACACCCACTCAGAACAAAAACCCTAAAGAAAATTGGAATACAAGGTCATTATCTCAATCTTTTAAAAGCCATTTGTGATAAACCAACAGCCACCATCATACTAAATGAACAAAAACTGAAAGCTTTCATTCTAAAATTGGGAACAACACAAGGATGTCTACTATCACTATGCCTTTTCAAGGCAGTTCTGGAAACATTAGCCAGAACAATTAGATAGGGGAAATAAATTTTTTAAAATATGGTTAAGAAAGGAAGAAGTTAAATTACCATTATTTGTAGCTGATGTGATACTCTACATAGAAGATGCCAAAAACTCTACCAAAAGACTCTAGAATTAATAAGCAAATTCAGTAATATAACAAGATACAAAGTGAACATTCAAAAATCAGTAGCATTCCTGTACATGAATAACAAACTTACTGAGAGAGAAATTGGGAAAACATCTTTCACAATAGCATCAAGAAAAATGAAATACTTAGAAATCAATCTAATAAAAGAAGTAAAAGACCTACATTGAAAACTACAGTACTCTGAAAAAGGAGTTCAAAGAGGATATCATAAAATGGAAAGACATTCCCTGTTCTTGGATAGGCAGAACTCATATAGTGAAAATGATCATACTTCCAAAACTATTATACAGAATAATGCAATCCAAATCCAAATACCTATAGCTTTCTAACAGAACTAGAGCAAACAGTCCTAAAATTCCTATGTAATCCAAAGAGACCTAGAATAGCAAAAGCAATTCTGGTCAACAAGGGCAAAGCAGGGGGCATCACAATCCTTGATTTGAAGTTATACTACAAAGTTACAGTGAATTTAAAAAGCACAACATGGCATTGCCAAAAAAAAAAAAAAAAGAAGACTCAAAGATCAATACAACAGAACAAAAGATGCAAAATCAACTCCAAATACACCTCATTTTAGACAAATGGTCCAAACACCTTCGCTAGAAGAATGATACCCTCCTTGAGCACAGGGAAGGTGAGTTGCTTCCAGAGCACAAGAGGAGGCTTCCAGGCCACCGTACCAGCCCCGCCAGTACAGAGAAGGTGTGCCACTTCCAGGGCACAACAAGAGGAGGCTTCCAGGCCCCAGTACCACCCCTGCCAGCACAGAAAAGGTGAGTTGCACAGGTGCCAGGAACAACCCCGCCCCCGCCCCTGCCCCCTGTTAAAATGAGAAGACACGTAAACAAGTTTCAAAACCAGACTTCCAGATCACCTATAACAACACCAAGGGGAAACAAGATGGAACAATCTGATACTTAACCACCTGGACTCCATGAACTAGCAACAAAAGAGGATATGGAAAAAATGAAATCAGAAATAATTTCTCTCATAACAGCAGAGTTTGTGCCCATACTGCAAGACATGATTAATAAATCTAGAGAGGACACAGATAAAAAAATAGAGGAGCTGAGGAACATGATGGAATCCCAGCATAGG
>NW_004624841.1:3260665-3280806 GCF_000247695.1 Heterocephalus glaber | reverse complement strand
TCTTTGCAAATAGGGAAGGCTGGAGGGGGTGAAAGGAGGGCAGGGGAAGGGGAAAAAAATAAGAACCAAGATACTCATGTAAAGGGACAAGATCCCAATGATGAATGTAACTGTATTTTATACCTAAAATGTACCAATAAACTTAATCGGAAAAAAAGAATGATACCCTCCTTAATAAATAATACTGGGCAAACCACCTCTCCACTGTATTAACTAATCTCCACTAGATTAAACCTAGACCCATATCTCTCACTATGCACTAAACTAAAATTGAAATGAATCAAAGGTCTAAATATTAAAACAGAAAAATTTAATCTGCTGGAAGATAGAATAGGTAAAACTCTTGAACATACAGGTTTAGGCAAAGACTATGAACAAAATCCCACTTTCACCGGAAATATTACAAAAAATCAACAACTTGGATCACATCATATTAAAAGATTTTGCACAGCAAAAGAAATTACCAACAGAGCAAAAAGAAATCCCACAGAATGGGAAAATATTTTTACCAGCTACTCCTCAGACAAAAGACTAATATCTAGAATATAAAGAACAAAAAAATATCAGACCCACAAATTTAAAGACCAAATCCAAAAATGAGCATCTGAAATTAATAGACATTTCTCAGATGAAAAAGTACAAACAACAAATAAATATTTGAAAAAATGTTCAATATCACCGGTCATTCAAGAAATGCAAATTAAAACAATACTGAGATTCCATTTCACTCCAGAAATAATGGCTATTATCAAGAAATTAACCAATAACAAATGCTGGTGGGGCTGTGGGGGAAAAGGAAGCCTTTTCCACTGTTAGTGGGAGTGTAAATTGGTACAACATGGAAATCAGCATAGAGATATTTCAAAAAACTAAAACTAGAGATTCTATATGACCCACCTATTCCCCTTCTAAGTATCCTCCCAAAAGAGTAAAAAGCATCATGCCACAGTAATATGTGCACACCCGTGTTCATAGCTGTACAATTCATAATAGCTAAATCTTATAAACAGCCCATGTGCCCATCAACAGATGAATGGATAAAAAAATGTAGTATTTATATACAATAGAGTACTCCTCTGCCATAAAAAGGGATAAACTTGAGACACTTTTAGGTAAATGAATGCCTCTCCAGACCAAATTTTAAGTGAAATAAATCAAACACACAAATTTAAATATTGCATTGTTTCTCTTGGGTGAGAAACCCAGAGTAAATAAGGAGCAAAATGGCAGATAGATATTGGGAAGTAGAAAGAACTTGTTCAAGTGGGAAAGGGAACAATAGAGTGGGGAGAGGGATGGAAAGGAGATTTTTAAAGAGAGAATGAAAGGAAAAATGGACACAAAGTTTTTTAAATAGGGAGGGGAAGAAGGATTTAAGGGAAAGGAAGGGAATGGGGAAAAAAATAATTAAGATATGTTATGTACACGTACAAATTCACCCCGATGAATGTGATCATTGTGTATGGCAAACATGGACTAACAAAAGAAAACAAAAGAAAATACAACAGCAAATAAAAAAGAAGAGTATAACAACCCAAGTACCCAATCTGTGCCTAAGGACCACACATATTAGTCCTGGAGGAAGACTCAGACACTGTTTGTTAGGTAATCTTGCACATCCATCAGAAAGATAAAAGTAAGAATAACATGAATTATATTAAACATATCATATTTCTGGCATTTTTTACCTGTTGCACAGCATTTTCAAATGAGCTTATTATTTGTTTGGCAAAACAGCTTTCTGCAGTCACCTCACAGTTCTCGACATTTGGGCTCAGAGAAGCTGAGTTATCTGTTTCATGCAACACAGCCAAAGGTGACAGAACTAGGATTCTTCCCAGGCCTAGTTCTTTTCCTTCCTCCCCCCCTGGACAAAGGATGAAGTCAATCAAGACTGCCTCAGCATTTTGAAAGATAGAAAACCATTTACCTCCTCAGTATTCCTCTAATAACTTCATTAGCAAGCAGTCCACTTTGAAGAATTTTCCAGTCTTCCAAAGCTTGCTACACTCCTAAGTATTCACACAATATTACGGCTATAGTCACTGTCTGTAGAGTGTTCACTCACACTGAGTTGGAGACACAAGGATGTCTTTCAAATGGCAACATTGCTCTAATCCCCTTGGGTCATAGCTGCTGAAACCCTCATGTCTTTAAATTAGCCTTTGAATCACTGTCCCCACAAATCTTTCTGAATTCAGAATGTATATATATATATTTAATTTTTGTACCTAGCATCCAAATTCAGAAAGGGTTGGGTCATTTCCTTCATCTAACTGCTGCTACCACATGAACCAGTTCAATGGAAATGTCATGTTCTGTATTACTTAGTTTCCCATGGCAAAATATCTCAGAAATCACACTTGCTCAAAATGCTCCTTTAGAAACAGCTGTGCAACCTGCAAACTGGATTCTCTGTGTCTGATCACCTCAGGACAGAAGTTACTCTCTGCCCTTTCCATCCATCTGATCCCTCCCCCAACCTCCAACCAAACAAAGCACTTGGAACATTTACTTTGCATGTCTTTGTTCCCACTTGTTCACCAGAGTTTTAACTAACCGTGAGTCCTGTCTTGGGATTTGGATTGCACACTTAGTCTTGATTTCAGCACATCTGGGCCTCATTGGATAATGAGAAAAACAAGAGTTCTTGTTTCTCAGGCACATTATGAGATAACAATACACATTAACCAAGGCTGTTAATGAAGGAAAAGTCTACCCACACTGATGAACAAATGATAGAGTATTGTTCTTCTCTGCTTAGACGTGAAGTCATTTTCTCCCTCCTATTTCTTCTTGGACTATCTCTCAGAAACCCTTCCTATAGATACTGATCGGTGAGTGTGTGGAAACCATAACAATCTGTGAAAGCTAGCTCCTCCGGGACAGTTTGCTTTCTATGGGTTTCTCAGACATCCAATTCAGAAACACTGAGAATATCTTTACTCCCATCTTTCAAAAACTAAGGCAGATAAAATAAAATCAGCTTTATCTGCTCTGTTGCATAAGATTCACCTCCCTCAACGCTGATATGAGAAGGAATGTTTAGAGGTTATAATAAGTTAGAAAAGACTAGTTATTGATGTAACATATTTTTTAAAAACCACAAAGTCCCACAAATCTTATCAATTAAAATCTAAAAAACATTTTTTATTTTACCACTTCTAACATTTTAAATATGCCATGTATGTCTTGATTTAGACATCAGAAAGATATGTTGAGAACTAATGACAGATTATCTGCAAAATCAAAGCCTAAGAAATGGTTTGGCCAAAAATATTTTTTTATATCCTTAAGCTTCAAGCTTGACCACCTTCAAGAAGAGTGAAAAATAATTCTCCAGTTCTAAAGTCCATGAAGCCACTGCTGTGGACAAGAGTCAGGAATTCACTCACTAGCAGTTGCCCTTGCTCTTTGCTCTGCTGTATGGGGTGAGGGCGACTTGCTGCCCACCCACAGGTGACTCCTTGTCGGTGACAGAGGTCAGAGGGTAGAGGATGAATGAGGCAGAGACTAAAGGAGATGGCAGATCAGACAGGGTAGGCCAGGTTATATTGTGTTCATCACATACACACATCTTGGTGGTTTAAAATAAGAAAGGTCCAGTCCCTGTTCACACTGCCAAACTTCTCATTTGCACCAAAGTCACATTCACTGAGGGATCCAAGCTGAGGGAGCACAGTCTGTTTGCAGTAAGGCACTTTGCCATTACCGTGGGGAAGAAAACTGTGCTGCTGCTGGCTGTAGTTATCCATGCCCTCCCTGGGAAGTGACAATGTCCACCATACTCACATTCTATCATCCAAATTACAGTCACGTAATCCCGCTACTGAGCAGCAAAGCATAAGCCTACTATGTGGCCATAATGGAAGAGCTGAATTTATCACAGTCCTAAAGATGACCACCATCAGAGATGGAAAAGGCAAGGTTGTTTAAGAGCCATGAGCCAGGTTACAGGCACTGAGGCTTTCAGGGAAGCATGTGAGATAGGTCTTGTGCCTATGGTATGATAATGCACCCATGACTTGTGCCCCTTGCATAGTCCAGTATCCCACTGAGCAATCAAAAGCTTGCTCTCTGTCCTATGCATGCTTCCACTGAAGTTGGGTGAAACCCTGATACTCAGTGCAGTTGCCTATGTCAGTATACAAAGCCTAAGCAGAGTCCAGAGAACAGGTGCAGAGTACAGTCAAGGATCACCCTGGGATGCCTTCCTGAGAAGGGCACAACCCACAGTCACTCTGGAAGGAGGTGCACAATTTGTTCAAGGGAAGAAGAGAGCACAGAATGTTCCAAATGAGCCAAACAAAGCACAAAATGCAAAACAGGAAAAGGAGAGCCCCTAATCTGGGAGAAGCTCTGAGCAGAACAGAGACGTTCTTCTAGGGCACAGACTGGGTGAGCACGTGGATCTGGGTTACTCAGCAAAGGAGCCAGGCTTTGTGCAGAAGAGACAAGAGGCTGTGAGGGAAGACGTCATATGGCGTAGCTGCTGCTTGTGAAGGTTCCCTGACAGCAGAATAATCTGGAGGTGGGCAAGAAAGAACTTGAAGGATACTTTACTCCCCGAGAGATGGTTACAATGATCCTTGTAACATTTTGGCAGGTTTGAAGTTAACTATAAAATGCCAGAACTCATCAGATCTGCAGCATTTTAAGCCCTGGTTTTACATATTTGATGTAATTTGAGTGTTCATTCTTAGGACAGAGTTCGCAAGCTACCCTGCAAGCTTGCAGCGTCTTGTTGGACTCCAGGGAGAGGAGTTACTAATGAGCAGGACCCTTCAGCAGAGGGCTCCGGAAGTAGTAACTACTCAGCAAAACTCTTGTATCAGGGAGATGAATAAGTCATTGCCCCGGAATGCTGAGCTCACTGTCTAACAGACATGTGGGTGATCTTTCTGAGCAGAAAAGCGTGGATTTCCCTGGGCCTGTTCTTATCTCTTTGAACCTGAAAATCAGCCTTGACCCAAACACAAAGTACCTGCTTTTAACTCCACCAACTACCAGATCTCTGCCAGAGCCAAAAATCTTCCACACATCCTTGCAAGAACTTAATTGCCTGCTTATTGCTACTACTGTGATTAATGAAGCCAAACCAGGTCTCAGCATTGCCTCATGAAAGGAGTGGGCTGCAGTGTCTTAGAACACAGGAGCCAGGAACTCTGAACCTCCTCCCGGCCAAGCATTAACAGATTTCCCTATCTCCATACACAGTGTCTCTCAGGGTCTATACCTTCACCTGCCAAGACAGGGCTTCCCTCCGTTCCTGCCTGTCCTCCCCTTCCCCTCCAAGCCAGCCCAGCTCAGCTGATCAGCCCAGCACCAGGCGCCTGGAAGACCAGCTGCTGGAGGTCACTGAGGAGTCAGGCCTTTCCGGCTAAGATGCAGTGGGGAAGCTGGGCTGGGACTCATTCAGATTCAGTTTATACTCTGCTTCCTTCTGATTTTATGGCACTTTTACTTTCATGGCCCTGAAAAGGCATCTCTGTCAAAATATAGACCACAGCATTAGGCCTGTGGAGGAGGCACTTTACTATGCCCTCCCCTGTGAGAGCATAAACAGGGAGGGTGTGACATAACTCCTATTTATCTGTTGGCCACTAGCTCCCACTGCAATGCAGAAAAGATCTTGCTGCTCCCACTAGGAAAGCTTTCTCTTCCCAAGGACTGTAATTAGCTAAATGGTCTCAAACACTACCATGAAAACAGCTGGGTGTGTTTCCAGGTGATGGTTCAAAGCTTTGCTTGTAGGGATCTTTGCCTTTCTCAATGTTAATTGCACTCTGAGAAAAGCAGGAAAAACATCCAGTACATTAAAAAAACTGGGGGTTCACGCAGGAAGCAACCTGTAGCAGGAGCACACACTGGGTGGAAGGGAGAGATGGGGGGGTTGGCAGTTCCTAACATGTAGTCATTTCCCCCAAAACTGAGTGGTATGGATGCTGGGGAAAGTGAGATAGCCCCAAGCTGACCTCAGATGTGCAAGGTGAGATCCACCTTAAAACCTTGGGAGAATAAAATGTGATGGTCCACCCTTCCCTATAAGCAAGTTAAAGAATATTTATTTTTCAAAATGACATTAACTTTGTATATTGGCTGAATTAAAATAGCTTTTGTCTAGACATTTTGATGGCAAACTTATTCATAAATTAATTAAAATTGAACTCTCCATTTTCTGGTAGGAGCAGTGTTTCTTCTTTGCCCTGAGCATCTGCTTGGTCAGTCTCTGGTGTACTCAGCATTACACTGGACCCTGGGCATAGTTGTCAGAGTAATAAGTAGACAACTGATGGCTGGATCGGAGCACCAACAAGAGGAAGAGGTCCTGTGGTGGAAACTGAAGCAGGAGGATGTCCTTAGCTGCAGGAAGAAAGCTGATCTCTATGATGAGACTTCCATCGGGAAAATATTTAGAGTACCCTTCAGTCCCAGAGCCTCCAAGAATGAGGTTGGATAAATAATAAGAAAGGAGCAGAATGGGCTAAGACTGGACTAAACTACAAACTGGGCACACAGGTTAGGAGACAGGGTACATGGTCTAGAGGGGATAAAGTCGCAGAAATACACATACCAAAATGGAATACTAATTAGCCTAAAAAGTGGAGAATCCTGTCATTTGTCTCAACATGGATGGACTAAAAGATGTTGTTCTAAGTGAAATAAGCGAGGCACAGAAACAGAGGTGTGGTCACTCATATGAGGAGCCTGGCAAAGTTGAGCTCATAGAAAGAGAAGAGTGTTGAGTACCAAAGGCTGAGGAGGAAGGGTATTAGAGAACGTTGTTGATCAAGGGGTATAAACTTTGATAAGTAGAATAGATTTTGAAACCTATTACATATCAAGGTGACTACAGTCAATAATAATGTATTTTATATTTCAAAATAACTAAAGGAATGAATTTCAAATGTCCTTAACTTTTTTTTTTTTCTTTTTTGGTACCAGGGAATGAACGCAGGTCCTTGCTCTTGCAAGGCAGGGAGTGGCACCACTGAGCTAAATCCCCGGCCCTCAAATGTCTTACCATAAAAAATGGCAGGCATAGGAAGTAAAGGTTATGTTAGCTTGATTTAATCACATCACATGGGAACATATCAAACTTACCTTGCACCCCATAGATGTATACAAATTGGATTTATCAATCATAAATAATATTAGTGATATTGTTAATGGACAGGTAGGAAGGAGAAGAAAAACTGGACATTCTCATGGAGGCCCTGGGTCATGGGGCAGGAGGGTGACTTTGTCCAGCCATCCCAACAGTGGGAACTGACGCAGCTCCAGAACTCCTTGTCTCACTGAAGAACAGCCAGGTGCTACAGGACCACCAAGATCAGGGAGAAGGACTCTAGTGGGAAAGGAGAGGTTGTCTCACAAGAAGTGAGGACCCAGGAGAGTGAACAGGGTTGACACAGACCAGAGCCCTAACCATTATTCTAGCATTAAATCTCTCCTCTCCCAGCACCACACAAGAACAACAGGGACAACCACTGCCACCATGATAATACAGATCACTATATGTCCATCACTCGCCTACACTGCTTACATCTCTGAACTCTTTTACACATACTCCTTGAATAAGATGCTATTACTGCCCCATTTTTGAAAAAGGAAACTGAGACACAGAAAGAAAAAAGAACTCCTCTTATAGGTCGCACACTTGGTAGCTGACAGAGCTGAGATTTAAACTCAAGAATTCTGACTTTAGGGCCTGGGAATTTCGCTCAGTGTTTTCAATGCCTGCTGCGCAAGTGCAAGGACCCAAGTTTGATCCCAGGTACCAAAAAAAAAAAAAAAAAGAATTCTGACTTTAGAGCCAAATTCACATGCTATACTGCCTCTCAGATAATTGTTGCAAGAATTTGAAAATACAAGTAAGTGAGAATTTTTAGTGGATCTTAAAGTTTTAGTTTCAGGAGTATTCTGAAAGTCAGGCCAGGTCCAAGGGTGAAGCATCAGTCAATGATGCTTAGCCTAAGATTTCTATAATTGTTTTAATGAACTAAGAAGTAAACTAATGACAGGGATCTACTGTAAAGCACCAGAGTTTAAAGTAGGAATGGAGATGTGTTTTGGTGCATTCTCTGTGTGAATCTAGAAACGTGTTCACTCCAAGCCAAAGCCACATTGGGTGGTATCAGACCTGTGCTGTTTATCTGACAAGAAAGGCCATTAAGGTTTATGTGGGTTCTGCAGACTCAGACCTGGATAGAAACACCAGAGGAGCAGAATCAGGGTCAGGACCAGCTGAAGATAGAGATTCATTGCTATGGAAAGGTGAACCCAAGAACCACACAAGCAGAGCTCTTCCCTGCAGAAAGAAGGGAAGGGAGGGCTGGGAAGAGCAGAGCATATCCAGCAGGTCAGAGTAGTTTTCTCTCAGAGATCTGCTATACTTGGGATCTCTTTGCCTCCCCTGGTCATTGGGGAATTGGGAGCATGAGCCTGGCAGATATCCTGTGGAAAGGAAGACACACACTTCAGGGCCCTGGGCAGAACCATACTTTTCTCTTAAGATCTCTTTGCTTCTGCACCCTGGACTCTGCTTTTTGAACATCTTAGGGCCTGAAGAATAAGATTCAACACTCACATGCATTGGACTTTGTATTAATGACGTTTCTGTTGCTGGACTAAGATATTTGACATCCACTGCTTAAGGGAGGACAGGTCTATTGTGGCTCACATTTCAGAGGATTCGGTTCATGACTGGTTAACTCCAAGGCAAAAATAGCATAACATAGGACGATGGTGGAGGAAAGCTCAATCCATCTCAGTCAAGAATTACAGAGGAAGGGGAGCAGCTGGGAACAAGAATACAACCCCCAGGTCATGTTCCCAGTGACCCATCTCCAGCCAAGCCCCACTTCTTCAAAGCACAAGGACTCATCAATGGATGAATCCACTGATGAGTACAGCCTCTCTCTCCGTGATCCAATCACCTTCCAAAATACATGTGACTTTCGGGGGAGATTTTAGAACCAAACCATAATAGACCTGCTCATGATTCTGGTGATTTTCAAATCTGTTTCTGCTATGAACTCCTTTCGATCTCACCTGCTGGATAGGTGCACCCCTTCTGCGGCTTCCACCACCCTCTTCTAAGTCTCTGTCTCCTCACAGTAACCTGACTTCCCCTGGACAACACATGTGCCCTGGGCCCTCCCACACTTCATTTGTGCTTCTGCTCAGTGTTGCCTCTTCAGACATGCCTTCCCTGCAAAGCTCTCACAAGAACCCCTGCCTCTCAGTCATCTGTGCCCCGCTCCCATGATTCATCTTGTTTTATGAACTTAGCAAACACTGTCATATGGCACACTAATTTTTTGAGTATATGTTTCTGCTTTCTGTGTAAGACTGTGGTAGGCTGAGGAAAGCCTCCTCCTGAGATACTCATACTCTAATCCTCAGCACCTGCAAATGTGCTTCCTAATGGGGAAGAGGAGATTTCCCAGATGTGGTTCAACTAAGGATCTAGAGATGTAGGGATGACCTGGCATCACTGAAGTGGAGTGACAGACACAAACCTCATTGTAAGAGAGAGGCAGGGATTATTCAGTAGGAAGTGTTGAAACAATGGAAAGCAAGTGACAAAATTCCATGATGCCAAGGAATGGAGGTGACCTCAAAAATCTGGAACCGCAAATGCTCGGATCCTCTAGACCAGTGATGGTGCACCTATGGCACATGTGCTGCAGGGGGCTGTTTTTAATCATTGAAAGCTCTGAAAGGTTCACCATCCCTGCTCTAGACCCTCCAGAAGGAGCTAGTCCTGATCACACCTTGATTTGGGTCTGTAAGGCCCATTTCAGACTTCTGTAAAATAATGATATTATATTACTTAAATTTGTGGTAATGTTTTATATCATCAACTGGAAGCTAATGCAGGGTCATAGTATTTTTTTTTAGTTGGTATATGCTTGCGATATATAATAATTACATTTATTTTCATGAATAAGTACATATATACATACCATATCTTGATCATTTTTGATCCCCTTCTACCCAACCCTCCACTTTCCTCCCTCACCAGATCCCTATCTCCTTCTCCAAAAAGTTTACTTCCCTGATTCCTATCATCTTTCCCTTATTTTACTCTTTAGTTATTTATATTGTGGATTTCTCATATAAGACCAGCCATGCAAAATTTATCCCGTGTCTAGTTTATTTCACTTAATATGGTCTCAAGATCCATATTCCTACAAATAACTATACTCCACTGGACATATACACCCATTATACATCCATTTTCCTTACCCATTCATCTGTCAATGGCCATCTAGTCTCACTCCATAATTTAGCTATTGCAAATTGCACTGCCATACATATGGGTGTGAATGTGTCACTGTAATATGTCTTTAACTCTGAGAAATTTTTTTTCCACCATTGTATTCCTAGCACCTAATTTTTTTTGTCCTTTGGCCTCACTAACCTTCTGAAACTTTAAAAATCTTTTTTATAATTAACTTTATTGGTACATTTTAGGTATACATTATGTTCACATTCATCACTGGGAATTTATACCTGAACATGATATATCTTAGTTCTTGTTTTTCCCCATTCCCTTTCCCTCACTTCCACCCCTCCACCCCTCCCTATTTACAAAAGCTTTGTTTCCAGTTTTCCTTCTCTTCCCATGTTTTTTTCTTTCCCTTCTTTTCTTTCTCCTCCCCCCTACTTTCCCTTCCCCTTTGAACCTTTGCTTCCTATTTCACATTATCTGTTATACATTTTGGTCCTCTTTTACACTTTCAGTTTCTCACAGCAGAGAGACAATTCAGTATTTACCCATGTGTGTACTATTTATTTCACTTAAGAGTGTGGCCTCAATGTGCATCCATTTAGCTATAAATGTCTCTAGTTTATCATTCTTTATGGCTGAGTAGTACTCTGTTTTATTTAAAAAAAAAAAAAACATATTTATCCAGTCACCAGTTGTTGGGCATTTCGGTTGTTTCCAAGATTTAGCTATTACAAACTGTGCCACTATAGACATGACTTAGCACCTAATCTTATCTTATGCCTGGCACAGAGCAGAAAATAAATGCATACTGAATGGATGAATGAATGAATGAACGAACGAACAAATGAATGAATTTCTCACCTCCAATGTAAAACCAGAATTTTGAGGACAAGATCCAGGCCAGATCTAGCTTTGCTGTCTATTCACATCCTGGCACTTTATACAAATTCACCATTAAGAAAAAATACTAATTGACGCGGTGAGAGGGTTGAAAGAGTAGTTCCAACTGCAGTCAGACTTCAATTTACTAAACAACTGCTGTGCACCACACACCTCAGTCAACATTGAGCACACAAGTCCAACAAGACTTGGACCAAGCTGCATCCAGTTGTTCATGGCTCAGCCAGGGATAGATGGATTGAAACCAGCATGCCAAACTGCAAAAGCCTTAACTGAGCACCTACTGTTTAAGACGAACTATGCTGCATCTTAATGGAGCTCTTAAAGGTCTGGTCTTCACAGACAGGCAAATCTGAGTTCAAATTTCAGTATTGTATAGTTATTTCACCTTCTTTAGCCTAGTTTTCTCACTGCAAATTGGAGGAAACAGTACCTCCTCCAAAGGATTGACAAGGGAACTAAGTGAACTACAGAACACAAACTGGGATTGTTAACTTCCTGTATTAACTTGGTTGTGCCATGGTGCCCAGGTACTCAGTCAAACACTCTGGATGTGTCTATGAGTGTGCTTTTGGATGAATTAATATTTAAATAAGTAGACTTGGAGTTACACAGACTGACCTTCATTGTGAGAATGGACCTCACTCAATCAGGTGAAAACCAAAGGAAACAAAAGGATGACCTAGCCCAAGCTAGAAGGAATCCTTCAGCCTGTTAGACTTCAACTGTGATATTGGATCTTCCTAGTCTTCAGACTTTCAGCCTATCTGCAGACTTGGGACCTGCCAGGCTGTGTCATCACATGTGACACACAAACTTTACTGACTTCCTTTCTCTGGAGATTCCTGATTAATACAAACACATTACAGAATAATGTCTAGCTATACTGGATGCACTTTTGCATTGTATTTATTTAATGCCCGCCACAATTTAGGTGTGGTGATTTTCATTATACAAAGTAAATTGAGGATGAGGGAGATAAAACATCTTACCTTCCACCCCATTGTTAATAAATGCCAGAGGCATAATTCATGCTCAGCAGTACTGGCCATGAAAGCCTGGACTTTCAACCATGACCCCTTCTCTGCTTGAAAGGCTGGCTATGCTGCATATTCGAAGAAGTGCAGATTCTCATAAAGGATACAAACTAAGGGTCAACATTTACTGAAATTCCAAAGTTCTTAATATCTTCCCAGCACATACAGATGCAAAATTAATAAACAATACTCTAACTCACTGGATTTCATTAGACTACCTAGGCTCTTTGGAACTACTAAAATGAGCTCCAGGAAGATTTTATATATCAAAGAGCAGAGGCTCTAAGCAGCAATCTCCTCTTTTACCCTTGCATTTTAATTCACTGCATGACCCATTTGCATCTTAACTGCCATCTCGCACCTACTAACTACACTCACTAAACTTCCTCTGATCATCTCTTAAATATACAGATTCACTGTGTGCAGGTCCTGGGTCTCGCTCCACCCTTAGTAAGCATGCATAAGCAAACATCCATGTCTTGTTTTCAAAAAGGAACTTCTGATGAATAATTCACAGTTAGAATATCTACAAATTGTTGTTAACATTGCTGCAGGCCAAACTAAAGTTTGGAAATAATCAAACATTTCTGAATGCAATTAATTTGGCCTCCAGTGAAGATGGAATAACTGAGACCAGATTTATCTTTCCACCCGGAACAACAAAAATATAGACAAGAATGACAAGATATTGGACTTCTAGAAAGGAAGACCAGAGATCTTTGAAGAATGGAAAATACACTGAACGGCCCCAAATTGTCCCAGCATATTTTCTAGACAGAGTTTCTGAGCCACAGTGCAGGGTAGGGAAATCTAATTCCTCTCTGCACTGAGGGTACTGCACTAAGAGTCTAGGGAGCCCACAGTAGATAGGCTTTGCCAAGAGCCCACAGTAGAAAGACTTTGCAAAGTGGAGTAATAGAAAGGAAAGAGCTATGCAGGGACAGAACCCTGGAGGTCTTCAGGTAGTCACTATAGAGTAGTCATCATTTAGCAAAGGCTTGTGAGAAAACTACTTAAGGACTGGAAAAAGAATGACTCTAAACAAGTGCTGTGCTTTAGAGGAGGATGCAGAAAGTTAATGTTCCTATCTGCAACCTGAAAAACTTCAAGAACATTGGATCCCTTTTGCATCAGCAAAGGGGAATGATTAATTCTAGACTAGGGGTGGCAAATCTGACACGCATGGCACAGTTAGACACGCAGAACCCTCTCTGCTGGCTCTCCAGCCAAGTTGCTCCAGCAGCTGAACATACGGTATTCAAGTTTAATTGCAGTGTTGGCACTTTGCAATAAATAAGTGGGTTTTGGGTTACAGTTTGGGCACTGGATCTCTAAAAGTTTCACCACCACTGTCCCAGACCAAGCATTGCTATGATCTTCTCTCACAAATCTTAAAAACAACCCCTAATTACATTTAAACAGGAGTAAGTTGTGGCAATCTATTGCACAGTAGGATAATTACAATTAATAATAACAAGGTACTGGGTGTGGTGATGCATGCATGTAATCCCAGAATTCTAGGAAACTGAGGCAAGAGGATGCACTTGGGCAACTTAGGGACTTAGCAAGAACTTTTCTCCCTAAAATACTTTTAAATATTAACATGGTGCATATTTCAAAACAGCTAAAAGAATATCTTGTATGCTTCACCACAAGGAAATGATAAATATTTGACATGACAGACATACTAATTGTCCTGATTTGATCACTATCAGATATATATATATCAAAGCATATATATATAAATTTGTACAATTATTATGTTCCAGTTACAATTTTTTAAAAAGCAAGGCCAAAAATAAACAAGTCATTTCAAATTATCACCCCAAGAAATCTCAGTCACAGCTATATAAATATGACAGGAAAATATCCAAAATCCAAAAAACTAAAATTCATGACTGCATCAAACCAAAAATTATCTGGCATATGAAAAAATAGAAAGAAACCCAAGCTATATGAGAGAAATTATTTGAAACCAGCCAATAACTGACACAGGTGTTAGAATTAACAAACAAGAACATTTAGTTATTTTTAGTGTATACCAAATGTTGAAAGAGTTAAAAAGAGACATGGAGGTTTTTTTAAAAACACAAAAATCAAACTAGAAAAGAAAAAAAAATCTATCAAGTTTTAGATGAAATGTATTCAGAGTAGTATTAACAGCAGATTAGACATTACAGAAGAAAAGATCAGTAAACTTGGAAGGTGGTACACTAGAACCTATTCAAAATGAAACATAAACAGGGAAATTTTTAATGTAAAGAACAATCAGTAAACTGTGGGATAATTTCAAGAGGACTAACACATGTGTAATTGGAGCAACCAAAGGAAGAGGGGAGAGAACATCTGTCTGGAGAAATAATAGAATCTGTCCAAATTTGATGGAAACAGTAAACTTAACAAATCACAGAACCTCAATGAACCACAATCAGGAGAAATATGAAGAACACTACACCAAGACAAATCATTGTCATGTTACTCTAAATCAGTAATAAAGATAAAATGCTAAAAGCAAACTGAATCAGTTATTGTGCAGAGTGGAATAAAGACTTTTCTGTAAAGGCAGTAGGTGTCCAGTTCAGAACAATGAAAATGAAAAGACAGTAAAATAACATCTTTTATGTACTGAAAGAAAAGTAAGCTGTGCATTTAGAATTTTACACCCATCAAAAAATATTCTTTGAGAATTAAAGGAAAATAAAGACTTTTCCAGGCATCCAACATTAGAAATCTATCACCAGTGATAATTGGTGAAAAATCATTGTGAAAAATGTTAAAGGAAGCCCATTGGGTGAAGAAAAAGGACAGTAAGTACATCAAGGAATGAAGATCATCAGAAATTGTAACAAAATGGGAAAATATGTAAGAGATTTTTAAAAATTATTTAAATGTCATTAAAAGAAAATCATTTAAACAAAAATATTACTGTAGAATGGGGTTTATAATAACTATAAAAGTAAAATGTAAGACAATAACATAAAATAAACGTATAATTAATCAGACATATACTGTCTTAAACTCCTCGATACAATGCATGAAGTATGACATCAGTTGAGGCAGACTGTGATAAGTTAAAGATATGCCATCAAACAGCCACAAAACAACTCCCTATCTCTCTCAATCCAAAGAAGGAGATGAAAGAGAATCACACAAAATTCAATCAATGCAAAATGAAGGCAGAAAAAGAGATAAAAGTGAATGTGCCCATTTGTGGTAAACAGAAAACAAATAGGAAAATGACACACATAAAGCTTAATTATGGCAACAATGACATGAAATTTAAATGGTTTAAATATCTGAATTAAAAAACAGACTTGTCAGATTGGATAAGTCAGCAATACTCAGGTAGATACTGCCTTCACAAAATGTACTTTAAATATAAAGATGCAATAAGTAAAACTTTAAAACACAAGAAAACAAATACCAAAATGGTACTAATCTAAAGAATGTTATAGAGGCTACATTAACACCAGACCAAAAATTTGTAGAGAAAATAATACCACTAAGAACAAAAATTATCATTATATAATGATAATGAGGTAAATTTATCAAGACAACATAAAAATCCTAGGCATTTATGCAGCTGATAGTTTCAAAATTCACAAAACAATAACTTATAGAACTGTAAGGAAAAATAGGTAAATTTACAAATACAGTGAAAGATTTCAATGTTTTCCTCTTAATAACTGATAAAATAATTAGATAATCAGAAAAGATATAGAATACTTAAATTCTTTAATTAACAGTTACATAACACACCATTAAAAGCCAAGCAGAATGTACAGTATTTACAAAAATAAGAGGAAAACTTGCCTAGGTAGAACATATTCCATATTCTGGGCCATAAAAACAAGTCACAAACTTAAGAGGATTCAAGTCACACAAATGAAGTTATATGACTACAATAAAATTTGATTAGATATCAGTTGCAGAAAGAGGACTGGGAAACAAACCTCTAAATAATTCAAAGTTCAAAGAAACTGTCTAATGGGGCCGGGGATTTAGCTCAGTGATTTCGCTGCCTGCTGCGCAACCGCAAGGACCTGAGTTTGATCCCCGGTACCAAAAAAAAAAAAAAAGAAAAGAAACTGTCTAAAGAGAAATTAGAAAGCATTTTGTTGAATTAACAAATATGTGAAAAGGCATAAAAACAGAGCAGGAACAAATTCATAGCACCTGAAGAAGTGCTGAATGAAGTTAGAGTCCTCAAGAGCCATTCAATTTCCCCCAAAACCCATCCTCTGGCGATCAGGAGTTTAGCACCAGGGACTTCTGAAATCCAAACCATAAGAAGTTCCCTTTGATGACCTGGCTTTCCATCTTTTGGTTGTAATAAACTTTAACCATGAACACAATTACATCTGTGCCTGGTGAGTTCTCCTAACAGATCACCAAATCTGGGGTTGGAAGTCTGGATCCATGGGAATGAAGGCTTTTAGGATTCCTGAAATGATAAATTGATAAATTGGACTTCATCAAAATTGAAAACTTTTCAAAGTTTACTGTGAACATACAAAAGTCCAGCCTGAGACAGAAAAAAAAAATCTACAAAGCTTATAGCTGGAAAAATAATATTCTTATCTAGTACATATGAAGAACTTTCAAATCCAATAATAGGCAAAAATGTTGATGAATAAGAGATTTGAATAAACAGTTTACCAAGTATATACAGATAGCAAATAAGTGCATGAAATGAAGCCACACATTATTAATAACTTATGTACAGAATGTAAATATTTACCAAATGAAATATCACTACACTATATTATGTATAGTGAAAAAAAAAAAAAAACTTGTTCCCACCAAGTACTGAATAGCATGCAGAAGAACTGAACTCTCCTGCACTGTTGGTGGGAATGCAAAATAGAGCAACCACTTTGGGAAATGTTAGTTTTCCTTAAAAGTTAATAACTATACCTACCATACAATCTATCCATTTCACTAATATATATAGCCAAAATTGAATAAAAGCATAGGCCCACCCAAATAATGTTTGTGGCAGACATTTTTGCAAGAGCCAAAAACTTGAAGCAACTCAAATGCCCATCAACAGGTGAACAAAGAACCAAATTCATACCTCCATGCAGTACAACACTGCTCAGAAATAAAGTCCAATACAATACACTGTGACTACTTGGTATAACATGCATTTATCTCAAAAATAATTATGCTGAGTGAATGACAAAAAAAGAGTAACTATTACATGCTCAATTTAGATAAAGTGTAGGAAATGAAAATGGAGGCAAAAGAACAGAAAGCAGATCTGTGGTTATGTGAGGCAAAGGCAAAAGGTGCATGAGGAAGAGATTACAGGAGAGGTAAGAGAAAACTGTTAAGGTGATTATCTCCACTGGTATTATTACATAGGTGAAGATATGTATTCAAAATTGCACATTTTCTGAGCAATATATTGTTCATTAATTATACCTCCATAAAACTTTTTTCTTTTTGTATTACTGAGGATTCATGAGAGACTTAGCTGGAAGAATGAATGATTAAAGTCATGAAGGGGCTGGCAAGGCAAAAGCATGTAGGCCCTGAACATAATTTACTGAAAACAGCAATATGTTTAGACTAGTGAAGCATGTTGTATCTAGCCATTGTCCTTCCCTTCTCCCCCTTAAACTGTTTAGTCTTGACACAGCTCCTTACCCTTGAGTGCTCTGGCCTTCTTGATGTTCAAACCAAGTTTTGTCTCTAAGTAATCCTTTCATGCTTGCACCACCACAGTCACAAATCATGACAGGGATTGAGCTTGGAGCCTTAGCACTGAGCTCCATCTCCAGCCCTTCTTAAACTACATTTTTGTTTTGTTATAGTCTAGCTAACTGTCTAAGTAGCCCAGGCTGGTCAGGAACTTGAGCTCCTCCTGCCTCAGGCTCCCAGAGAGCTGAGATTACAACTATCCATCACCATGCCTGGCCCATAAAACCATGTTTTAGAAACACAAATACATACACAATTAATTACTGTTACTATATTAATAAATTAATATTATTAAAATAATTAATGTTAATGAAATTACAGCAATGTTCATTGCAGATAGTAAAATCTCATAATAGGATACAAGTATAATTAATTGGATCCCTCATTCACTGTGTCTCTTTAGAGACATCAAATTTGAAATTTGGGCTCTTCCTTAAATACAAGGATCTTGCTAAATGAACTTCCTAAACAGCCTCAAACCCCACCCACATATGTGGCTTGTGGTAGAATCTCTCATACTCAGGTCTGCTGGCCCGCATCCCTTTTCTTTTCTTCAAACTCCTCTCAAGGGTATGTTCAAAAGATTTAAGTTTATTGAATTTCTTCTTCATTATTGTTCTTTGTGAGACACCAGAAATAATTCATTCTATACTGACTTTCATGAAAAGTTTGAAGTATAAAGAACAAAAAATAGTAAATAAATAAAAACAACAAAAAAATACAAGGTACCAATGAAGATGATGTGTTGAGTATCAGGCTTCAATAGGCAATGTTTGATACAGTCACTGATGCCCTGGATGACATTCTGAAGTGATGAATAACTCACTTGTCTGCCAAATGTTAAATCACAGACAGGTTAGCAAAGCACAGTGGGGTGAAGGGGTATCAGGATGATCTATGTGCCAATGAGCATAAAGGAAAAGCCAGTAGTGGGAAGGACATAATAGAAAAATAATGAGATTGATTTACCTTGCCTTTTCAAGGAGATTCTCACAGCAATACTATTGCTAACATTTTCTGCAATAACATTGTACTTGTTTTCCTTCAGAAATGCATCCAAAATCTGAAATGAAAAATCTGTCAAGCATGTACCATGGAGTGTGATCTGCTAGGGAATGGAAGAGCTGGCTTATTGAGAGGGACATGAAATATCTGGAGTCCTGAAGCTTAATTTTTGCTACAGGTTGTCTTCTCTTAAAAGGAACTTAGAAAGAAAATTAGTAAAAATTGGCACTAAGATTCTAGAAAAATGACAATTTTCATGAACATCCAATTTAATAGAAAGTGAAGTGTTTTCAGTTACTGCAGTAAACATTTTCAAAGCTTGTTTTATTAACCTTGTAAAGATAGTTCTTCATTTTCTCTCTGTGCTTTTCTCTAGTTTCTATCTTTTTGCTGAAGGACATTTTTCTCTAACAAGTTGAATTCAGATAGGAGAGACCCATCGCTACCACCACCACCAAGCTTTCTGGAATGTGCTCCCCTTGTACTGAGATAGAGAGACCAAGAGCTGAGGAGTTCCTTTGCATCTAAAATAAAAGGCCTCAGTCAATCATCATGAGCCTTTGTATTGACTGTTCATGTGAAATGACTGGCAAAGGAAGTTTCCATTGTGTCTCTTTGTATGCCTTCACAACTAACCTCTGGGTTAGAACCACTTAGACTCATACATAAGTGTCTTAAAATGCAATATTAACTATGTATAATTAGAATCTAGAAGCAATCTAAATGCCTATCAAGAAGGAAATAGTTGGATATGTTACAGTACATCCATACAATGGGCTACAAGGCAACTATTAAACTAATGACTCAATTTATATGTACTGACTTGCACTGTTGTCTATAACATATGGTTTAGTAAGAAACCAAAACTGCTCACCAAACGCTCATAGGTACTTTGAAATGTCTTTATGAATTTATTTTAAAACTACCAAATAGTTTCTCTAGTGTGAAAAACTGAAAGTCTAAATAAGGATGAAAATGATTAAAATGAATAATTGATAATTTGAAATAGGAAAAGGTCCAAAGGTGTAGGGGTGGTAGGAGGAGAAGGGGAAAGGAAAGAAGGGAAAGGAAAAATTATGAGAAAGAAAAAAAATGTAAACAAAGTCTATGTAAATAGGGAAGGGTAGAGGGGGTGAAGGGCGCACAGGTAATGGGGAAAAAATAAGAACTAAGATACATTATGTTCAGGTACAAACACTCCATGATAAATGTAAATGCATTGTATACCTAAAATGTACCAATAAATAAATAAA
>NW_004624841.1:3244893-3260565 GCF_000247695.1 Heterocephalus glaber | reverse complement strand
TAACTACATTGGGATGGGAAAGAATGGGTGCAGGAGAATCCTATCTTACCTACTTTGTGAAATCTAGAAGTGTCTTTTTTTAATTTTTTTCCACTTAGTTTTTAAAAATATCTAAATAAGAGAGTAAATGTTCTCATTGCAAATAAATGACAAATACATGAGGTAATGAATACCTTGGTTTGATTATTCCACAAAATATTACACATGTTTCAAAACATTACACAGTATCTCTAAACAATTATTATGTGTCAATTAAAATTAATTTTAAAAGGATAAAGAAAGGGGAATATGAAATAAGAAGAAAATCAGTAACAATACATATGATCTCTTTATCTTTGGAATAATTTATTGTTGAACTAATCTAACAAGAACACTGTGGATGAAAACTACAACTACCCTAGTCACTGTAGCATCCATTTTGCCTACAGTAATAACTGGCATATTGAAAATGTTTAATGAATGTTTCCTAAATAGGATTGTTAAGTAGACACTCTGATCTCATGTCCTTGGTATAACTGCTCTGGCTTGTTCACCATCTTGGACTCCAACCTGTGTCCCCACCATTCTACTTTGCTTCCACTTCTTGGTCTTGGTTCTTTTTTTGATGACCCAGTTCCCTAAGCAATGGCCTAGCCTTGCTCTTGCTGTCCTATGAGGGTGAAGTCATCCCATTTGGTCCTCACTGATCAGCAGGAATTCTGCCTCCTAGTGAACACTCTTGTCTTCTACCACCTCCTTGCACTGGGGACAGAACCAGATCTGACTTGTCTGGACTGCCTCTCTAAGTTCTTTAGATCATATTCATGCCTATTCTCTGACTGCTTCCTTCCCTATGTACATATTTAAAATCTATGAAATTGTATTTTTGATCCTAGTGGCTCAAGAGTCAGTGAATTCATCCTAATCCTTTGCAATCTACATAACCACAACTGTGAACATTGTGAAAAGTCCAGCAAGCTAGTAAAACTCCAAAGGTGCTGCCCAAGTTTAAAGACTGCTGGAGTCTAGGTCCTACACTATAATGAGCCTGGCCATTCAACAGAGGGACTGAGTGCTCTCCGCCTAAATTAACAAATTCTATAGGATCTGGAAAGCTTTGTTTAGCATTATTTCCACCCCAAATCCCATAGCTGAGTAACAGGTCATCATACTACACTTCGGAAAAACATGCTTTCCAACTAAAACCAAAAGAGTCAATGAAGACCCATAGTATTTGTCCTAAGCCTCAGCAAACTGGACCCATGTCTTTCTCAAATAACTTAATTAACACATTTTAGTTATTTTGGAAAAGTGATCATTCGGAATGAAGCAACAAAAAGATCAGTATGGCCAGGCTTTCTCTCAGAGAAGCAGCAAATGTAAAGCTGTCTTCTTTTGGTTCTTGGAAGGAAGAATTTCCAAAATTGTCCACCTCAGCAGAATACACAGATCTTCACTTCCTTTGACAGTTCTTTCACTAGTATTACGGCCCTACACAAAGTCATAGACTCTGACCAATCCAGAAAAGCAGTCTATGTGGGCAGAATGAGGTGAGCAATAGTAGCTATGAGCTTCCTTTGGCAACAGCATGTTTTATTTCATTTCCAGTTACTCCTACCAGTGTCTAGACAAATCACAAGAGCAGTATACCACAACATGAGACACCACAGCCACATCAACCAAAATTGTTGACTTTGTATCTCTTCAATGCATCACCAGTACATGAAACACCTATATTCTCAGCACTGGGCTAGCTCTGCTAAAATGATCAAAGAAAGATCTTGTGTCTCTGACCCCAAATAATGTTTATCATACTTCCTCTCCCTTTGACAGTGCATACCTAATCACATGGTCAAATCTCATTCACCAAGAAAGCTGCCTGATTAGAAACCACCATGTTTGAAGATATTCAAGGTTACATATTGTTTAAAACTTGAATAAAATTATGAGACTTAAGAACTCTAAGAAAAGTTTAGATTTGTGAGATAATTTTCATGTGCAAATGCTAAGAAATTTTAAAGAAAAAAGAAATGCTGAGGTTGTATGCATTTTTAAAATCAGTTAAACCAAAATGCTACATTGTCTTCTTGTTGAGATCTATTTTTTAAATAGATCTATTTTTTATTAGTATATGTTTGTGATAGATAGCAAATACATTTATCATGGGAAACTGGTACTACATATATATATATGTATATATATATAGATATATATATATGTATATATATATATATTGCATCTTGATCCTTTTGACTTCCCCTTCCCACCCTGCCCTCTCTCTCCTTACCCATACCCCTTCCCATCTGTATAAATTCTGTCTCCCTACTTCCTATCACCCATCTTTTATTTTGTTCTTTATTCATACTTTAGGTTTCTCATGTACAAGAAGCCATGCGATATTTAACCTTTTGTGTCTGATTTATTTCATTTAGCATTATGGACTCAAAGTGAATTTATTTTCCTACAAATGACTCACAGATATACTTCTTTATGGCTGAGTAGTACATATTCCACATTTTCAAGATCTATTTTAAAGGGTCAATATTTTCCCAAAGCAAAGCATGAATGGGTCCTATTAAGGCCCACTTAAACCCAAGGGACACTTCTGAACTATAGAAGGGTCCCAAGCCTTGCTTGTCATAAGCCCAAATAATTTTAAACTGGCCAACTCGGGCCTATCACTGCTCAGTTCAATCTTACACTCTGTGAGCCATAGGGATGGCAAGCTTCACACCCACAGGAAAGCTCTGGCATGGTGCTCCTGCACCTGTCCCAGGGGAGGCATTAAATAACCTTGGAAACAAGGGGTAACTCCACCTGGGCCTAGCCACAGCCTCCATACCTTCCTCCTGGGCTTCATCTGCAATGGCCTCTTTGTTCCTACAATGTGACCTATTTACTTCCCTCTTCTCTCCCTATCCCTGTTTGCTCTTCAGCCACACTGCACTTCGGATCCTTCCAAGAAGACTCCAGGACCTTCCTTCTCACACATAGCTGTCTGGGTGCCCTGGCTTGGTTTTCAACAAAAACAACCTTCTAAGGAGCATCTCCTGTAGGTGTCCCAGATGTCTTACATCCTGTTGTCACAAAAGCCCCAAACACATCTCTCCATGGCAATGGTGATCTTCCATTCGATGCCTGGCTTCCCTCCAGACCACAGGTTCTATAAAAGCCATGACCACACCTATCTCAGTTCCTCTTTACCCGAAGGTCCTAGCACAGGGCCAGTCATATAAGATATGCTCAATAATTTTTGAATAAATAAATGAATTCATAATAGGGAAAATGCAATCTACTAGAAAGCACAGATGAGACAAAAAGAGGGTAAAAATCTTGTTTTTGACTCCCAAAGGCCTGCATCACAACTGGAAAAAGCTCTATTCATCCTTAAAGCAGAAATAAAAAGTTGTATCAGTTTTAAATGACTCCAATCTGACCATCTCTGTGCAATTTCTACCTTGGTATTGAGCTAGGCTCTATCAGGTAGATTTCAATCCATAAATGTGTGCTATACTAGAAAGAGCAGAATGGCAAAATAAAAAATTTTCACCCTCATTTCTTAGAAGTGTGACCTTGAGGAAACCATCTGGCCTCTCTGAATCCAGATACTCACCTATAAAAAGACAATAATGATTCCTAAGATCAGACAGATGGAAAAATCTTCCAAATTATGAAAAGCTGTACACTTGTCAGAAATTGTGCTCATGATGAACACATATCAGAATTTCAGATGGAAAAACACACAATTCAGGATTAGGGAGCTCAAAAAAGTCCCTTCTGCCACCCAATGAGCAAAAGGCAGAGCCAGAGACTACAAATCCCCTGCGTGGGAGAGCTTCCCAGGAGCCCTGCCCGCTGGACAGCTAGATGTCACTGCCACTTCTGCCAAAGGGAAGGCTGAATGCAGATTTTATTTAAATTCCATTCCATCGGACTGACTCATGATAAAAATATTTTCCCATATTCTCCATGAATTTGCTATGAAGTTCAACAATGTATAAAAGCTACTGAAGCACAAACACAAACTAAATGAACTTAGGCTTACAGTGGGGATGGCCTCATGCTTGTAATTCAAGCACTCCCTTCCAAAAGTCTCAGCTCACACATTTTACCATTAAGAGGATAGTCCCTAGGAGGGAACCTCAGAAGGCAATTTTGTAAATGCACAGGAGTGACCTGCTTTGCTGTAATCAAGGACGTAATCCTAGAAACAGGCCCCTAGGAGCTGATCCCAACCCCAAGCCAGGCCCAAGAGAGCAGAAGAGTGCAGAGCACAAGATCTAACACCTTGCCAGCTTGGTTATCCTAAAGATAACACTCATAACTCTCTCCAAGATTTAGCAGTGGTCACAGGCAGCCATAAGAAGAAACCCACAAAGGCATAACCAGAAGGAGCTCCAGCCAGAAGGGGCTGATGTGGGCCCAGGGCACCAGGCACCAGAGGGGAGGGCAAATGACTGTGGTCTGGGGAGGCTGGCTCAGGAAAGCCTGCATTCCATCTGAGACTGGGAGGGCTTAGGGGACCCTAGGGCAAAGAGCTTGGAACAGAGCATTTTCAGCCACTGCAGGTCACTGCAAATCTAAAGCTGACTCGCAAAGCTGGCTTTCCAGTGGTAACAACTTCTGCAGGACTCTGTAGAAAAAGAAGCTGCCCCTGGAGCTGCAAAGGCTGCCCACTGCAAGCTGTTCTCCAGGTTTTAAATGGGTCTGAGCCAAGAGACCTGTGGATTCCCTTTATCAGTGTATCCTGGGACTGGGTACCTCCAAATCCAGGCTCATGCTTTCTGCTAATTTCTTCCTTCATCTCTTGCCTCCCTAATGAAATCAACTGTCAAAGAATCCTAAAGCTCACTCAAATCTGCTGGTGTCTCTGCCTTTGAAGAGATTAGAGCTTAAGTCAGACACTAATGATGCAGCTATTACTGAATATACAAACTGAATGCAAATGACTCACATTCACGTATGTGTGAACCACCCCAAACACTCCAAGAGAACTGCACTCTCCTGCCTGTGTATTTGGTTAGCAATGAAACCTCAGGGGAGGAGGCTGTTTAGCTTTCAGAAACAAATCCTGTAATGATCACGGGAACTAAAATGTCAGTTTTGAAAAATGGAAATTTGAGTGAGTAGCTCTGATGGGGATCCCCTCCTTAGTGTTTTGCATATGGTTTCAGAAGGGGGGTTCTCTATTGACATTCTGTAGAGCTTCAAGTAAAATTCATCCAGGATCCCCAACTTTCAGTAAATCCTCCTAATGAATCCCTAGGCAAAAGAACAAAATCATATGCTATTCTCAAACAGGCTTCAGCCCCAAATGTTGTCTATTTCTCTGGATATAAAAATACATCCAAATATTCCCTTGTGCTCTGCACATTTGTTATTTTTCTGGCTTGCCTGGGAGGATTTATTCTCCTGAACTGGATGACTAGAACTTTGGGATTCTGGCAAGAAGCTATTTTTGCCTGTCTGACACTTCAACCATTAGAAGGAAAAAGACAGCAAAACTGAAAAGAGGTGATGTTTCTTCTGGATGTACATGGAGACCTGCAGTGTTTGAGAGGCTCTGAGTCCTCATTTGAGGCACGAATAGCATGCCAAGGAGAGCAAGTCATTGGTAGAGAAGGGTTGTACTCCTGGGTGCTCTGAACTCCTTCATCCCAGGTAACTGACACACACATGACAGTAAACAGCTCTTTGCTCTCTCCAGCTTCTTCTTTGAATAGTTTCTACATAAGATTTTTTCTTTGAATTTTTTAATATTTAAAGACAACGTCTATTAATAAATCAAGTTACATTTTATGACAGACTTTATTGAGCTATTTCTAATATACATTGTGGAGGATTATTACAATTTTTAAATACAAAAGAAATTAAATTTAACACTTGCCAAAAAAGCTGTTTGGATAGAAAACATAGCAGAATCTACAGTAACAATTTAGGATCATCCACAGAAAGAATACTGGCACAGGCATCTTTTCTCTCTTGTCCAAAGGCTTGTTTCTTAGGAAATTACTTTCCCTAATCATTAACAATATCTAGATCCACAAAAGAAAATAGGTAAACCTTTTAAGAATGTTGTTCTCACCGAAGTCTTAACCAAGAGAAAATGTTGTCTCTATGCAGGAAAATTCAAGATTGGAGAAAGCGCAGCTCATGACTATAAAAACTAATCTGTCACATTTTAAGAAAGGACACAGAAGATATAAAGAGGAAAAACAAAGTTTCCCCTCAGTTCAGAATCATCTTTTCTGTGAAATTAACTCTTTTTACTGAAAAAATTTTAAGTTGTGTATATTTAAGGCACAGAGTGGGATTTGTTAAACTTTTATATCTTGTGTAATAATTTCCACAACCAAACTAATCAACATATCCATCACCTCACAAAGTTACCTTTATGAAGAGTGAGAACATTTATGACCTACTTTCTTAGCAAACCACATATATCTGTATCTATATATATATAGATATAGATATAGATATATACACATAGCTATATACTACATCTCTACAAATTTAGAACTCATTCATCGTATAATTAATTTTGTACCCCTTGACCAACACCTCCCATCCCACAAGCCCACCCTGTCTTTGGTAATTACCATTGTACTCTTTATTTCTCAGTTTTCATCTGTATTTTATTTCTACAATTAACATATAATAGTTTAAGGGGTACAGTGTGATGTTTCAACATATGTATACATGGTTATAATGATGAAATAATCAGCATATTTGTCACCTCAAACATGTCATTTTTTGTGATGACAACACTCAAAATCTTCTTTTCTACCTATTTTGGAATATACAATCATTATTAATGTTAATCACTCTACTAACAGAATGCCAGAGCTGCTTCTTTTTATCTGATGGCAGCTCTGATTTGTCATTGGCCACTACCTTCCAAATATCTCTCTTTCTTGCCTTTCCCACCTGCCTCTATTTTCTACAGACCTCAAATGGGGTTCATAAGTTCTCCATCTGGAATTTTACTCACTTCTGGGGACAAAATGGAGAGCAAGTGGATCTAACAGACGTGCGCAGACTGTTCAGCCCAATAGCTACTAGACACATGTTCTCAAGCACACATGGAACATTGGCCAAAACAGATTATACCTGGGTCCCAGAGGAAAATTTAACAAATTCAAGACCACCAAAAAGAAATACAAAATATCTTGTCTGACCACCCAGAATAAAACTAGAAACCAAAAGCACAAGGAAAACTGAAAAATTTTTGAATATATGGAATACAAGCAACACATTCTTGAATAAGAAGCCAAACAAGAAATCAAAAGGGAAAGTAAGAAATATCTTGAGATAAATGAAAACAGAAACTACAGCATACCAAAATGATGAGATGCAGCAAATACAGTACTAAGAGAAAAATTTATAGGGCTGGGGATGTAGCTCAGCAGCACAGCACAACACCTGCCTGGCAAGATGGAGAAGATGGAGGCCCTGAGTTTGATCTCCAGTACCAAAACAAAACAAAACAAAACAAAAAATTTATAGAGGTAAATACCAACATTATAAAAGAAGATCCTCAATAGACAACCTAACTCCATTCCTCAGGAAGAAGACGAAGAAGAAGAAGAAGGAGAAGGAGAAGGAGAAGGAGAAGGAGAAGGAGAAGGAGAAGGAAAAGGAGAAGGAAAAGGAGAAGGAGAAGGAGAAGAAGAGGAGGGGCAAGGAGAAGCCACAGGCATGGAAACCTCAACAAAACACAGAGAGTCTCCAAAAGCTTATTAAAAGGAATATCACCATGACCAACTGAGATTTATCCATAGAATGTAAGGATGGTTCAACATATGAACATCAACCAATGTGATAGACCACATTAACAGAATAAATGGTGAAAATCAAAATAAAAGTCCACAAACTAAGGGTAAAAGAAAATTCCCTCGGCATACTAAGCTGTATATTTAAAAGGCCAAGTTAACATCATACTCATTGGTGAAATAGTGAAAGCCTTTCTCCTAAGATAAGGAATAAGGTAAGGAAGCCTACATTAACCACTTTTATTCAATATAGTACAGAAAGTCCCAACCACAATAGTCAAGGGACAGAAATATAATATATCTAAATTAGGAATAAATAAAATGATCTCTCTTTTCAGCTGCTTAGATCTTTATGTAGAAACTCTATAGATCACAGACACATATATACACACACACACACAACTGCTAGAACTAATAAATGAATTCAAGGAAGTAGCAGAAAACACAATTTGACCTACAAAACAGCTGTGTTTCTACATAACTAACTCCAAACAATCCAAAAACAGGATATTAAGAAGACAATAAGACAATTCATTTACCACAGTATCAAAAGCAACAAATACTTAGAAATAAGAAAGAGAAAAGCTAAAAAGAAAGAAAGAAAGAGAAAAGCTTATACACTGAAAACTATAAAGGGTTACTCAAATTTCAAAAGTCACAAATAAATTGAATGAGATTGCATGTTCTTTAATTGACAGACTTAATATTATTAAAATACACAGACTATCCAAAACAGTCTACATTTAATACAATGCCTATTGAAATCTTGTAGACTTTCCTGGCAGCAGGCATTAGCTATACAGCATTCAGGCAGCAACAATTACCCTTATTTTTCCAGCTGCATTCCCCAAAACCATGGCCCTTGGTCCCCCCAGTGTCTGAACCATTGACAGTCAAGGCCAAGGTATCTCACCATCTTGCTGTCTCCAGAGCTGGTGTCACTGCCCTAGGTTTCCAGTTATGAACTGAGCTCAGGACACCCATCTGCCCACGTAGCTTGGTCACCCTCATTCACATCTACTCTTGCACTAAGTTAAAAGTTGTACTACTTTCTAGTTCATAATAGTTAAATCTTGGAAGCAGCCTATTTGTCCATCAACAGATAAATGAATAAAGAAAATATGGTATTTACATGGAATGGAGTGCTACCCTGCCATAAAAAAGGAAAAACTTGAGTCATTTGTAGGAAAATGGATGCACCTTGAGATCATGATGTTAAGCAAAACAAATCAGACACCCAAGCTTGACTATCACATGGTTTCTCTTATATGAGAAACCCAAAGTATAAAAAGCATAACAAAAGATAGATAATGGGACATAGTAGAAAGATGAATTGGTCTCAAAGGGGAAGGGGATAAAGCGAGGGGAGGGTGGAGGGAACAGGGCTAGAAAAAGGAATTGAGATGTGATGTGTACATGGACCAGCTCCATACAAGGAATGTAAACATTATATACTGCGAACATGTACTAAATTTTTAAAAATATACACTTGGATTCCTGCTGCTTCAGCATACACCGAGAACTTTCCTGCCTTATACCAAATTAATAGAAACAAACAATTTTAAAAACTTGGTTCATTAAAGCAGAGTGACCCGTGCAAAACAGAAAAAAAAATGAGAAAGTCTTGGTGAATAAGAAACTCAAGAATTATAGAAAAAGAATCTGCAAATTGAAAAAAGCAGACAGCCACTGCCCAGCCCAGCACGACTGGAAGGACATTTAGGAAACTCCCGTTGCAAAGTGAGGAGAGCGAGCAGCCCTCACAGGGCTCCGCCCTGCACCTCACAGCGGGTCTCCCTCAGTGCAGCGAGTGTGAGGGCCCTGGCTGTGCTCTTTTCTTCAATTCCACGGACTTCTTTTGTAAATTTTTATGAGTACATGTATGAGGTACATAATGATTACTCATGAGGAGTTGGTACATAGACATAACACAGCTTAATTCTTTTTTTTCTCCCCCCCCACCCTTGTTCCCCTTCCCATGGGAACAATTTCTTCCCAATATCTATCATCCATTTTGGTCCTTATTTGTGCTTTTGGTTTCTCACACAAGAGAAACAATGCAATATTTAAACATGTGTGTCCGATTTATCTCAGTTACAAAAGCATGGTCTCCAGGTGCATCCATTTACCTAAAAATATTTCAAGTTTATCCTTCTTTATGGCAGAGTAGTACTCTATTGTATATAAAAAACCATATCTCCGTTATGCATTTATTGGTTGGTGGGCATCTGGGCTGTTTCCAAGTTTTAGCTATTACAAACTGTGCTGCTATAAACATGGGTGCACATATATCACTGTGGTATGATTCTTTTAACTCTTGGGAAGATACTAAGAATAATAGCTGGGTCAAATGGAACTGCTAGTTTCAGTTGTTTGGGGAAATTCATGGACTTCTTATTTGTGCTCTGCATGGCTCTGCTTTAACCAAAATTTTTATCAATTTTTATTCATTTAGTGTAAGACAGGAGAGTCCTCAGTGTATGCTGAAGCAGCAGCTTTGAAATCAGTAATCCCAGTGTGCATTTTACTCAACCAGTGAAAGATTAGTTGGGGAACATGGTGTGTGGGAGGCTCTCCAGTCTGACTGGGCAGGTGGGTGTCCAGAGCTGAGTTCATAATAGGAAACCCAGGGCAGTGACACCAGCTCTGGAGACAGCAAGATGGTGAGATACCTTGGCCTTGACTGCCAATGGTTCAGACACTGGGGGGAACAAGGCCATGGTTTGGGGGGAATAGGGCTGGGAAAATAAGAATAACTGTTGCTGCCTGAATGCTGTGCAGATAAGGAAGCCCAGTTTCAGTGAAGACATGAGGCCCATGATTCCCAGAGTACCAGAATGGACCTGCTAAAACAGTGCTCTTCCTACACATCCCCTTTTTGGTATTATTGTGGCTACAGTGTATTTGTTTTTTACCCTGCTTTGTCCCTGTTTCTTGAGCACAAAAGTATCTTTTCAGTTTGAAAATATGCTTTCTGGAATTCCATTTCCCAATATACTTCTATTTCATTCCATTTCCTTCTTCTCACTGTGCTGTATTCTGAATGGCCCTACCTAATCGAACGGATTCATTTTCTGTCAGCTACATTCAGTCTGCTACTCTGTCAAAATTTTTGTTTTTCTTTTGGATCTGAATTTCATTTCAAATTTCAAGTATGAGTTTCTTTTCATAAATTTTGTTAGGGTTCTGCTAGGCTTCTGTTAGGATGGATTGGGAGCAAGCAATTGTGACTGTCATGACCTATAGTAAATACACAGTTTTGTATAATGCTTTCTTTTTGTTTTTCCAACATGCTTTGTGTACCTCATCCACTTTAAAGTCTGGGTAATATTCCCTTTACAGAGATAGTACAATTATTTAACAATTCTTCCAATGTTGGGCATTCAGTTTGCTTGCATTTTTCAGTATTATAGCAAGCTAAATAATGGCATGCTAACATAAAATTACTTTTACATTTCTCTGATAATGTTCTTTGGAGAGAAATTACTGGGCTAAGGCAGATACTAACAAATGATTGTTATCATTTTACACTAAATGGGATATTTATGAGAATAGCCAATTCATCTTCTGCTTGTTGACACTGAGTATTGTGTATTTTTAGTACTTTCAAACTTGAGAAGTGAAAATATTTTCTCAGTTTAATTTTTATTATTGGAGTTGTTGAAATTTTTCTATATAACTCTTACCTATCTGTATTTCATCTTAGGTGAATTTCTCATATCATGATTCCATTATACTACAGTTTGAAGCTATTTTTCTTACAGGGTTTTAAATGTTGAGGATATCAAGCCTTTTTCATACTTTTAATTGGCATTTTACTTGTCAATAATTTTGAATAAACATACTATACTTAATTTTTATGATTTTTTATTATTCATTTGTGTTTGTTTTTGTGTTTGTATGTTTGCCTCCGTAAGGTTCCTCTTGTGTCTTTTTAATTAATTAGTACATATTTGTAGCACATAGTGTTTACATTCTTTGTGGGGGGTTGGGACGTGTACATGACTCATCTTAATTCTTTTTCCATCTTTCCCATTCCTCCCTCCCCTCCATCTATCTCTTGATCCCCTTCCCTTTTTTCTGTGTAAGTTTTTAAGTAGTCCAGTACAAAGTCAATGGATTGTAATTGGTCTTTATATGTTTAAAAAATATGCTCACATATATATATACACGGATGATATATAAAAATATATTCTCTTTTCAATGTCATTATTCATTTTACTCTTTATAGCTTCTATTGTCCATTATTTATTTATTTAATAGATATCCAGTGTGAGCTAACCATTTCTACCACTATGTCATGTTAACTCTGTATTTCATTTATACTACAATATGATGTTGGGCCAGGGATTTAGTTCAGTGGTTTCGCCACCTGCTGTGCAAGCACAAGGACCTGAGTTCGATCCCTGGTACCAAAAATATATACATATATACACACAATATGATGTTGGATAATACATACAAATTTACTTTTACTTTATTATATGGAATAACTTTAGTAATATAAAACTACTATTCCCATTTAAAAGTAGCTTTAGTTTTTCTATGTTGATTTGATTGATGAATTTTCATTAAGTGAAATTATAGATTTGAGTTTTTAACTAACCACTTTATATTTGTTACAGTAACTGATTAAATACATTTTTATTTTTGTGGTTTTGTCTCATGCTCTGTGCTTTCTAAGTTTCCTTGTCATTTCTATCATCTTTCATTTTTTGTCTTAAAGACATTTGCTTTAATATTATATAGTATGTAGAAGGTAGAAATTGTGTTTTCAATTCAACAGTATGCATTTTATAAACACATAGTTAAACTTGGACTTGATATTAAAGATAAATAATAACTTTCAAATTCTTATAAGCATAACAAGAATTTTCAATAGTTTCAGTCAGCAGGCCCCCATATAATCAAGAGTGTCTGGTGTCCATTCTGATACTCAGTTTTCATGACCTACTGCCTATAAATACCACTGACTGTGAATCTAGATTATCAGTATACAATAATGCAGCTAGAATAAAAATCATATTGATTAAGCAATAGTTTGAGCTTTTATAATACAGAATTGCAACCATGCTATCAAGAAAATTACTCTATATATAGATCCCATATTTTATACTGTTGTTCTTTCATATTATCTTTAAGCCCTTTCATGCAAAGCCAAAATTTAAAAAGTTGGATTACACCTTCAAATTATTCATTTGTTTTAAGACAGTTTAATGGTAGTTGACTGTCTTTTAAGAAGAAAGTCTTATTATCTTATTGTTGCCTTTTGATGTGGAGAACAACCTGACTTGGCAAGGAATCTTTTTCTTTTTGTGTCTAAGGAAAGAAATATTTGAGAAGACAAGTATTTAAGACAAAAATAAGCCTGATGATAGTTCACTTTATGAAACTGATTTATTTTGCCATAGTGTGTTTTTTCTTGTACCTTAAAATGAAAAATTTCACCAGAATCTGACCACTTGTCTTTTTCATTAATTGTATTCACTATTTGGTAAGTTCATTTGAATTACAGAGACAGACCAGCTTTTAGATCAAGGACAACATCTATATCACCTTCAATACGTGTTTCTATTCCTAGAATACACATTTATTCCTGTAGAAGAACTAAAATCTTTCATTTGATCTCTAGTTCCTGTCTTCTATGTCTATGGTTCTTTTGGTCTTTTTGAATTTTCCTCTTCATTATGGGGTGTTTTTTCAGTTTGTAATTGATATTACTGAATTTATTTTATATTATGTCACTTTGATACTGGAAAGATTCCATGTCTATTTATTTGTACTGCTACATATTGGTTTGTCTTGAACTATTTTTTATTTAACCACGTTTCCTTAGCACCTATGCCTCAATACCAGCCCTTCATTGCATAACAGTTTCCTTTATCTATTACAAAACAGCCTCTTGGTACTTTCTGAGACCACCAAGATATGTTTTCCATAATTCTTTCATTGATAGAAAAAGAAATATTGGTTTCAGTGACGTTTTCCTTAAAATCAAGAGTCATAAGATTACAGATCATTACATTTAGTGAAATATATCACATAATGTTATATTTTTATAGAGTATGTAATGACTTTTTCAACCTTACTGAATTATCACTCACAAATGAAATTCATCTATTTTAAAAGTTCAATATGATGAATTTTAGTAATGTATACAGTCAAGTATCTTTCTTCACCATAATCAAAGTACAGAACATTTGTACTATAGTTAGGATGTTGACTGTCCTCCAAATGCTATATGTTTAAGGCTTGGTCCCCAGGTGCAATGGAGAGACGATGGAACCTTTAAAAGGCAGGCCTAGTGAAAGGTCCTAAGGTCATTGGGTATATGCTTCTGCAGGGGATTACAGGACCACAGTCACTTCCTCTTTCTCTTTGCTTACTGGTTGATGCATGAACATATTTGCTTTCCTGCTCTATCACCACAAGCCCAAATCAATGGGTCAAACAATCATGCGCTAGAACTTCACAAACTGTAAGCCAAACTAAACCATTTTTCTTATATGTTGGTTAGCTCAGGTGTTAGTAACAGAGACAGAAAGTTGACTAAAGTGAAGACCACCCTAAAATATTTTCTCTGCTTTTTATTTGCCATCTACTTCACCAACATTTCCCCTAGAAAATAACTAATCTGACTCATGTGGCTATAGTTTTGCCTTTTCTGAAAATTCATATAAATCAAATAATATGGTATATGTTTTGGTATGTGTTATGTATTAACATTGTGTCATTTTATTGTTGTATTCTATTTTAAACCCTATATTTTTAGGCATCCATAAGTTGATAAAGATTTGGTCTGCCAATTTTAAGCAATAGTGAATAATACTGCTGAGAATATTCATACACATTTCTCTGTGTAGCTATGTTTCCATTTCTTTTGTGTAGATACCTAGGAGTATGCTACTAGATCCCAGGGCAAGTGCATTTTTAGTTATATAAAATACTCACTGCCATACTATTTTCTGAAGTGGCTGTGACATTTCCAATACCACTAAGTATGAAAGTTCAAACTGCTCCACATCTTTGCCAACACTTGATAGAGTTGGTCTTGCAAATTTTGCCTATGACAATTGGTATGTAGTGGTATCTCCTTATTTTAATTTGTATTACTGTTCAATTTGCATTTCTTTTCATGTATTTATTAGCTGTTGATATGTCTTCTTTTCTGCAGTTTTTTTGTACTTCTTTTGATTATAAAGTAGAAAAATTCTTTTTATATTTTGTACACAAGGCCAGAATATGTTTTGCAACTGTCATCTCTTACTCTGGTTTATTTCCATACTTGTATCTTTCAAAAAGGAAAAGTAATTTTGATAAAGTAAATTTTATCATTTTTAGGCCTTGTGGTTTTGTGAATCTTTTAAAAAGACTTAACCTAACTCAAAAGCAGGAAGATTTTTGTCCTAATATTTGTTCTAGAAGTTCTAGAGTTGCAGCTCTTATATGTAGATCTATGATCTATTTCCAGTTATTTTTGATATGGCTTAAGATAAAGGTCAAGTTTTGGGCTTTTTCCCATACTATTATCCAACTATAATAGACACTTTGTTGAAAATAGTATAATTTTCTGCAAAATTACATTAACATTTTTATACAAATAAATAGATTATAAATGTACATGTTTTCTCTGACTTTGCTATGGTCTTCTGTTGTACAGTCTGTCTGGATTTTTATTAATTTTATTGGTACATTACAGGTATATAATATAATGACATTCATCACTGGAAATTTGTACCTTTACGTAATCTATCTTGGTTCTTATTTTTTCCCCATTACCCTGCCCTCCCTTCAACCCCTCCATCCCTCCCTATTTACAAAGATGTTGTTTCTACTATTTCATTTTCTCATATTAATTCCATTTCCTTCTTTCCTTTCCCCTCTCCCTCCCACTTCCCCTTCCCTTTTGCACCTTTTCTTC
>NW_004624841.1:3215429-3232255 GCF_000247695.1 Heterocephalus glaber | reverse complement strand
AAGAACCAAGATACATCATGTAAAGGTACAAGATCCCAATGATGAACGTAACTGTATTGTATACCTAAAATGTACCAATAAGCCTAGTGGGGAAAAAAAAGAAGAAAAGGGAGTGAGGTGGAGATGAGAAGGAGAGTTCGTGGGAAACCATGTCACCATGGACCTGTAGGATTTGGGCTTTTATACAAGTGATTGACTTGGAAGGTTTTGGAGGGTTTCAAACAAAGTTGATGGCTTGCTCTACTGCAGTTGGGATAGAGCTTGAAGTAGGTCAGGGCTAAATAAGAATGTTCTTGCAGTAATCCAGGCAGTGATTGTGGTGGTACAAGCAGTAGTGGCCAATAGTTAGAAGAGGAATACAATATGAAGGTGGAACCAAAGTGAGTCCTGATGATTTTGACATAGGTATGAGAGAAAGAGTCCCTACAATGAGTTTACACTGAGCAAGTAATAGATGAACTGAAATATGAAGGCCAGGGAGTTAAGGAAGTATGAGGATGAATGGTGTGAGGAAATTTATATGCAGGATGAGGAGTTTAGAATATCTAGGTGGAAGTGTCACTGAGGGATAGACAGGTCTGGAATTCAGGAGCAGTCTGGATTTAAGATAGGAATTTGGGAGTCATCATACATGAGGATATTTAAAGTCATGAAAATAAAGGTATCATTCCATGAAGTTTCCCAGAAATCTTTTCAAAAAGAAATTTTTATATTTCCAAATTCCTTTTCCAAACTGCTGCATCTAACCGGAGAGATATTGCTGGTTCACATGCTCCCAGAGTCTAGGCTCAGGCATCCAGCTTGTATGCACCTGCTGATGCCGACTGATTGGCAGGGACACCTCAGCAGCCATTGGGAGTCACAGAGATGGCAGATTTGGCTCTGAGTACCAGAACCAATTATATTCCCCTCAGTCATGACAGGTTCTCCAGAAAAAAGGCAGGCGGCTTCCAGGCTCCCAACCTGATGGTTTGACTACATAACTATGTCTCATCTAATGAGAATCTGGCACTCCAATAACACTGTATTGTCAAAAAATTTATAACCAAAAGAAAAAAAATGCTCAAAGCTGATAGACTCCCTTCAAATATGTTGGATAAAGAAATCATATTCCCTATAGATAATAAACTACTGGTTATAAAAGATCAAATATTTTCCCCCAAACAATAAAATAGGTATGTGATACCTAGGGAAACAACAGAGAAAGTCAGAGATGATTTAAGGCTAAGAAAGATAGGAGTGGGGTCTATGTTTAGGAAAAAATAATAATGAGCTTGGTGGAACAGGTGGGCTGGGTTTTGGGAAAAGGGAGTTAGCTGAAAGCAAGTAGAACTGAGGTTGGAAGCACTGATCTGTCTTTCTGGAAGGCCCTAGAGTGGGCATGACAAAATAATGAAAGAAGTGCCTAGGAGCTGGGCATGCTTCAGCCTGACATCTGCTGGCTCTGGCTTATGACAGCATCTGGCAAGTAACCTCTGATCAGCTTTCCCCATTGTCCTATCAAAGGTCTATGAACAAGCTCAGAAAATGAGGAAACTCCCCAAAACCAGTGACAACAAGTTCTAAGAATCTACCAGTTCCCAGACAGTAAGTGTGATACTCAAATACAAAATTAATAGAACTGCACCCAAAAGTGTACACTGTGACCCCCTGGTCTGGTGCAATAGATACCATGTCCTCCCCTCCTTCCAGCGTAGGCTGCCCATGACTCAGAAGGCCAGGGTACTGGAACTGGAAAGCAGGGTAGCTTTCTGACAGCAAATTTGCTTCATGACACAGCCTGAATTCTAGTTCTTCCCTCCATCTTCACTAACCATCAAGTATAAAGAAAACAAGTCTGCAAGCACATCTTCAGGCATCCAGAGTTACAACTGGGCATGAGCAAAAGCACATATGAACCTGCTGTGGTATCCCAAGGATCTCACCTTCCCCTTCCTCCTCTGAATTATTTTTACCTTTGTTACAGCTCTGTCACACTCTATTGGATTAAGTGTTTTCTGTCCTTTCTTTCATTTAAAGTTTCATTTAATAAATGATATTCATACTTATTCATAGGATAAAGTATGCTATTTCAACACCACTGTACAATATGCAATGATAAAATCAGAGCCATTAGTACGTCCATCATCTTGAACATCTATTTTTGTGTTGAAAACATTCAAATTATCTTCTAGCCATTTTGAAATATGTACTAAATTGTTAATTATAATTATCCTACTGTACTATAGAGCGGTACCTTACTGTTTTCAAGTCAGACAGAGCCCAAGAATTCAGGATGACTGCTACTCATCTCCAGAATGGGATCATTAATAAGACCAGGCACTAGGCTGGTGCTTAGGGGCCAAACTCTAGTTCTGAAGAATCAAGAGTTCTTCCCAGACCAAGGCAGATCAGAACAGGATCTTCATAACCTGGAAGAAATTGATTGTAGCAATGGGGACACCTGGTCAGACAAGCTGAGTGGCAAGGCTCTCTGGGAATCTCCTGTTTCCATGAAGTGCCCATCTTTCCCACATCACAGCACAGGGGTGCAGTTCAGTCTGACAGAGAGAATTGGATGTGAGGACACAGGAGAACATGGGTTGGGACCAAGCCAGACCTTTTGTGGGTCTCCTCAGTGAAAAGATAAATTACATTCTCACTAACCTGTTACACAAAGCCCTGGAAGATCAGGTTCTGCCTGTCATTCCTGAGAAGTCCTATGGATATATGTTTCTTGTCACTGAACCAGACACACCCACCCCCAAGCAGCTTCTCCCCTAAGCAGAGCCAGTGACTCCCTCCCTATGTGGCCAGCAATGAGACACACATCACAGGGCTCCATCATGACTCAATTATATATTTTTGCTACTTGGCAGGGACCATCTCCTGCATCCCAGTACCTATCACAGTGTGGGCTCATATCAGATAGAAAACATGAGTCTATAGCCATATCACCCTGAATGCACCCAATCTTGTGAGATAGAAAACATGGAATAAAAGACACATGGAAGCCATTTGTGGACTTTTCCATCCTGCTAAAAACAAATCAGTGTGACTACAGAGCAGGGCTGGAGGATTTATTGGCACAGAGAACTTGGAGAACTAGAGCTTGAACTCTGCCCTGACTGCTTCTCTAATTGCACCTTGTGAATCTATAAATCTTTCATGGAAACTCTCATCTTCACTCTTCTCAAGGTAGGAGGGTGACAGGTGCAACTAGCTGTCATTGAGGAATGTTTGATGACAGGAATACAGGGCTGAAATGTGTTACGTTTGGGTATCATTTTTTAACTCCAGGAGACAGTACCTATGAAAAATATTTTCTGATTTTATTGCCTCTGTGCATAAATAAATAAATACAAGGCAATTTGATTTAGTGGTTAGGCTTGGTTTAACAGATTTGGTTTCAAATTCTAGCTCTACCTCTTAATGGGTGAGAGGCTATAAAACTGAGACATTATCCTCTAGCCCAAGAGTTGTAGGAAGCATCAGAAAATCAATGTGATACAGCTAATTCTGAATTGGGCTCCTATAATGTACTCCGTGAATGTCTATCCCTTCCTTTTTCATGAGGGAGTATTCCTTAACCTCCTTTGTCTGACTCCACTGCAGTGTGTCAGATCATTTTTTTTATTGCAAAGTAAATTTCACATAATGCCACAAATATCTATGAGAAAGTTCCTTGACCTTAGTGTTTCCTATACAGTTAAATGTCCTGGAAAATTAACAAGTAGGTGAATTCTAAAATCCTTTAGCTGCAGCCAAGGACAGTAAATGTTAATGTTCATGCCAAATGTAAAGAAGCTGTGAGATTCTTTGGTGCTGTGGATGCCATTAGCCTTAGATTGCAATGGTTTGCACGTCCACTTTAAAAACTCAGGTTGAAATTTAATTTTCACCATGATAATATTAGGAGATAGGAGTCTATAAGAGGCCCACGAGATCACGGGGGCTCTACCATCCTGAATAGATTAATGGTGTTAACATGGAAATAAATTTTATCTGTCTCATGAGTTCTTTTGCCTTTTTCTCATGTTGTGATGCAGCAGAAAAATCTTCATACTGCCAAGATTTTGGATTTTCCAGCCTACAAAACTGTAAGAAATTATTGTAGGTTCTCTTAAAATTACCCAGCCTCAGGCATTTTGTTATAGCAACACAAAAAGGACTAAAACAACACCTAATATGAGAAAAGAAAATGAGTGGATTCACTTCTGTAAGGGGTGAAATGTCCATGCCAGTACAGCATCTCCAGTTTTAGAACTTCTTGCTCATTAATTTTTCACCAGGATTTAGGAAGTTCAGAGAGAAACTCAAATAAGGTAGACCTTGGGCAAGTGTAACTACAAGGGACATCAGGAATGGGGAATGTGGAAGCAAAGGAAAGTAAGTGTATGAACCAGAGATGAAGTCGGTTTTCCAGGAGAAATTTTGGCCTGCAGATCTGCACTGCATGAAAAGTGTGACAAGTAGCTTTTACTCCCATCCCTCAGTGGAGCTCACCTTGTTGGTTGAAGCAGTTCCACTGTCAGGAAGATTAAGCAGCCATGTGCCTTCCACAGTCCTAGTTCTGAGATAGCCACTCAGACCTCTTCATTCTTCTCACTTGTTCAGCCTGTGGTCTCTCTGCTGCTTCCTTCCTCTGCATGTTCCTATTGGTTCCCAAGACTGACCATAGCTCCTTCTCTGAATACAGGGCTGCCTCTCTCCTGAGAAGCAGCCTCCAGTTGTCTTGGAATAACATACTTTTCAGTTTAATCTGGAAAGCACCTTCATACCCCAAGGCCAGTCTGACCCTTTCTACTCCTTCTCTCCCTGGGACTAGCTTTTCTTAAGTTGAAGCATGAATGAATGAATTTGTTGGGTGCTGGTGTGGTGGTAATGTGCTCAGCATCCAGATTATGTCACCCCCTGCAAACTATGAAGAGACTTAACATTGTTGCTAATCTTATTATTTATATTTTACAAGGAAATTTTGTCCAGTTCTCAGACCTACTAGGTGGTAAGCTATGAGTCAAACCTAGGCCTTCTTGATGCCAGCATTTGAGCTGTTGAACAATGACCCACATTGTTTTTGCAAGGGGACAAGTACAAGCATTAAGTCTGATGTTCTTGAGCTGGGTAGTATCTTACCTGCCCTCATTAAATGTACAAGTTTGACCCTAGGCCTCAGTTTCTCTATTCATCAGATGGAAGCAGATATATTAGATGATCTCCAATCATTCAGAGCCTACAGTGATCCCATGGGGTAGCTGTAATCTGCTTTTTGTATCAAGAAGGCTGCTTTATGGTCTTTGTATCCCCCCCAGTGGGTAATTTTCAGGAAACCAATACAGGAATGGCAGGAAATGAGCATCCCAAATTAGAGTCAAGGAGTTCAGTCTTCAGATTTTTCTGATAATGGGCAAGTTCTTCATCTTCAGCCATTTACTTTGTGACTAAGCCATGACCTGTGCTCTGCCTGCTCCCTATTTGTCTCCACCATGCCTCAGGCTTGTGGCTGACACTTTAGAGATCTCCAAACATAAAGCTTCATCTCCTACAGATACATGTCCACCTTTTCAAATGCCTGCTGGATTTCCACATGCATGTTGGTCATTATTTAAACATCACCACAGTTCAAATTATACCCATTATCTTATAGCCATTTTTTTCTTAGCATTCTAAATTTTCAGTTCTGAAGTTGATTACATGTCTAAGTTTTCATATCTTTTAGGAATCCAACAATGGACTCAAGCATCAAAGCTAGAAATCTTTTCTAGATGAAGGCATCATCGCCTGCATCGAGCTGGTCCCAAGCCTGCAACTGACCCCATGGAGAGAGCTTCATCTTTTTCTCCTCTCTTCTCCTCTCCTCTCCTCCCTCTCCTCTCCTCTCCTCTTCCCTCCCCACTCATTTCTAGTTCTGGGGATTGAATCTAGGGCCTTTACACTGAGCTGTATCACCACCTCCTTTTTGTGAGACAGAATCTCACTAAGTCATTAACTTGCCTAGCTGAGCTCAAACTTTAGATCCTCTGACCTCAGTCTATAGAATACTATGGTTATAGATGTGCTTAGTTCAGATCCCCCACCTTTATGTAGACATTTACTATCCCTTTGGTCAGGCCTGTGTCATCTTATGCCTAAATTGCTGTTGGAGCCTTCCTACCAATATTCCTACTTTGATCATCTCATTTCCACCCTCATTTTCCACCCTTTTCTCTGTCATAGCCTCCTGCTATCATTTGAAATCAAAGATCAGTTGAGAATATGTGTCAAAGACAGGGAGAGGGAAATAACTCAGAAACCTCAAGTTCCAGTGTGGTGAGGACTTGTTTGGACATGGTTGAAAAAAAGCAGAGTAAGTTTCTAAAACATAGATGTCCCCAGTGATACTGTGCTGCCTGAAACAGTGACAGCTGGATATTCTTTTTAATTTTTAATGTTTTTTATAATTTTTAATGTTATTAGAAGCCTTAATTTACCTTCTACCAGTGTAAACTCCACTCTGCAGTCCACACTCAGGGGCTCTAGCCAGACTGCTCCTCTGTCCCTCCCATACCACACTTCTTGTACCTTTAAAGCCTAATCTTTTCCCTGCTTACTTTCAATTTCTTCCAACTTTTCTACATCACCTGGACCCCCAGCACATGGCTGTTTCTTGTAGTTCATTTAGCCTAAGCTTAGATCTCCAAATTAGCAGTTAGTTACCTGCTAACTCATTTACTAACCACTTCAAGAAAGTAGAGAGATAGAAGTCTCATTAAGCACAGGAAATTTGCCTGCTTTTCCCTATATTTCTCCCAGCTCTACAGAGCTCTGAGCATCTAACATAGGCTCACCCAGAGTCACTGACTCCTGGGTAGTGATAAAGGGTCAGATGAACTTCTCCTTTGGAAGCTACATTCACAGACCCATGACCAGCACATTCCAGGAACAAAGAACAACAGGATACTCTCCTGTCTGAAGCCAGAATATCCAATTTCATCTGCATAGCTACAGTTCTAGGTCCTCACCCCAAAACATCCCATGATTGTCTTGACCACTGAATACCCTAACTGCATCACCCATATATCAGTTGGGGTTCACTAGAGAAACAGATTTTATATATTTCATATATTAAGGATTTACTAAGTACACCTAAGACACCTGCCTGCAGAATCAAAGGTGGAAGAATGCAAAGTAGCCTTTGATGCTCTGGAGACTGGATGATCCAGTCAAAGGTGAAAGACCTGGATTCACTGCAGAGTCTGGTATGAGTCTGTGTCATAAAACCTAAGGATCTGCATTGGGAGTCTGAAGAGTCTGTGCTGGAAGCTTGAAAGAGCTGAAGACAAACATCCAAAGACAATGGCAAAGACCGAAGAAGTAAAAAGAAAGACTTCCCTCTTCTTTCCTTTTCTGTTCCATCCAGGCTACAACCCTGGTGGTAGATGCCACCCACAGCTGGGCAGGTCTTTCCTCCTCCATTTATGGTCTGCATGTCAATCATCTAGACATATCCAGAACCATGCTCCACTGATCCTCTAGGCATTTCTTAATCCATTCAAGTTGACATATCATAATTAAGTCTCACGCCCCACAATTTCTCAGAGCTGTGTATGCCTTCAGCAAGAAAATGCAGGGCACACAGGATGGAAAACCCAAGGGACACATCTGTGTACACACATCAAGAGCTATTTAAGCTTCAAGCTGCTCTTGCAACTCTCTGCAACTTCTCCAAATTCTAACACCACATGAAGGAGTTTCTCTCTTAAATAAAGGAAGTACTCAAGCCTACCTACACTTGTTCTTTTGTGAACAAGCCAGGAAAAGGCATTGAAACATATACCATGGTTTTCAAGTGACATAAAAAGACTAAAAGACTATTAAAAATGTAGGTGACAATAGGGAATGAAGAGAGTTTGTATTCAACGCCTGTGTCCACTTGAACCTCTTCTAAGCTCCCAGATCCTGAGCCAGATTAAGTACACCCTCTTCCTTTATCTGAAAGTGTTCTTTTACAGCCATCCACTCTGCTCTTAAGATATGAATTTACTCTTTTTTCCTGAAAAAGAACCCCTTCTCTCTTTTCTTTCTTTATTCATTGTCCTTTAATGTAACTCAAATTCCAATGCTTGTTCTCCTTGGGTCCTGTTCATCCTTGTAAACATTTTCTAGCCAGATGATGTGCCCAAATTTCACAGCCTTCATTTCTACTCCCTGAATCCATAGGGCCATCCTAAGGACCTGCAGGTGCCTGTATCACAGAGACATCTACTGGAGCCACCTTACACCACAGCTGTAGGACACAGCCACCCTCTGCCCAGGAATCTATTCAACATAGTTCAGCCCAATAGCTTCAAGATTACTTTGCACCTACAGGATATGCCTAGTTGGCCTGACTTCCTGCCAGCTCTGAATAAAAGGAAAATGAATTAATATTCATTGAGCATCCTCTGTGTGCTAGATTCAGTGCTAGGTGCTTTCTATATACCACTGTAAGACTCTGTCACCACCCCAGAAATAGCTAGTAGTATCCTTATCCAAACACCAATGGAGGAACTGACTCACATACTGCTATCCAAATTACTGTGTCAGGAGAGCTGGAGACTCAAGGTCTAAGCAGAATCTCAGTTTATTGTTCTGCTTGGGTCTTATGAATGATATCCTTAGTCCATGATGTCATCCATTGCTTGACATTTTTATCCAAATACTCAAAAATTATTATCATATGGGTCAAGAAAGAGAGATATGTGGCTATCAAGCACTTAGTATGAGCCAAATCCTTTTCAGACAGTACTACATTCAATCTTCAATTAAAACATTGATACTCTCATTAAGTAAGTGAAGTTTCAAAGATGCTAATTAATTTGACCAAGTTTGCACTACTAGTAAGTAACTGGGCTGAGATGCCAACTCAGTGCTCTCTCTTACCCTAGTCTTGTTGAACTTGCCCTTTCTTCAGCCTAGTGCTCACATTTCTGTGAAGCAGGCCCTGATATGTACTGAAAATAATATTTTATAAGCAAAGGGAGCTTAATAGTACAGCACAAGACCCCAACATCAACAAGAGTCAAAAACAGAAATGTGTCTGAAATTCACCTGGAGCAGAATTATAGATCAGCTGAGCACATATTTTAAAACTAAAATGCATCACTACCTTTTATGCATCCTTGTGGAACATCTTAATAAGCAGGGAGTGGAGAATATAGTCAAGACCATGCTGTGACCAAGAAATAACAAATGAGCTGAAACTACCAGGAGATGGATTGGTGCTGAGGAACAGCAGTGCCTGATTCAAAGTCAGGACTTAAGTGACTTCAACACCTGAACCAGGTGGATTCCCCACAGGGATCTTTGATGATAAAGTGGAAGAGCAGCCACATGTGGCGGCAAGAGCAATCACAGTAAGCCTGGAGCACAGATAACCTGTGAAATTCAGGGCCATGGGCAGAACTGAGCAATGGAGACACCAAGAAAAAAGGGGGCATAAGAAGCAATGAAGAAATCCAGTGGTGATGGCAAAGACAGTGCAAAGTCCCTTCACAAGTGATGAAGGAAGTAAAGTCTGGGATATATGTGTACATGAGTTCAAGTATGAGCTTGGGTTTTGATATGTCAGGAAGAGGCACAGCCTCTATGTGCACACGGAAATTTCTGAACAGGTATATTGGCTCAACAGGCTCTTCATCTTGGTCCTCCTTGACTCATGATGGTCAAAATCCCAGGATATGTGCAGACATGCTGAGTACAGAGAACCAGAGAACATCCATGGCAGAAATAGTCCTAGTACCATGGTCATGCTGCCTATTGCCCAACCTTTAGGAAACATAGCATTTAGCTCCAGCAAACTAAACCATACAGAGACCCAGCCAGAAATTTCCATGGTCTGCCCTTCTCTCCAAAGTCCCATGACCCTTCCACCTGCCTGGCTCGGCAATTAATCTTTCATGGATTTTCAGAGGTTGGGTAAAATTCTGAAAGTTCCCCAAAGGCAGAAAACATTTTGTTCTTAACTATCTCTCTGGGATCTATTATTTTAGTATTTTAATGGACTTCAGTTATCTATGCTTTAATGGGAATTATTTTTACAGTTTTATTTTATGAACAAAGAACTCAGCTCAAAATACTAGATACTCTTAGTTCTGCCTCATTCACATTGCATGTGACTTTGACCTCTACAAGCATTAGTTGTTTCACATATGAAATGAACATAATAACTTTAATGAGAGTGAGGAAGACAGGTTGGCATCATGGAAGTGAAAATATTGATGTCATTCGAGTATTGCCCTAGACATGTTCCACAAAAATGTGGAAAAGTGAGCTGGAAGTGTTGACACAGCAACCACAAATTTGTAAGAGGCCATGTGTCTCAGACCTGAGGCTGACTTCCACCTGGCCCTGCTACCAGGTCTAGGAACAGCTGGAGGCCAGCTCATCACCATCACCATCAACACCTTTTATTGAGCCAACTCTGCACCAGGGATGTTTGACAGGAAATCTCATTGAATCCTCAAAATAATACCCGGAAGTAGAAATTTGCATTATTCATTCCCAACAGATGCCGAACTCTAGGCTCAGTGATGCAGTGTCAGTTGCCAAAGACCTCACAGCAGTATGCAGCTCAGTCAGAATATGAACTCACAGGTCCCTGAAAGAAAAAATGTGCTTTTTACCTTCCCAGCAAAGGTGAAATTGAGCCTCTTGTGAAAACTCATACTGGTGCTAGGTGGGGTGACTTTCCTAACTTTTCACTCAGGTTGCTTGATTACCAATGGCTAGGGATTATATTATAATTCTTATATGTGACCTAAACCTCAGAGCTACTGAACTGGAGAATTCAAATCACATTTCCTTCTAACAGCTGGCACTTCAGAAAATCCTAGTGCCAGCCTGTATGAGAAAGGCGCTGTCTCTACATCCCAGTGATATCCAAGGGAGACTCATTAAAAAGGCTTGAGCTGGTTGAATTCTTGCTTCATAACCCAAAGGCAGGCACCCGTAGTCCTTCTCCTGCATGAAGTGAGAGATAGCAACTGAGAGGTTTGCAGCTATGTCTATCCCATCTCTTAATCTGCTGTGGTTTGCAAATGACCACTCTTTTAACTTAAGTTCCTTATCCTTATGGAATTATAAAATCAAATACCCCCAACCTATCACTCACACTGACAATTGTTCCAATCTATCTTTTCTTAGTGAAGATGTGGGGCTGCAGCACGCAGCCAGTACTACAGTCCTAGAAGTTTCACAAATGGCAACCCCACTCCCAGGAGAGAAAGTGAATGGTCCAGGTGCCTTCTCCATGTGGGAGCTCCAGCTAAGGCTGAGGGAAAGGAGAAATTAGGAAAGATATGCTTTCAGGGTTTTCTTAAAGCTCAGTAAGTTATCTAAAAATACTTAATGAGCACAAAGTCTTTGCCAGATACTGGGCCTGGGGCTCTGAATAAAAAAAACAAGGGGATATTAGCCCTGCTCCCAAAGATATTCCAAGTCAGTGGGAGATGTAAATGGACAAAAATACCATGGAAGAGAATGGCAACTACAGTGTGTATTCATCTACAAGTATATAGAACTCATCTGGGGACACAATAACCTAGATGCTGGTGGCCAGGTAGACTTCATAGGACAAGTGCACCATGAATTTCATGAGGGCCTTAAAGAAACTACAAATCCCACTAGAGATCACCTGAAGGTCTTACTTGAAGTTGTCACTCTATCCTTGTCTTGAGTCTGGATTGATTTATAACAGGCAGAGAAAACTGGACAGCAATTTAATGTCTCTATTCAGCTGTTGATGAGGGGGAAATTGGTAAAAGGATGCCCGGGGTAGGAGTTCCAGGCAGAACTGACTATGCCAGAAACTAAAGGGCCAATAGCATCTTCAGAGAGCAACAGAGGCCAGATTGGAACCCTGGATACTGTCTTCTGATTTACAGGATAGATCAATCTTTACTGTGTTAGATAGGAAAGGGGAGTTACTCCCTTAGGGCTCTTAAGGTTCATTTCAACTGATGTAAATGCCTCAAAGAGAGCTGCTCAAAGAGCAGGCAAAAAAAACCAAAAAAAACAAGTGTTGGGAGAGGATGTTTCTGGCTCTACCATGATCTAAACAACAGCTGTGGCTGGGCTCATTATTTCCTGCAGTGTGGCTCTTGCCACCAGCAAAAACATGATTTTCTTCAACAAGAGCCTGACTGATGCTTTTCTGTGTTCAAGCCCAGACAAGATAAATAATCATCTGTTAAGACAAAACACAGAAAATAAAGCTATCTCCATTTACAGATTTTTTCCATTACCATACAAATGCCTTCAAGAAATAAAAAAAAAAATCTTTATGAGATTAGAAGAAGCTCAAAAAGAGTGGGGGTAGCTTCTAATTCAGCAGGGCCCAGAGATTCTGGGCCTATTTTAATGAAATTGCTCCAGACACAAAGAAGGAAAATGCAGGCTGCCAGTGTTAGTAACTTAATGTTGTGGGGACCTGTATGAGTTTGGGGTAGAAGTTTTCATCTTCTGTTCTGTGCCAGAAAAGCTAAAACATGGGAAATACCAGAATTTCGTGACCACTAGAGTGGTCATGGATGGACACAGAGTTCAAACATGGCTCTTCCCTTTTAACTGTAGTTAATTGTCATTCATGTCCTAGATTCCCCCTTCCTCCAAAGTAACCTTTGCATACCCTTCCAGATATTTCCCACATGTCCCCTAGATAAAAGAGGAGGAAAGAAAGACTGAAGAGCTGTTTTGCTCTGGTTCGGTGTTGGCCCCGCTATAAGGCAGCTCTAAGAAGATGAGCGGCTTCCCCACTCCAGTGCCATCTCAGAGGGAAGAGAATAGAATAGACCTTGATTTCAGCAAGTGTCACTGTCCATGGGTATTGGCTCTGGGGAGAAAAGAAACATTAGTGAAAAGGGAGTGGACAAGAACAGGTGCTTCTTGGCAGTGGAATTCTGGCTGCCAAGAACTCACAAGTTTCCATCAGGGTCTCAGATAGGATTTTGGGCAGGCATCTGTCAGGCAGCACATCCAGGGCTAGACCAGCCTGATGCTCAGGCCAGACATCTCACCAGCTCAGAGAGGTCCAGGTGTAGCAGCCAACAGGTGCAGGGGATTTGAGCAAATACAGGCACTGTCACATCCTGAGCAGCCAGATCAGTGTGGAGCTCACCTCCTCTCAGCCTGGTTGGGTAAGGGCTGGCCTGGGAGCTCCAGCAGCTGAGCCTTCTGTTCCAGCTCTCACCGGAAATAGCATTCAACCCTTTTGCAGTGGGATTCCATCATTGCAGGCTTGTAGACAGTTACAGATGTGATGCCTCAAGTTCTCTGGGAAAGGAGGATGCCATCACTAGCACCTGCAGAAGTACTATCACCTTTCCCTTTTTATCCTCCATCTTCTCTCTTTTCTCTACATTCCCCACTTCTCCTATCGCCTCTCTGGACTCCGTCTGTTCCTCATCACCCATTGAACTCTGTTTCCTCCACCTCCTTACAACTGCCTCTCTAATCTCTAAGACTTTCTTGCCTCCACAGTCAGGGGTCTCTGCCCTCCTGAAGCACTGGACAGATTGTCTAAGGGCTTGACTGGCAGAGATCCCCTGCCCCATCCTGTCAGGGTCTTCAAGCTCATCTCCAGAGTCCACCTTCCATCTCCAAAAGGTCTTCTTTGGACAAGGCCAAAGCTATCTGCCCCCTCATCTGGGATGTTATCTGATGACCCATTTGCTGAAAGGCATGAATGAGCTATCACCAAATTGTGCACAGATTAATGTGAGGCAGCAAGGTCAAGAATTCAATACAGTAAGTCTTGCTTTCCAAAACTGCCTGTGCCACATGTGCAAACTGAGCAACTTTGAGAACATGTTCACCGTCAGTTTCAGAACCTGTAGAATGAGTATGATAAACAGGTTTTTAGAGGTCCCAGTGAGATGATGTAGTAGTGTGCCCACCACAGTGCTCGGAACATTCTAAATGCCCCTAATGACCAGTTTCTTCACCCTGCATCAGTCTCCTTTTATTTTCTCTCCAAACAAGCTGAATGCCCCAGGAGGGCAGCTGCCTTGAATTCCAAGGTCTGTCTAGTCTGGGCATATTGAAATATTCCTTAATGATCCCAAAGAATTCTGGCACCACTGTAACAAGTACAGCAGCAAGGAATACTCACTGTAAGGAAGAAGGGGTGTCTGGAATTAAGACTATTATGGGCCAAAGACTTCACACATGGCAGGCCAAACCAAACCAGATATGCTCACCTAGAACCATCTTCCTTTCTTTTACCACAGGTTGCAGAAAATTTACACTGCCCCCTAAGTGGGCTGCAGCATTCTAATGTCATCCTCAAGGCCAGTGCACATGCAGCCAATGACACCTGCACAAGTGGTCTCCACAATGCCTCCTGCACACCCCACTCACCTCAAGTTCATCCCACTCAACTATAATAAACATTGCAAATTCTAATGTTGCACAACTCGTGGAGATCACTTTGGCAGTTATGTTCTAGCAATTGAGAGCTGGCCAAAGCAATCTTAGTTACATTCTTTGGGCTTTGCTGGGGATTTAGCTCAGTGGTGCTATCGACTGTCTCGCAAGCGCAAGGTCCAGAGTTCGATCCCTGGTAACAAAAAAAAAAAAGTATATAGATACACATTCTTTGGCCTTTGATTAGCAAATCTTGAGGTGAAAGCATTCGGTAAATGCTCTCATTCAGAAAATTCATGACCAAAACCAGATATTAGGGTCCTAATGACTATAGGATCCACAGGTTGGCTGCTCTTCCAAGTACTCAGGAACCTAACAATGCCTTTCTTGGGCCCCCATAATGATACCTATCACCTTCCCCTGGAAAGGAGAGATTAGGAAATGCAACATCATACCAAGAGTTCTGATCTCAGTTGTACCTGTCATAGTGTTCTGTAACAAAGGAAATAATGAGGTGCTATAAATTACTAAGAGGAGGGCGGGTTATAAATCTACAGAGAGAGCTAGGTTATGCTCCTAGGACAAAAGCAAGCCTTAAAAACAAGGGCTTTAGGGTTTACTTCTCTACTCAGACCCACCTGAGCAGATCTGGACAGACTTCAGCAGTGAAGCTGTGCAGCCACCACTCCCCACAACCCTTTCTCCTCCTGCTGCTGAACCTCCTATCCCATGAGAGACACTCTAATCTTGAGTGCAACAGCATAGTACCATTTTTTTAAATGAATTTTATTGCTACATTTTAGGTATAAAATATAATGACATTCATCCTTGGAAATTTGCACCTTTATATAATCTCTCTTGGTTCTTATTTTTTTCCCCTTTCCCCTGCCCTTCCGTCAAGCCCTCAACCCCTCCGTATTTACAAAGACTTTGTTTCCATTTTTTCATTTTCTCATATTAATTCCATTCTCTTCTTTTCTTTATCCTAACCCTCTGACTTCCCCTTCCCCTTTACCCTTTTCTTCCTATTTCACATTATCTATTATACATTTTAGTCCTTATTTTAGTCCTTTCAGTTTCACACTAGAAAAACTATTCAGTATTTACACATGTGTGTCCTATTTATTTCACTTAAGAATATTGCCTCAATGTGCATCCGTTTAGCTATAAATATCTCTAATTTCTCATTTTTTATGTCTGGATAGTACTCCATTTATTAAAAAACCGCATTTTCTTTATCCATTCTCTAGTTGATGGGAATTTGGGCTGTTTCCAAGCTTTAGTTGTTACAAACGGCGCTGTTACAAATATGGGTGCACATACATTACTGTGGTATGATTCTTTTAATTCTTTGGGGAAGATACCGAGCAGGGGAATAGCTGGGTGAAATGGAACTTCCAGTCCTAGTTCTTTGAAGTATCTCCACGTTAATTGCCACAGTGGTTGCACCAGTCTACACTCCCACCAGCAGTGGAGCAGGGTTCCTCTTTCCCAACACCCCTGCCAGCATTTGTTATTGGTTGACTTCATGATAACAGCCATTCTTCATGGGATAAGATGGGATCTCAGCGTTGTTTTCATTTGCATCTCTCAAATGACCAGTGATGTTGAACATTTTTTCATATGTTTATTTCCCATTTCTACTTCTTTGTGTGAGAAATGTCTGTTCATTTCAGATGCCCATTTTCGGGTTGGGTCTTTAAATTTGGGAGGTGTGATTTTTTTAAGTTCTTTCTGCATTCTAGATAGTAGACCTTTCTCTGAGGAAAGGAAGGTGAAAATTTTTTCCCACCCTGTGGGTTATCTCTTCACACTGTTGGTGGTCTCTCTTGCTGTGCAGAAGCTTTTAATAAGAAAAGATCCCTCTTGGTGAATGTTTGTGCTAGTTCACGGGCAACTGTGGTTTGTTCATAAAATCTTTTCCTACACCAATATCTTCAAGAGTTCTACCTAACCTCTGTTTCAGCGGTTCAGCATTTCTGTTTTAATATTTATATCTTTAATCCATTTTGATGTTAGTTTAGTGCATGTTGAGAGATATAGGTTTAGTTTAAATCTTTGACAAATTGAAACCCAATTTTTAAAGTACCATTTATTAAAGAGGCTATCTTTCCTCCAGTGAGAGTTTTTGGCTCCTTTATCGAAGATGAGGTGGCTGAGTATGTCTGGAGTTGTTTCTGCATCTTCTAACCTGTTACACTGATCCTCTGGTCTGTTTCTTTGCCAGTACCATGCTGTTTTTATCACAGTAGCTTTTGTAGTATAGTTTCAAGATGGGGATTGTGATACCCGCTGCCATGTCTCTGTTACCTAGAATTGCTTTTGCTATTCTGGGTCTCTTCTTCCAAATGAATTTTTGTGTTGTTTTCTCAAGGTCCATGAAATATGCTGCTGGAATTTCAATTGGGATTGCATTGAAGCTATATAGCACTTTTGGAAGTATGGCCATTTTCACTATGTTGATT
>NW_004624841.1:3190935-3206634 GCF_000247695.1 Heterocephalus glaber | reverse complement strand
AATATGCTTTCTATATCCTTTTAAATTCTGTAAAATCTGTGGTAATGCCTCCTAGATCTTGATATTGTAATTTACAAAATGTATAATTAATATTGCATAATAGGAAGAAAAGGTCTAAAGGAGTAGGGTAGGGGAAAGGAAAAAAAAAGGAAAAGAAAAAAATATGAGAAAAGGAAAAACATGGAAACAAAGTCTTTGCAAATAGGGAAGAGAGAGTGAAAGAAGGGCACGGGAAGGGGAAAAAAATAAGAACCGAGATACTCATGTAATGGTACAAGATCCCAAGGATGAATGTAACTGTATTTTATACCCAAAATGTACCAATAAACTTAATGGAAGAAGAAAGAAAGTACATGTACATAACACAGCTGGTTTCTTTTTTTAATACCCTTCCCCTTCTCACCCACTTCCCTCCATTTCTAAATCTCCTCCTATTTCCATTCTTGCTGTTATTATTAGCTCATTTTATGACATATAATGTTTGCATTCATCATGGGTATTCAGTACCTTTGTATGGCATACCTTAAATCTTATTTCCCCAGTTATCTCAGTTAGTATTTGCTGCTTAGTATTTCTCATTTGCATTTCCCAAAACATGAACAATGGATGGTGGATGTGTTTACCTAACTTACTCGCAGATGGAATGTGACTTCACATAGAATTGGTCAATCTGATGTATAACTTTCAATTCTCTCTAGCTACTGTTGTTTCTTATTGGTCTCATCCATCTTCCTAGAATAGTGACACGTCCTGTCACAGAACACACACGCACACACACACACACACACACACACACAAAAAAAAATCTAGTCTCCACAAGTATGTTTTTGGCACATAAAGATTCCTACATACAGTCCTTTGAATTCCCTGTTGTTCAAAACCTATAGTTTAAAATCTTTCTAATAGCTTCTGTTGGTGCTTGTAGATGTGGGTGATTCATTTTAACTACTTTGTGATAACATTATTCACCTATTCTCTTTCTTTGGGAATTACAAATGGTGCTGAAATGAAGACACTTCTATGGATCTCTTGTTTATTACTACCAGAGTTTTTCAACAAAGAAGTATAATTGCTGGGTCACAGAAAATACATACTTCCAATTTTCTTGGCAATTGACAAATTAGCTTGCACTAATTTGCACTCCCACCAGCAATGCATCATTCACCATCTCTGCATCTTCATCAAACATATTATCAAAGAATTTCTAATTACTCTGTAGGTAGAAAATAGTGTTTCATATTTGATCTAAGCTACATTTCCTTAATTTCTAGATTACTAAAGACATTCAGAATCGTCTTGTAGTTGTCACCTTTTTTGGTCATTTTTATTTCTTCCTCTGTAAATCATCAATTTATATATTTGGAATTTTTCATTCATGCATAAGGTTTTTTGTTTTTGTTTTTGTTTTGGTACCAGGGATCGAACTCTGGTCCTTGCGCTTGCGTAGCAGGCAGCGAAACCGCTGAGCTAAATCCCCGGCCCAAAGTTTTTAACTTAAAGTAAACTGTATTTTGTGTTTAAAATGTATATTCCCACTCACAATGTATTCTGCTACATTTTCTTCTAAAAGTTTCTTGATTTTCCTTTTACATTTCAGTGTTAGTTTTTCTTGATTTTATTTTGGGAAGACTGAAAATAATACATGACCTCATTTTTTCTTTATCTGTGTGCTTAACCTAGTGTCCTAGAAAGATTAATTGAATATCTCATCCATTTTCTACTATATATAACTCCATTTTCATGTATTAAACTGAGATTAATGGAAAATTTTGTTTCTACAGTTCTTATTCTGTAACATTCCTGTTTGGCTAAGCCTATGCAAATATCATACTGTCTTATTATAGCTTCATAAAAGTTAGTTGTACAAATTTCAACTTATTCATCTCCAGAGTGCTCTTAGCTTCCTTTATTGTGCTTCAAATTTTAAGATCAGCACACTGATTTCTGTAAATACCTTGTTGAGATTTTGATTGAAACCTGTTTATAATTTGGGAATAATGACTGTCCTTTTACTATTTACTTTTCCTAGAACTTAGATCTTTTGTTAAGTCCTTTGATCATGTTTTGTTATTTTATCTCTAACCTTACCATTTTGTTTCTATGATTGTATTTTTTAAAACTTATAAATGTTCTAAGTTTCTCTAATTATTTGTTGCTGTATATAAATCTGTAATTGATTGTAAGTATTAATCCTGTGCCCAAAATTTTGCAGACTCTCTGGTTAAATCATTTTTCTATAACATCTAAATGTACTGTGCAGATGAGTACATTGGTTATGAATAATTTACTTTGAGTTCTTCATTTTTTAAATTTTATGACTTTTTCTCTCTTTTATGTTAAACTTCTACATTAAATCCAATGAATATTGCCAGTATTTAGTTGATGCCATTTTTATTTAAGAAACATTTCCTTCTATTTGTTTGTTTTGTTTTGTTTTGTTTTGTTTGGTACCAGGGATCAAACTTAGGTCCTTGTGCTTGCAAGGCAGGCAGCAGAACCACTGAGCTAAATCCCCAGCCCTTCTATTTGTTTTAAAAGATTTTCAGTTACATTTTTTTCAAATAAGACTACCCCTACATTCTTGGAAGAAGTCTACATACTATGATGTGGCTGTTTTGAAAGATGTTTTCTCCCTTCCCATCTCTTTGTTCTCTCTCTCTCTCTCTCTCTCTCTCTCTCTCTCTCTCTCTCTCTCTCTCCTTCCTTCTTGCCTAGGTTCACTTTGCTGAGTTCAATTAGAATTTTTGCCTCCTTGACCATTAGTTACATGTAGTTTTTCTTTTTCACATTGCCTTTGCCTGGTTTTGGAATCAAAGTTATAATAATCTTATAAAATTAATTGAGATTTTTCCTTCTTTTCTAATTCTATGAAAATATTTGCATAAGGATTACCTATACCTCATACACAGGTTTTGAAGATGATGTCAGTAAATGGTATGAATCTATTTCTCATTAGCATTTAAGGCAACTGGCTAAACTTCTATTAACTGCTTCACCTCTTTTTATAGGAATTTTCTATTTCTTTATAAATTATTTTGTTGAATTATAGTTCTGTAGAATTGTTTTCTTAATCATTAAATCTTTCAAATTAGTTGTTAATGATTCCTTTCACATAAAGATTTAAGATCCTTCTTCCCTTAAGGGTCCCTCAATCAACCAACAGTAAAAATTAGAGCCTCAAATTTATTGTGTTAGTCACTTACCCATCACTAGAGCACAATGCCAAGCACCCAAAGCTTAAAGGAGGAGAAGTTTATTTTTGTCTCATGATTTTTACAGGATTTACTCAATTGTTGGCCATTTCCTAGGCTGAAGGGACATTATAGTAGAAGCGCCTGGCAGAGAACAGCTGCTCATTCCATGACAACCAGGAAGCAGAGAGAAAATGGAGGAGCAGTGGACAAGAATACATCCCTCCAGGTCACACCTCCCATGACCCACCTCCAACCTGACCCCACCTCCTAACAGCACATTCAGCCATGAATTCATCAACAGTATGAATACACTGGTGAGTATAGCAGCCCATGATCCAGTCACCGTTTTGGGGGGTTTTTTTGAGTGTTTGGCTTTTTGTTTTTGAAATTTTTTTTTTGCTTAAATTATTTTATTGGTACATTTTAGGTATACAATATGTTTACATTTATCATTGGGTGCTTGTACCTGTACAAGATGTATCTTGGTTATTTTTTCCCCCATTCCCTGTCCTCCCTTCACCCCCTCCATCCTTCCCTATTTACAAACACTTTATTTCCATTTTTTCCTTTTCTCATAATTTTTCCTTTCCCTTCTTACCTTTCCCCTTGCCCTCCAACTTTCCCTACCCCTTTGGACCTTTTCTTCCTATTTCAAATTATCAATTATTCGTTTTAATAATTTTAATCCTTATTGACACTTTCAGTTTCTCACACCAGAGAAACTATTCGGTATTTACACATGTGTACTGTATTTATTTCACTTAAGAGTTTGGCCTCAATATGCATCCATTTAGCTATATATGTCTCTAGTTTCTCATTCTTTATGGCTGATTAGTACTCCATCACCTTTCACACACATGAAACATTTTGGGGGGACATTTCAGATCTAAACCAGAATACCTGTGGTGACGGAACCATGGGCATGAGTTATCACAGTGTGACAACTCATTTTTTCTACAAACGGTCCATGAAGCAGCAGTCAGTTGTCTTGCTGTCTGCATGTGTCTGTGTCAGAGGCACATTTTGTCTGGGCCACTCCTTCATCTACCTTGCACCTGCACTGCTTTGTACAGGGATTTTAGTTCTCACTGCTGCCTCCTGCAAGGGATACCTCACTTGCCTTCTGCACACAGGTGTTAAAACTCACCCTAGTTAAAACACCCTCAGTTTGTTGAGATGTGCAATCTCCTCCCACTCACAGAGACCCCTGAAGGATTAGATCCCATCCTTATTGGATTCCAGAAACATTTTAATTTCTAGCACATATCAATTACCATTTCTTTTCTATAACTTTAACTCTGCATTTAAAAGAATGCTGAGTGATTTTATAAAGCATTGCTAGAGCTGAAACTATGGCCATATTCAAACTCTACATGGGAGGAATTACAGAAAGACAAAGGTGAGATTAACTCCTAAGGCAACAGAGTCCTGCAGACGTATTTTGGGAGCTCCATTGAGAAAGAAACAGTGTAGCTGAGACTTGATAGATGTAGAGGATTCTTTCCACAGAGCTGGAAAGAAAGAAAGAATGCAGGCTTAGGTGTAAATATCTTCACAATGTGAATTGAAGACAACTTCAAATGGCATCTATATGATGAAAAAAGGCTAAACAAAAAAAATCCTGAAGAAAATGAAGTAGACTCACAGGAGGTGAATAAGAAGTACCCATTAAATGTGTGTGGGGGGGGGAGGAAAATAACTGTGGTCAAGGGCTCTAAAATAAAGCAAGACTTTTTTCAGCTGTGTGTAAATATGAAGAGCATCACCTCAGAAAAGCCACCTTCAAAATAACTGTCCCTAAACAGACTCTGCTTGAGTCTGTGTAATTGGTGCTACGACAAAAGGCTGATGCTGAAGTGGCTGGATATTATCAGAAACTGTCCACTCCAGTGTAACTGTGGGACAGGGTGCCCCTTAAACAGAAACCCAAGATCTAACATTGATGACAGCCCAGAGGACATCGGTTCCGAGGTGAAATGGACCCACTCTTAAATGACATCAATATTGGCTAAACTTCAATCACTCTGCGTACAAGTTCAAGGCATTTTGCAAAGTGGATCACAAGCATTTTTATTCATAAAGTGGATAAAAGCTAAGGAGAATCTAAGGATAAAAATCTATTTTCTGGTTGTTAATGTAGCTTTAGTAGCTTGCATAAGAGCTGTGAACAAAGTCATAAAAGGGGTGGGAGTGCCTTGACTGTGTTTTCCCACCCTTGTTAGGAAGAGGACAAATTCAAACACACTCTAAATTGTTTTGGTTTTCCTCTTTCTCACTTTGGTCCCAAATTAAAGTGGATGATATAATAGTTTGTGAGCTAAATCCTTTTTGAGAGAAGAGTATTATTAAGTGATCCTAGATAGACGAAAAGATCAAGGCCTGCTCCTATGAAACAAACACGATTTAAACCCAAGCCCTTTGAACATTTGCATCCAGAGACAACCATTTTAATTATCTGACAAAAGGCTATTTAATCACTAAGATCTGAGCAGGGAGCAAGTATAGAAAAATCTCTCACCTTTGCCCGCTTTGCATATAAAGACATCAGTGAAAGTTGCTGAAGATACAGAGAGTGTCTTCAGAGAGCTCTGAACCCTCCACTTGCCCTGGCAATAGATTCCTCAGAGAAAATGTTGGAGTAAGAAAGTCTGTTGTGATTAACTATTTCTCCACCACTGTAAGTAACATTTCTAGATTCGAATGTTTAATTTTCTTTCTGACAAGTTGTCTACTTTTCCCCATCAAATTTGTCTAGGGATCAGAGTTTATTCAAAATCAGCTCAGTTGTAAAAAAGGAATGAGTATTTTCTGTAGGAATGCAAATTTTTGTTTCATATTTTCCCTCAGAAAGAAAAGGAATGGGCATGATTAAGATGAGTTAAGAAATTATTGAATTAAGATGTTGTAGATAGTAAAAAGCAGGGGTCCTCAACATTTTTGGCACTAGAGACTGTTTTGTGGAAAACAATTTTTCCACAGAGAAGGGTGAAGGTGAATGGTTTCAGGATGATTCGAGCACATTATGTGTACTGTGCACTTTATTTCTATTGTTATCATACTATAATATATAATGAAATAATTACACAGCATTATCCAGAGTTAGTGGGAGCCTTGAGCTTATTTTTCTGCAACTAGATAGCCCCATCTGGAGGTGATAGGACACAGTGTCACCTAAAATGTGTTGCTTTTGTCCAGTCTACTGGACAATCTTATTTTGGTTGCTGTCACTGAAGAAAATCCTGCTTCACAAAGATAGGGTGTTGGAAATAGAAACAGTCTCTTCAATACCTCTGTGGCAATATCAGGATATTCTGCCTTCCCTTTAATCCAGAACATATAGAGATTTGAAGTTGTCTTAAACAATTTTAAGACCACTGTGATTTGCAATCTCAAGCAATTGATCCTCTTCTAGCACAAAGTTGATTTTCCTGGCTTGTTTACAAATTGGTGACAAATCTATTCCTTCCAAGCTGGAGGGTCCTTTGTGTTTGGGAAGTAATGTTCAAACTCTTGAAAACTAAGCTAAGTTATCATGCACCAAATGGGAGAAAGAAGGCCCAGGATAAATCTCTCTCAAAAACTTCAGTAATGTTTGAAACATGTCAAAAATCCCAGTGTTCACTCACCACATCCACAATTTCAGTTTGGCTTTGAATGCATCCACGTTATCTGCAGACTTGAACACAGTTGTCAATCTCCCCTAAAGTGATAAATTGAGTTCATTGAGCAGGCAGAATACGTCACATGAGTAAGCAAGTTTCATGACCCATTCTGTGTCACTGAAATGTTCTTCACCTGTGACTGTTTTTCTAAAAGAAATCTTTGAAGTAGCTCTCATAACCAGTAATCTGTCATTAGAAAGCCACCTCACTTCTGTGCATGAGATGGCTCATATGTTCCATGACCATCTTTTCTCAGAATCACATGAACAGACATGAGTTAAGGGCATACACTTTAATGTGGTTGATAATTTTAGTCATATCCTAGAAAATGTTTCTCACTGCCATTTTCAGCTAGTCAGCATTTCTTTTATAGATGACATAGTGCATAGACTCACAATCAGAAGATACCTGTTTGGCGCAAGTAGTGAAACCAGAAAGGCATCCAGGCATGGCAGCTGCTCCATCCATGTGTATACTGAGCCGAAACAACCAATTCAGTTTTCCTGTTAGGTAATCATTCAAAGACTTGAATAGTTCTGCAGCTTTGATGTTGATGGAAGTAAAACATATCCTTATCCCCATCCTTCTGAAAAATACATCACACGAAAACAAGCTTCATTTCTTGTTGTCAACATGAGTAGACTTGTCAATCTGGATCGCACAGCATGCTCACTCCCTAATCCTCTCTAACAATTGCACCTCAATATCTTTTGCTACATTATTCATTCATCTAGTTATTGTGGTAGCCAATATAGAAACATATGCCACCTTTCAGATTGCAGCTTCTCCAAAAAGTTCATGACAAATGTCCTAAGAAGCAGGCAGCATCAACTCTTCACCAGCAGTGAAATACTTTTTAGGTTTAGCAAGGTGATTAGCCACTAAGAATGATGCTCTCAGAGCAGACACATTTGATGAAGTAGTGGCCTTCTGTTTTTCTTCTTCACATTTTTTTCATTTGAGAAACTGTGGCCTTGTCTTTTAATGCAAGATGTTTGTTCTTCTTGTAGCAAAGCAGTTTTGAAGGTTTCATGGCTTTGTTGAGTAGCCAGTTGCCATATATTATACAAAGAGCTTTTAGAATGGGAATCATATATTTCAATGAACCCATAATTTAAGGAAAACTCTTGGTATTTTCTTTTAAATTCAGCTTTCTTTTCATTGGAAGGAAGTCTTAGAGTATTCTGCTAGCTCATCATTGTGTCTTTACCTTTTCCAAAGAAGCTCTACAGTGATGTTTGTTTTCTACTCATTTTGGCCAGTGTTAGCTTTTTGCCTTACCCAAATCTGTGACTGGAACAAGTGCATAGTGTGGGAAAGAGGCATAGACAGAAGTGGTAAATAAAATGATGAGTGGGCCGTGCACATACTAAAATAAATATCAGATTCTGTCTTAAATCATGCCTAGATGCAGATGTACAACTGAAAGACATCAATTCATTTTCCACTAGAAAACCTGCCATGAGATGCAGCTTGATTGTCACTTGCCATACCCTGATATGACGGAATCTGTAAGCAATTGATTTATTATGATATCTGTGCAGTCAAACCTCTCTGTTAATGTGAATCTGTATTTGCAGCTGCTCCCCAGTGTTAGCATCACCACCTCAGCTCCACCTCAGATCATCAGGCATTAGAGTCTCAAATGGAGCAGGCAACCCTGATCTTTCACATGTGCAGGTCACAGTAGGGTTGAAGTTCCTATGAAAATCCAATTCTGCCACTTATCTGACAGACAGCAGAGCTCAGGCTGAAATGGATGAGATAGGGAGTGGCTGTAAATAGAGATGAACCTTCACTCACTCACCTACTGCCCACCTCCTGCTATGTGGCCCAGTTCCTAACAGACCATAGACCAGAACAAGTCTGTAGCCCAGGGGTTGAGGACTCTTGATATAAAGGACAGAAGCAAGAAGACTAGGATTCCAGCATTCTTCAATTTATTTGCTATAAGCTATTGGGCAAGTTATATGACCTAATTGCTTTGCTACAAAATACTGTCATATTGCCTCAGAGTGCGGTGTTTGGGACCATGCAAAATAACAGATATGAGGGTGTGAATGACAGGACACATAACCTGCAAGGCAGTGTTCCCTGGAAACTCCCTCTTGATACTCATTAATTTTCAACCTTCATGTGAGAGTCCTTGGTCTGTGCAAGGCAGAATGGTGGGCTCTACAAACAAACTTCACTGCTTCATTATCCATCTGCTCAAAGAACACTTAGCTTTGTCATGAACTCAAATGATATGTATAAATACAAAGTAGAGAGAGCAAGGTGCCTCATGGGAGAAAGAGAGAGAAAGCACCACAGGAGTTTAGAAGAATGGAAGGACCCTATCTGCTCAGCTTCTTCCAAAACAATTTCTATCACTCTCCAACTCTATGGAAGTTCACAGATGCTATGCTTAAAAACACATGTGAAAATTTTGGAGAATATGTACTGGCTGAAAAAAGAACTTAACAGATTTCTTTCAGGAGAATTTTTAAGAGCTTTCAATATCCAAGTATGCATTACAGATCTTCAGAGTGGGAGCAGGTATTGCTCTTTTTTAAAATGATTTACATAAATAACCCATCTTTATTGATGTTTAATGTCACATCACTCAGGATTCAATGCTACAGAGAAGGATTTTCTGGGAGTTGTTTGTTCAGCTTATTTCTTCTAACAAGATTAAAAAAAGGGACAGTGTTTTTCTCACTGACTTCCTTTCTGAGCATTGGTGGCAATTCATGAATTCACATGAGAAGAGACAGTTTTCAGAACTAACATTACATTGCTTTTTTCCTTGCAGAGGCATATTGGCATGCTTTATGAGACATTCTAAGAATAAAGAGGAATAAAAGGAGTGGGGTTGATGAAGATGGAGATGAGGATCAGAAAGGGCTCCTGAGAAGGTCTGGACAAAATGAAGGTTTTGCTCAGAATGGGGGATGGGGGCAGCAGTATGACAGTATTGTGTGTGAAGAGCAGTAGGAACCTAGTTTTGCTGGAGCACAATGAGAAAGAGTGAGCTGAAGGGAAATATGTTTACAAGGTCGGTGTGGTATGGATACAGATTATGGGGAAATCATAATGGTGAGGAAAAAAAGCATGATTTGAGCCAGGTCCACTGGCGTACACCTGTAATCCCAGCACTCTAGAAGGATGAGTTAAGAGAATCACAAGTTGGAGCCCACCCTGGGCAACTCACTGATTGTCTCAAAAAAGAAATTAAAAAGGGCTGGGGATGTAGCTCAATATGAAGGCCCTGGGTTCAACACCCAGGATCACAGAAAGACAGAAGAGGAGGAGGAGGAAGAGGAAGAGGAGGAGGAGGAGGGGAAGGGGGAAGAGAAAGGAAGAAGGGTGAGCAGAAAGAGAGGAGGAGGAGAAAATACTACATTGCTCTGTAAATCCACTGTAAGCAATGAAAGGAAAGCTTGTGGATTCCTATATGGTGCTTTCTCAGAGCTTTCTCCTTTTAGCCAGAGCCAGTTGTAAATGCCATGAAAACAGCCAATGATAAACACATTCCAGATTATCTCAACATCTTCTTTGACCTATTCAAGCCCTTAACTTTTAAATAAACAGTATCACATGCAACCTGTCATAAACCCAATCTTAATTTCTAATACTGAACAAGTTTCTCCACAAAATCTGAATAAATTAATGAAAAAACTATCTCCAGTGTTTGAAAAAGAAATCCACTCCACATTGTTTCTAATCCTTCAAATTTCTCCTTCACTTCCTCTCATCTTTGATCTTAATTTTATAATTAAAATAGAAAACAGGAGAGACTCTTCCACTGTTCACCTCCAGATCTACTCGGTTCTTCCTCTTAGTTTAACCATACTGAAACACCTCCCATTCTTTCAAAATGTCCCTTCCACCACTAAGTCCAATATTCTGCTTCTCTTTTAAGAAAAACTCCCTAATGAATTGCATACACCCACCACTCTCAAGATTTTCTTCTCCATATCTCTTATGCTGAAACCAATCCTGATCCCAAGATCTTGATCCCAACATCTGTCAAGTTTACCCATCTAATCTCCATTCAGAGTCTTCTAGTTGCCAACTCTTCAGCAGTGTCCAACACTGCAGCCCTTAGGAAACCATTCTCTGTTGCTGAGGTTTATATTAAAATAAACAAGAATGTTAATGCATGCCAAACCAGTTATCAAAATATGAAGGAGTCGGTAAGTACTCATTCATTCTTGCCACTGGTGAAGAAATGGCTTTAAGTGTGAAAAAAACATTGTTATAAAAATGATGTAAATTGTAGTCACTTAAAAGAGTCAAAGAAAACTTGTGAGAGATAATAAAATACAGTAAAAGGGAGAGAAAGCGAACAGCAGAAAAAAATTAAATTAAATTAACGTACCATAACAGGATGATTTTTCTAAGTATTGACACAGCACTGTGCTTCATTCAGACTGTGGAACAATGAACCATATCAGATACAGACTTCAGTCTCCTGTGTTGGGGAAACAGAAATCAACCAAATAAACAAACATGTGATCATGTGCTACATGATTGTTATAAATGAAAGCCACACTTCTGTACAAATGGTTCGCAGGAAGATCTGATGCAGCCTCAGAGGTTAGTGAAGGCTTCCTGAGTCTATTATTTAAATACCTAAAATGGAACAAAAATGCAACAGCTAGTGAGCCAGCCTGGGCAAAAGCCCCGGACCCAGGGAAGGTGGGAGACTCCAGCTGTAAGATAGGCAGTGTGGCTGGAGCACAGGAAGTGTAGGGCTGAGGAGCAGGCTTAGACACCGCAGGGCCTCCTCACCAAGATTAAGAAGTCACTGAAGGAGTTTAAGATGTGTAAATTTCTTCCACCAGAATACAACGAAAGTATTAGAGAAGAAAAAAAAAAGATTCTTTCCAATGTTCATGGAATAAAGTTATTAATATTTGGGATGAGGAAGAGGAGAATTTAGATTTATCATAAATATGTGTGAAAATTAAAATATAGAATATAGATATGAAACATGTTATAAAATAGAATTTTTTCTGGGAAAATATGAATTGCTGAAACTATTTTTTTAAATGAAGAAATTGCATGTGTTGCCAATCAGTTGAGGGTTTTTCTGCTTGATTCAGATAGAAATCATGAATCAGCCAAGTACAGCTCTGTCATGATACCAGGGGTTGATTCAAGTTATTGCTCCATGCAGATTTACAGGGTCACCAGAGCCAGTCTTAACAGGACCTGTGCAGGAGCTCAGGGATCCAAAGGGAGCCCCCCTTAGACTAACAGAGTAGTGCTTCTTATATAGTGGCTACAGACCTATGCTTGGTCCAAGTAAAGGGCTGTGATTGGTTCAAATCTAGGCCTGCTGATTGGTCTAAATCCAGGCCTGTGATTGGTTCAAATTGGTGCAGGGCTCCAAACCAGGCTCACCTATCCTGGCAGCAAATCCACGACAGAGTGGGTCATAATGTGCTGTTTGATTGACAGCTGTTGTGTCTCTGTGAAAAAATGGCAGGCAAAAAAATCAAGGAATCTTGAAGAGGGTTACCTGTGTTCATTACAGCTTATTGGGGTTTAGGGAGGTTGGGGATGTTAAAAGGGGGCTCAGATCTCTCCCTTTCTCCCAAATCTTAACCACATTATGGTGCCCCACCCCAGCAGGAGCACCTGCATCACAGCTGACTGCCAAGCTGCACTTCCTGTTGGAGCAGTCTGGAAAGTAGCCATGAAGCAACCAGTCCGTGGGGGGTGAGGGTGACAACAATTGGCCAAACCACACCCCCTCCAGCCTGCACAGGAGAAAGGGGAGAGTCAGGTCCTTCTCCTCTGTCTTACATAGTCCATGCAGGACACAGAACCAGAAAATTTTTCATGGATATAGATGATTTGAGCATAATTTTCTTCACACTTTTAATACAAAAATAATTGCTATTCTATAGCAATTCTATAGATAGAATCTATTTAAAAGTGAAAATGCTATAAATTCTTTTCATAAAGCTAACAAATGCCAGTATTATAAAAACCTTAGAGTAAGTAATGTAGAACAATCTCATTTAAAAATAGATTTAAAAGCATTCTACAAAGAGGTAGGGGTGAAGGGAGGGGAAGGGGAAAGGAAAAATTATGAGAAAAGAAAAAAATGGAAATGATATATATGTAAATAGGGAAGGGTGGAGGGGGTGGAGGGAGCACAGGAAATGGGGAAAAAGTAAGAACCAGGATACATCATGTACAGGTACAAGCACCCAATGATAAATGTAAATGTATTGTATACCTACAATGTACCATAAAAGAACTTAAGAATTAAAAAAAAGCCTTCTAAGTAAAATGTTAGCAGGTAAAATTTAGCAGTATATACAAATAATAACCAATTAAGAAGGGAGTATATTTATTACAAAAGTAGATTTACTGTACAGCATTGTGAATATACTTAATATCACAAGACTGTACACTTAAAGTGGTTAAAATGATAAATTTATGTTGTAGATGTTTAGCCATGATTTTTCAAAACAAAATAAATACATTTAGTACAAAAATATATAAGCCATACCATTAGATCTATTAATATTAATTATATTTTTATTTGATGCAAAAGCTATATATAAATGTATCAGTAGCTACTATTCTAATAAAGTATCTATTTCTATTCCAGAATGTTTTAGGAAGAGTGTAATGAAATTGCTTTTTTATCATAATAAAAATGTCTCTTAAATCAACAGCCACCATTGTATTCCATAGAAATAAGAAATCATTTTTATTATAATTAATGAAAAAAGAGTAATAACTACATTTATTAGTTAATAACATTTCAGAATTGATGCTCTGTACAATTAGAATAAATAACAAATAAATTAAATGGGTTTATATACATTGAAGAGGAAATTATGGATACTTGCAGAAGTTGGGATTTCACATTTAAAACATAAGAATTACTAAGAAATTGTCTCATAGTAGACTGGTTAGTTATAAAATAAATATACAAAAAAGTGTCTGTATACCTGCCATCTATCAGTTAATGTAATGAACAAGAAAAACCATTAAAAATCAAATATATATAAAATATCTAAAAATGACTTCAAAACTAAAGAGAACCTATAATGAGAAAACCACAAAATTTAACTAAAAATATGGAAAATCAAAGATATGAAGTCATTGAAAGTATAAATTAACATAGTTATTATTCATCTCTTACTGTCCCTAATTTATAAACTAAGTATGTATATACAAGAAAACAGTATATACAAGCTTCAGTACTGTCAAAAGTCAGGCTGGGAGACTATCATAGGCACAAAGAGCTCAAGTTCTCTGCTTGACAACAGCCTTGATATGGGACATCCTCTTAACCTAACAAAGATTCTGCTTTCTCTCCTGTAAAATGACCAGTAATAATTCTTGCCTGACATGGGTTTTGTGAGAATTAAATGAGATGATGCAGTTCAAAACATGTTGTAATATAATCCATAAATCATCTCTAAATCATCTACAAATCATTTGCTTCAAATATTCCTAGTCTCCCTAACAAATACCAGAGGGCATAGCACATTATAGGCACTCAATAAATACCAAAAATCATTTCCTTACAATAATGCCAACATCTAACAAATAAAATCATGTAAAATCCAGTTCTTGATTTTTCTGCTATTGACTCACTCACTTACTTCCCTCCCATCACTTCAAAAAGATTTCTTTTATGGTCAGTGTCATATGGCCTGCAAAGAGATGGAGAAATGTGCACACAGTTGCTTTTAAGTATGAGATCTAATCGAGCAGCATTTTCTATAAAATACAGGTGAAATAAAACATCTGTGTGCTACAAATGATTGGGTCTCCCTCAATCCATTTTCTTATATGAATCCACAAATTTCTTTCAATTCTTAGTTCCACTGAGCTACAAAAGTTTCCAAAGTTATATCTTAGTTCTATTTTCAGTAGGGACAGAGATGGAAAAGCTATTTTTTTAAGGAAAATTTTGTAGGAAACAGTTTTTGCTGCCTCCTCCTCCCCGGTCAAGTAGTTCTCAGCCTTCAAACAGTAAAAGGACTCACTCCTATAATTTGTCTAAACCAAGATATCCTGAGATGAGAGATAATGCACAATTTGCTTTTCACAAATACAGTGCTATCTCACAACTTCTGAAGTAGGGATTACTGAATTGACTTGTGAGAAATCAAAACAGAAAGAGAGAGGAAAAATAAACTCTTTCCAATCTCCCAATACCACAAAGCAAAATATGTAAATTGTTGCTAATCTTGAGCTTTATCATAGGCCAAAGTTCAGGCTTCTTTCAAAGGAACTTTTAAGTTATTCAAATTGATTGCCTTTTTGAGGATTTTAGATGTAGAGTTTGAATCTCAGTGTAGATATGTTCACAGAAATGTTAGAAAAAGAATGAGACCAGCTCTATAGCTTCGAATCCAGCAACAGTTTTTTAGTCAAACTTCTTATTTTGAAATAACAATAGATTCATATGCACTTATAAGAAGTAATACAGATAGATTTCTTTACTCAGTTTTCCTCAGTGTTACAAAACTATAGTACTATAGTACTATATTGCAACCAATATCTTCACAATAGTATCATTTACTGACTTTTTTGTGAAGATTGAAGCCAGGGCTTTCATACTGAGCTATATCCCCAGCCTCTTTTTATTTCTATTTTCAGACAGGGTCTTACTAAGTCACTAAGTTGCCCAAGCTGAGCTCCAACTTGCAGTCCTCTTGCCTCAGCTCCCAGAGTTCTGGAATTACAGGAATGCATTACCATACACAAATGATCTTATTTAGATTTCCCTAATCTATCTGTTTAGTTGAATCAAATTTTATAACATGTTAGATTCATACAGCACAAGCATAGTAAAAAACCAAATACTTAAACACAAAAGT
>NW_004624841.1:3141902-3152479 GCF_000247695.1 Heterocephalus glaber | reverse complement strand
AAAAAAAAAGAGGTGAGAGGAGACCTTCCCTCCTGTAAGCCAGATGCTGTATGGACAAGGTGCTTCCCATATTCACACCCGAGTTGGGTTAGTTTCTGGGTCCCCACAGTACAGAAGCTGTACTGTCTAAGGTCACATGTCCAATATGAGGCAACAGAGCCCTGATAAGGGAGATAGCACTGTGCAGTGGCCAGAGCACAGCCTCTAGAAAGAAGACTGTCTGGGTTCAAATCCCACCTCATCCAGAATCCATGTGAACCTGGACCAATTGCTTAACATTTCTGGGCATCAGACATAAAACATATAAAATAGGAATTCCACAGATACAAAACAGGAACAGTACAGATCACTGGTTGCTATGAGGATTAAGTGTGTTACTATATGAAAAGAACTTAGAATACCACATCACCCATGGTAAGAAATATGGGTGCATGCATGTGTGTTTGTTAGTGTATATGCATCAGCCTTAATTATTGATACCATCATCATTTTGTCATTAGTGTTTCTGGTACCATTTCTTCCTGAGTTTTTTGTTGCATAAAGCAGAGCTACTCTAAGGAAGAAAACTAACCTCTTTAATTCTCTCCCCATAAAATCTTCACAGCTCAAACCCTGTTTGTCACACATGCAGAAACATGTAGGGTGTTGTGACACCACTGTTATTGTCATGATGGTGATAATGATTCTTTACAACCTTCACCTCAGAACACTGAGAAGAGGGGATATAAAGGCCCAGGAGAATGTCCTGAGGACTTAGAAAGGCTGGTCTCCAACCTCCATGCTGCTCTTCCATTCTCCATTCCCTAATGACTCTAGCTGATCATCTTTCATCATAACCCACATGACCAACCACCTGACCTGGACATTCCTCTTCCATATGTGGTGCCCTCAAAGGTTGAGTATCCTTCCTGAACAACTTTGGATTCCCTTATCCCTTCTTCTCAAAGACAAGCTGGACACTGATGCCCACCAAGCTCCCCAGGCCCTTTCCTCTGGCACACACATGTCCTCATGCACACCTACCATGTGATTCCTTCCTCTCTCTACTCCCATTATCCCAACAGCCAGCTGGAGTGGTTTAGCAACCACCTGGTCGACCCATTTATGCAAACCCTCTAGCCTGCCAGGACTCTGATATGGCTACCACTCCCAGCTTTCCAGTGGCACAAGAATGGGACATAGATGATAATGCTTCTCCCTGAAGAAAGAGCTGGCAAATCTCACCACACCTACTTTTCATGCCCAAATAAACTTGTTTCCTCTGAGCGATTTAAATGCCTGCCTTCCTCATATACCCAGGACAGAAGGACCAATATGCACAGTCTAGCCCTCATGGCACAGTGGTACAAATGCAGGCAAATGAAATCAGCCCAAACTACATATCTGATCCTCAGTGAGCTCTCTCTATTCTTAGTCCAGTTAGTATGCAAATTTTAAAAACCTCCAAGAGCAAAAAGACATCCACTGCAGAAATACCCAGAACTACTGAGCAGCACCCAGAAGGAATTTGACTCTTCTGTCTCCCACTGTCTAGGGGATACAAACGTATAACAGCGTCTCTAACCCAGCTCACAGATTGACTTGCAACTGTGCCTTGTCAAGGGCTGCTCCCCCTGGAATTTGGAGCTGTTTCTTTGTGTTCTTGCTGAGTGTTGGCTCAGATATTGACTCTATCCCCCTGGATTTCCTGACAGACCCAAGCAGCTGTGCTGCAGCATCGCCGCCTCAACAGCTAGCAAAACAGCCTGCAGCCACTTGTGTTAATCACACACACATCCTGAGAGCCAAACAGCAGTGCCTTTGTGAACAGGACACTCCCAATCCTGCCAGATCCCCAACCTCTGGCTCCTTAGGCCAGAGCCTGCATGGCTAGGGTGGGACAGAAGTGGATCCCCTCACTGGTCAGATCCACAGAGGGAAATCTGCTTCCAATGAGAGCTCTCAGCAGTTGGTGCAAGCTCTGAAACAATGCCCATGTGGTGCATTTCTCAGCCCCAAGTACAGGAGAAGCACCTAGTAACAATCTCCCATTAATATCCTTGTCCTCAGGTGGCTGAAATTGCACCACTAAAATGGGCAAATTCATTGGCATTGATTAATTGGAGGGAATGACATTTGCACCAATGTCTATATCAACCCCTCTTTGACAATGGGCAAAATAACCACCGAAAAACACAAATCATCAGAAACAAAAAGACTACTGTCATGGTTTCTATCTCGATGTTCCCCCAAAGCCTCATGTATCCAAAGGTAGGTGGAGCTTTTGAAAGGTGATGAATTATGGGTCAATATTACTGACTTGCTGTTAGAGGTGAGCTCTGCTCAGGAGAGGCAGATCACTGTGACCAGGATACCCACATGCCATCACTCCCTTCCCAGCTTCTCCCCTGACTCTCTGCTTCCTATTTGCCAAGCTGTGAGCAGCTCTCCTCCACCATGCCAACCTGCCTTGGAGCCAGCCAACTACAGACTGAAACATGAGCCAAAATAAACCTCTCCTCCTCTAAGTTCGAGGTGTCAGATATTTTTTCTCAGCAACAAGGGAAGTGACTAAGACAACTAGCATCTTCAGAAAATTTTACTTTGAAATAACGATGATCAAACAAAGCAGGAAGACCTCTAAGATGAACCTAACACTTGAAAGGATTTTCCATAAATTTCAAGATTTAAAAAAAATGTGTCATATATAATAATACAATACCGATTAACTACAGGAGATTTTGCAACCACACACCCTCACACAAAAAAGAATAGAAAGCTATTTCCATGGAAAAACAAATAAGAATAAGGAATAATAAAGAGCAGAAGAAAACCAATTATCAATTTAAACAAAATAATAAAAAATTTGTGAAAGCATAAAGAAAATGAAAAAAGGCAAATATTATAAGGAATTTCAGAATTCCTGAATATTTTAATTATCACCTAGGTTAGCTGAAATAGAATCATTATCAAAAGGTACAATTAGAAGAAAAACTTCAGAAATTTTAAAAGAATGAATATTGAAAATTAAGTGACACAGCATATCATATATCTTAAATATATACAATGTACATATTTCAGTTATACCTTGATGAACCTTGAGGGAAAAAGAAAACTAAAGTGATTTATTGGGTTGTAGGAAAATTACAATGCAAAAATCAGTTTCAGAGAATATATTACAGAACATAATTATATAATTCTTTTCAGAGTGTGTGTGTGTGTGTGTGTGTGTGTGTGTGTGTGTTACTGGGAACTGAAGCAAGAGCCTTGGGCATGCCAGGCAAGAGCTCTACCACTGAGTTACAGCTTCCAATCCTTTTTAAACTTTTTTTGCTTTTAGGTAAGTTCTCACTAAGTGCCCAGGCTAGCCTTGAACTTTTGATCTTCCAGCCTCAGCCTCCCAAGTAGCTGTGATTCAGGTGTGAGCCACCATACCCAGCCAGATCCTTCTCTATTAGAGAAAATGAATGAATCAAGGTTACTATACGAAGCCAAACTTTCATTAATATGTGATTTTAATAAAGACATTCATGTCATAAAAACTCTCACAACAGGAAGGGGGCTGTTCTTCGCAGTAATCACAGTAACAGTGCTCACCAACAGCTCACTCTGCCCCCAGTCATCGCTCAGTGTCTCACCATGCATTAAGCCATTCTCTCTATGCCAAGTTTATAAATGAGGAAACCAGGGCACCGAGAGGTTAATTTACCTCCCCAATAGGATACATCAAGTAGATGTGTGACCAGGTTTTGAGTCCAGTTCATTAGATTCAAAGTCCAAGTACTTAACCACTACACTATGCTGCATCCAAAAGTTAACAATGTTAAATGTCCCACAGCAGCCATTGCTGTGGGTTCGGATTGGCAATTGGATTCAGGAGACACAGAAGATATTCATGTGATGTAGGCTGACTTAGGCTTATAAAAGGACACTAGACAGGAGATTCCACAGGTACCCAATTCATCGGGGGACCCAATAGCTACCTTTACCTTCTCACTTATATGGCACAGGTATGGATGTCCTGGACGAGGGCCAAGCTGGGTGGACGTCACCTCAGTATACCCTCAGTGTCTCACCAATCTTTCCAGCCACATGTCAACCCATGGCTTCCCAGGCCAGAGCCAGTCCAGGGCCTATACAACCTTCACATCTATCCCAAATCCATCATGTCTAAGAGGTTCAGGTTGAGACGAGAAAAGCTCAGAGGCCCTTCACTCAAGCAGATGAGGGAATCCACACTAGGCTTGGTGTAGATTCTATGCACAGCTATGCATGTGGAAAGATGGGACTTTGGAGCTTGCTATAAATACATGTTTTTGTTCAAAGTTCTCCTATTGTATCAACTCCATCACTTGACTTCATTACTTGCCTCAAACACAAAAACAAATCCCAAAGATGAAATGGAACTAAGAGTCAAATGCTCATTCATGGATCAGATACATTCTCTAAGAGACAGTCCTACTAATGTCACTATTTTTTTAAATCCTGCAGCTACCTTGAAATGGACTAGGGCCAGAAAGGGCTGAAGGTCTAAACTCATCACGCCAGCAGAATAGATCAAGGTAGGCTGAGGTGGAAACCAGAAATCCAAGCCCAGGGACTTGCTAGGAGTTCTGATTTGGGGGAAGTAAAATTTCATACAAAAAAAAAACTTCCAGACACTACAAAGGCCTCCCTGAAAATTCAAGTGACAAGACACATTTCTTAGAAAGTCAGCAAGAGCTAATCAAAGGCTGACAGGCTTCTGAAAGGATCACTATGTGTTTATTTCAAAAGTGGTCTTTGAAGGTGTTTTAGAAGTCAAGGACACTTCTAGGGGAGGTCAACACAAAGTTACCCAGAGAGAAAAAGAACAGAAACAAAAAGGCTTCTTTTGTCTTCCCAGAGGTAAACAGGAAGGAACAGCATCAGCTATGCTTGATGGAAAAACCCACTGCCATCCTTCTGTTAACCTTTAGTGTAAGGCCAGCCCTTCCCTGAGAGATGATTTTAGGTCAAGGACAAGGCACATGAATGGGAGAGAGAAAAGAGAATGGCTGAGCAGTAGAATGGATGGCACGCATCTGCTTAGCATCCCCCCAGTCCGTCAAAGGTACACTCTGTCCTCAGATCCTTGCTGGCAGAGATCAGCACATAAGTCTCTCAGCCAAATCCATCCCAGCACCTGTTTGGGGTGGGGGGAGTTTAGTTGGAATAAAGCAAGGATTGGCCTCATGGACATGAAAACCTTGCTATCGCAGAAGTCCCCACACTTAGAGAAGCCTACTTTTGTTCTAACGGCTGCTGTTGTCATTTTGAAAGTCTTGGTAATTACTCAACAATGAGCCTTATATTTCATCTTTTCCTGCCCCCCACATAACATGCAATCAGTCTTGAGCACTGCTACATCCATTCCTTTATGGGTGATCTATGGCTATTTTCATATGGAAATGACAGAGTTGAGTCGTAGCAAGACACTGCATGGTCTAGAAAACCACAAATATTTACCACTTGACCCTTTACAGAAAAGAAAAGCCAGTCCTTGCTTTGTAGACTGCTGTGTCATGATGCGTGTCTGTTACCAGATGGAGGGTCTCATGGGGATTCTTTCCAGGTTCTTGGTTTTCTGAACTAAGAAGTGGACAAGACACACAGAAAAGGAAGCAAAAGAGTACAGTTATTGAAGGTGGAAAAGAGGGCAAGAGCAGGCCAGTGAACAGACTCACAATGACAAAGGGTAAGAAAAAGGGGTCTTTTGTATCCACGATTCCTGGATTGGCTTCCCCTTCAAGCAAATAAGGAATTCGGACAGTTGTCCTAGTAAAAGCTCATCCAGCCTGGTGCCAGATTTCAACTACCCTGTTGAAAGACTCTCTTGGCTTCCTCACACATGTAAATGAAGGATTAAAAATGACAATTTTCTGATTGGTTCCACGTACAGTGCTCAGGAGCTGCCGAGGAGTCATTTTGGGTCCTGTGTTCTGGGCATGTCCTCTGGATTTTTATGACTTCCATACATTCAGCCCCATTAGTTGTCCAGCTTCCCCCAGCTCTCATCTCCTACCTCACTTCCTGTGCAGAATCTAGGCTGGAGGCGCCACTGTCCTGCAATGGAGACGTCAAGGCTGGGGTACGGAGAGGCACACACAAGCCCTGCCACTCAGAAGTATCTTGGTTCTGCTTTACCTTTTTTCTTGCCCTAAACTTCATTATCAAGTAAAATGTTTGCCTTGTCTTACTAACTAGTGTTAAAATTATCTTCATGGCTCTTTTTTTACAATATAAGGGAATTTATACCTATAAAAAGATTTTTAAAAGATGAGTGCTATATGTGGGCTTGTGAATTTGTGAAAATGTAAACTTGTGAATGTGTCACAAAGTGTGAAAAATACAACACATGAATGAAGCTGAAACTCTCCTCAGGGGCACCACCCTTCCCTCAGCACCCATGTGATAGAGTTTAGATCTGAAATGTCCCCCAGAGACCCAGACATTAAGGGCTTGGTCCCCAGGGAGGCACGATGCCATGGGAGGTACTTAGATTATCAAGTGCATGCTCACCATAAGGAGAACTGTGGGTCCCCAGCCCCTTCCTCTCTCTCTTGTCTCCCTGGCTCTCCATTTGAGCAGTTTTGTTCCACTCTCACCATGATATGCTGACTCACTACAGCCCCCAAACCACTGGCTCAATTGATCATGAACTAGAACTTCCAAAACCATCGGCCAAAAATGAACTCTTTCTCTTTGCAAGTTGATTGTCTCAGATATTTTGTTATAGTGATGATAGAAAGTTGACTGACACCCCCAAGTACTACCTTAAATTTGTTCCTTATGATTCTCACTTCATTTTTTGTAATTTTTCTCTGTATAAACATCCCTATTGCCCCTGAGGATCCCAGGAGCACAGCAGATTTCCCTGCTGTCAATACTGGCCCTCAGCTACCACTAAGCTTTTCAGAAATGCTAGCTGCTCCCTTGGTAGGACATTTCTTGCTCTCTTCTTTCCTGGGGTCTTCCTAGGAAGATAGGCAGTGGGCTCTCAAATCTTCCATAGTACATCCAATCTAACATTATTCTTTAAGCTTTGAATTCCTTCCTTAATAGACCAAAGAGGTTGGTGTATCTACGTTTTCACCTCATGCATTATTATGTCCAGTCTTCAGTAAGAGTCCCAGAAAACTAGTGAGTCAGCCCCAGTCTCCTTGGAAGAACTGGGTGAGGATCTCACACCAAAATAGGCCCTTGTTCAGTCCATACGACAGTCTATTCCATGAAGGATCTGCTTCCATGTGTGTTGGAACACCAGAGTTCTTGGTGTTGTGATTAGCCACATCCTGTACTTCCTTTGCCATGTGGGTGTCCTCTTCCTTGTATTATAAGAGCCTGTGCTTCTTTGTTGAAGTACTGTCAATACCTAACCCTTGCTGACAGCCTGGAGACAATGTGTAGTGGTGAGGCCAGATCACGAACAGAACAAGCAACATCATACGAGATACCTGCCACAGGTAAGGCACGACTGGGTGATCTCCAGGCAAGGACAGACTGTTCCCCTTAGCAAAAAAGAAGAGGCTGCTTCTGAAAGTCAACATGGCTCTGGAATATTGGCAACTTAAAGCATTTGGTTTCTCCAATCAATAAGCTTAGATCTCAGACATTTTATCTTTCCTTATCAAAACCCTGTCTTTGTCAAGTCACAGAGTCAGTCTCCTTTGCATCTCTGCCACCCTTATCACCAGACTTCAAGCATTTTCATTTTGCAAGGCCTTTGATGCTACCATGAACAGCCAACAAACATGAAAATGCTTATAATTAGCATTACCACAAGTATTTAAGCTTATCCGCTGCTTTTTTTCCCTACACTCCCCCTCATTCCAACAGTTACTGTGGCCCCACCACATACCGGGTATTATGAGTCCTCAAGCAAGATGTTCCATAGGGACCAGAGATAGGAAATCCAGCCGCCAAATCCCAGCTGGGAAGTCTGCTCTCAAGGAACACCCTGGTACCAATTGTCTTGATCCCAAAACACTGACCCTGAAGCAAACTTTACATGCCACTTCTTTACTAAGACAAGCAATCATAGGAAATCAGGAGTGAGGAGAAACTGAAGTGAAGAATTGAACATGTGAAATAAATAGAAAGAGGTATGTTGCAGAGCTGAAATCAGTTTCAAAAGGAAACCCAGCTGGTTATACATCCTCTGGCACTTCTCCAGAGGGACAGTGTAGACTCACTGTGTTCCTGAATGTCTGCCAAGGAAAAGAAGGGTGGATGATTTATCCACTGAGGGTACCATCCCTTGTGCAGTAGTCTCAATGGATAAACTCATTTTCAGGTTCTGTCACTCAGGTGCCTCTGAGCAACCCCTGGGGAAACCAGAATCTCTAGGTCCCAGAAAGTTGGACCTGGCATTGAAGCTGCATAGGATAGAGAAATGCTGAAGCCCAGCCTTGGCCTCTAGGGGCAGCTAAAGAACCTGAGGCATCAAGAAACAGAGAGCTAAAGACATTGGTCAAGGCTTTCGTGGACCTCAGCCTAGGCCCAGGAGGTAGGCAGCACACTGGATCTGTGGAGTGAATAAACTGGATCTGAGAGGGAACAATTAAACCATGATTTAGTTTCTCCTAATCCTGATCTTTAATAATTTAGTTTTGAAAACATTAATCCAGCTTTAATAATAAGTCAGATGAATATGAAACAATTCTTTGTTATTATTAGAATGGATATGTTTTTAAAATTCATTAAGCTGTTTACTAATTTATTATCTTACTAATTTTCTAACATACTAACATGTAGGACAATGCTTCAAATGGTAGATCTTTCAGGAGTCTCCTGCTAGCTGTGAGGGATGTTCCAAGACCTCCAATCAATGTCTGAAAGCATGAATACTACCAAGCTCTATATGTACAATACATACACACCTAAAGTTTAATTTGTGAATTAAGCACAGAAAGAGATTAACAACAACCAATAATAAAATAGAGCAGTTATAAGAAAAGAGTGTAATAAAGTTACCAGCATGATTACACTTGCACTTTGGGTTATTATTAAGTAAAATAATGAACACAAGCTCTGCTATACCAGAATAGTTTCTCTGATAACTGAGACAGCCATCAAGTGACTCACAGTTGGGTAACATATACAGCATGGACACACTGGACAAAGGAATAATCCATAACCCAGGCAGCCAGAGCAGGATGTCAAGAGATGTCACCAAGCTACCTCAGAACTCTGTTCAGTTCTTCTGCATACATACCCATGATAAAGGTTAATTATGAATTATTTACTTCTGGAATTTTCCATTTAATGTGGTTGGCTGTAGATAATTGGAATTACTGTATTTCATTCATTCCACATATATTACCATATGAGACTGTTACTGCTAAAAAAAACTTGTCTGACAAATGAGAAACTGAGGCTCAAAACAATGAACTTGTTCAAGAGCATAATGCTAGTGTGCTGGCCAGGGAGCCAGGAGCCAAAAACTGTGATGACTGCAAAGACTGCTCTTTCTGAATTCTATGCAATTATCCAATTGCTTTATTATGATCTGAGATAATCTATATTTTATGGAGGAACAAAAAGAAAAAGAAAAAGGAAATAATCAAAACTTTCCCTCTATAAATGTTTATTTGGGTTGACTTTGCTTCAACTTTGTCCCAGACACTTAAGAGATTTGTTGTTCTTGCTGGAGAATCTGAATCTGAAGGTTTATAATGTAATTACCAGCATTTGACTATCCAAAGCAGCCAAACAACCTGAAATTCCAAAGGCCATGATTGAAGGCTGGCTTTCTACTCTTAATTGTCTCTTGCTGTGTTGGTGACATATTAAAGGCTTTGGAGACTCAGGAGTCATCAAGGTGAAATAGTGAAAGCAATTCCTGCCAACCATGATCCCTTTGGCACACCTTCTTAACAGTTTCCTCCCCTGATTTCCTTAAGGTATACCTCCATAAAGAATGAAGAAGCAGCCGGAAGCCCATGCCCCATGACCCCGCACACCTGCCAGCCCCCCAGCCGCCTCCTGACCCACTGAGTCTCAACGCCTGGAGTGGCCGTCTGCTGGGGAGGATGAGGCCCAGCAAAGGCCCAGTTTGAAGCAGCTGCGGACCAAGCTGGATATTGCCTGGCCCCCAGTCTTCCTGTGTGTAGTTGCGATTCAGGGTATTGAACCCAAGACCATACACTTGCTATCCAAATCAGCCCGCTGCAGACAGGCAGGTCTGAGGACACCCTACCGACGTCACAAGTCATGCAGAACATGCTGAATCAGCCTGTGCCCCAGCAGCAATCCACTGGACACAGCTACCCCACCCTGCCGCCACTCCTCTGTACAGCAACCTGCTTCCACACTACAAAGACGCAGAGGACATGAGACCACCAGAGCACAGCACTGGGTCCCTCTGCTCCAGGCCCAGAGATAGTGGCTTCTGAGCCGCCATCCCACTGCTCCTGGTCCAGAGGAAGGGGCTTCCAGGACACTATTGCTCCCACTGCTCCCAGCCCAGAGGAAAGGGCTTTTGGGCCACCATGCTATGGCTGCTCCCAGCCCGTGTCCCACCTCTCCCAGCTCAGAAAAGGTAATCCCTGCAGGTGCCAACAGCACCGCGCTGCCCC
>NW_004624841.1:3103302-3127446 GCF_000247695.1 Heterocephalus glaber | reverse complement strand
AAAAAAAAAAAAAAAAAATTAGAGGAAACTATTCCTGGTGGAGGAAACAAAGAAATGAGGACATTCTCAGTTAGAAACTTTTAGAAACCTCTCTTAAGAATTTTATAGAACAGTTTGGATTGAAAAAAGGCTGATGTGGTCCACTTCTTCCTACCAGCTACTTACAAAGTTATAATTTAAAAAAACTCAAGCAGAACCCTTCCAGTTCCCAATTTAGGGATGTGTGAAAAATAGGTTGGGGGCTGGGACAGTCAGTCAACACACAGATCACATCAGTGTTGCTGAGAAGGGAACAAGGATCTGGTAAAACTCAAGCAGTTAGCCAGAGTGAGGACAGCAATGTCCCCCAGACATGATCACACCTAAATGCCCTCTGAAATCATTTCTATGATTTCTAGGATTCAGAGAAAGATGAAAATGGAGGGCACCTTGTTCAAAACTAAAACCTGCAGACCATTATGCCAAGCCTGGTGCCCTCTAAACATGGGACAAGTCACACACTGATGAATCCAGCCTTACCTTGTCTTCACACCATTAGCTTCAGTGACCACTCAGAATCTCACCTTCTTGGTCACTGAGCACCAAACAGGTCTTCATCCTCATATTAATCCAAGCACCTTCCTCTCTGGCCCAATGTGACCTTGAACTCCTCTGAAATTCATGTCTTACACCTAGAAATCTCCCACATCCCCACTTCCACTTTCTTTACCCTTTCTTTTTTCACTCAGCTCTACCCCAAGACCGCTGTGACCCCTGAAGCATTACCATGCTGATGCCTGTTCCACTCACCTCTCCCAGTGAGATGGGACTATGTTGGGGTTTTCCTTGTCCCATCTCATCTCACTGTGCTTCCAAACAGTCTCTCATCAATCCAACCTCAAACTTGCAATCTGCTGACATCATCATACCCAGCACCCCTTACAGACTGCTAGAATCACTGTTTCCACTTCTACTCCCACTATCTTCTTAGCAAATCTAAGATGCAAATGTATAACTTGCCCAAACCCAACCTATCCAATGGGGTCCCTGGACTTCCATCCCTTCCCTTCCTCCATCCCTCCCAATCCCTACCATCTCACAGCCATTCCCTACATGAAACAGGACCACCATTCCAAGTCCCAGACTAAGAATTCCATTCTAATGAGGCCTTCTCTTCTTCCAGGTAGTTTACTTTAGCACCCCAATGACACAACCATTTGCCCCCATCAGGACATCCAATGCATTGAATCCTTCCATCATAGTGCTACCCATTACACTTGACCTGTCTTCATTTTCCGCTTCATTCCATTTGGATTCTACAGTGAATCATTATACTTAGTCCCCTGGAGAATCCATACATCCTCTCTACTTTCCCTTCTTTATATTCTTGTGGAAAACCCCTACTCTCTTCCTGCTTCCTGCCAACTAAAGTCCAATAATCAAAAGGGATTCCAGAGTTAAAAGCCAAGATAATAAAGTGATGGCCACATCTGATGATCTTGTGGCCTTTTATTTAGGTTTTTGTTTTAATTTCAGTGCTAAAGAAAAAAATTGTCAATATCATACAACTTCAAAGGAACAAAATCCAGAATGAATGATGAGTTCTAAAATTCTATCACAAATAATTAAATCTACATAATTTTTCAAGTAAAGATTGTGACCTCGAGACTCTGGTCCTGACAAGCCCTCACTCACATGTGAAGGCAACAGAAGAATCCCAAAGTTGCTCCCAGTCTGTGTGCCATGTGTATCAGATTCCCTGAACACAAACACACACCACATCACCAAAAGACTAATGAAAAAAAGTGACAGAACAGAGAAGTCAGATCACATAAGAACAACAGAAGAATATGGTTACAAAACTAATCTAAATCTCAAAACTAAACATTACTTTGAGGAATATGTTTAAATAGACCAGGGTCTGGCATCCAGTTGACTATTATTACAAAAAAGTAAAGGTGCTAGTAATCTCAATCTAAAGTCCCAAACTGTAAGAAAAAATTCAAAGAAATGTGATGGTAAAGGGAGGGATAGCACAGAAAATATAAGGAGAAAAGGAATAAACTCATATTAAATTTTTCATCTTGTTCCAATTTAAGCTAGAAAATATCACCTAATTCTTGAAGTTGATAATAGAAGTACAAGGTGTGTTTTCACATATGTACATATGTGTATGTTGTTTCATTTCAGGCAGTGGTCCTCGTTTTAAGAATATACATACTATTTACATAAGTGTTGTGCTCTTCTTGCTTCTCTAAATGCACATGGGCCACTGTGGAGTGTTGCAATGTAGCAACACTATAAACACCCGTGTCAAGATGGCTGCCCAAGTATTAGCTATTCCCCAAGCCCTCAAGTCCATCCCCTGGGATGGCAGTGTTTTCTCTTATAAGAAGCTGACCGGCATCAACCCACACAGAGGTGGATCCAGACTTTCCCAGGGCCAAGAGGAGCCCTACCCTCAGCATCAGCCCAAGAGGGTAATGACACTTCCACTTCTTGAGCCAAGATTCACACAACAGATACCCGGGAATGCTTCTGCAACTTAGTTTGCCCTTACGCCTACTGTGGAGGACCAGAACTTTCTACACAATAACATCAAATAGTGCTATGCACAGAGCATTGTTAACAGCAGTGGTGGTTGTTTGAATTGAGAATAGAAATTGCCCCAGGATCCAAGTGAAAAAAGAAAGCAAACTGAGGATCCTGAGGTCTAGACTAGATAAAAGATGTCAAAAGAACCAGAAGGAAGAAGATGAGGACACCAATTATTTTAGGATGGATGATGTTTTTTAACTCTCATCATTTCATGTATAGACAAATACTCATCTCATCTTGAGGACACATTGATCTATCCTCATGTAAGTAGGGGAGACTTCCCTCTCAGATCTATGGGTGTAATTCTTTAAGGCACTGTCTGTTGTCATTTTCCTTTAAGTGTGTACTTGAGAAACCCCAGAATATTTTATTATTCTAACAAAACTTGCCTCAGGTTGGGGGAAACCTATGACTCTCTAAGATGATATTCACCTGAAGTTATCAATAGAGATTCTATTTCTTTTTAATTCACACACCAAGAATATTGTTTGAACAAGAGGGCTGTTCTGCAGGGAGCAGGAAGACATGCCTCATGGGCATGAATCTCCCTGATTACAGCCAGTGTGGCCATGGGAGACGGCTGGATGGAGCCCATAAACACTTGCCCACATTCGGTCTACAGCACAGGATAATTAATACCCTGCTCATAGCCTTCCACTTTTCATTTACTTTGCCAATGCTGCAGTTACGTACCACTGACTCTCTCAAATTGGATATTAATGATTTACTCAATGAAATCTAAGGATGCTTACAAAGCATAATAGTGTGATTGGCATATAAAAATGATGAAAAGAGAAAGTGCTGCTTTCTTCCCATGTGGATGTGGTCAGGCTGATGATTTATGGAATGGGATCTCCTTCAGCTCCTGGCTATGAAGGCACAGGTGGGTGGAGGAAGAGGAGCTGGCTGCCCATCTGCTTCAGACATCTCAGTTGCCTGCTGACAGGGCTGGAATGGATCACAGGGAGAGGGCTCTTCCTGTGTAGCTGAACTAATAGAACTCATTCATATTCTCTCACAAAAAGCAAGAGGCGTCCCTGTCAGCAGTAGGGAATGCATGGATGGGATGCCTGGGCCCTGCCACCAGCTGCCAGGCCCTACCTCTAGTACTGAGCACTCTTCACACACTTGGCTCTGCAAATCCATGCAGATCATCTCCTTGGAAAGCAGAATGAGGACCTCCTCTCAGGAGCTATTCTTGACCTACTGCATATGGCATTATTAAGTTCCTCCATATCCTGCCATCCTTCCTATATGAAATCAATCTGCTAGGTACCTCAGACAGGTCAGAATATTTCATGGAGGTCTCAAATGACATAATTTTCAACCAAAGTCACAATTAGCTTACATGCAGCAACATCTTGTGCAAAGCTTTGCCCTGTAGATTGTCTCATTTTATCCCCATACATCATCATATAAACGGGCTGAGTGGATGGACACAACACTTTCTATAAAGCTCACTTTGGTGCAATATTTTTATGCTGTTATTTTATGAAGAGATATAGTTAAATGTTTTAGAGATAGATCATTAATATTTTAGGGTTTTTTCTCTTTTCATCGTGGTAAAAACATTTAATGTGAAATCTATCCTCTTTGACAAATTCCTAAGTGTACAATACTGCATTGTTAGCTATAGATAACATATTGTACAAACAGATACTAGTTCTTTATTCATCATACATTGCTAAATTTAATACTCACTGAATAGCTTCATTTTTCTCTTTCTTCCACCCCTGGAAACCACTATTCTATTTTGTTTCTATGAGCTTAACTACTGAAGATTCATCTCATAAGTGGAATGATGTTACATGTATCCATGTGCATCATACTTATATCACTTGGCATTGTATTCTGTTGCTCAGATTTATCCATGTTATTGCAAGTGACAGGACTTCTTTCTTTTTTAAGACTGAATAAAATTCCACTGTATATAAATACCATATTTTCTTTATTCATCCATCCACCAATGGACATTTAGTTTGTTTCTATGTCTTGGCTATTATGAGTAATGTTGTAATAACATAGAAGCACAGATATCTCTCTGAGACCCAGATTCCATTTCCTTTGTATATGCACACAGAACTGTGATTTCTGGATCAAATGGTAATTCTATTCTTTTTTTGAGGAACCACCATATAGTTTCCCACAGTGGTTGTAAACTGTGTACAAAGGTTTGCTCTTCTCCGTGTCCTTGCCTAGATATAATATATATATATATATATATATATATATATATATATATATATATATATGCCATTCTAACAAGTATAAGGGCATACTTCACTATAGTTTTAATTTTGCATCTCCTTGATGATTAATGATGTTCAGAGCCTTTATATATGCATATTAGCCATTTGTATGCCTTTGGGGGAATGTCTATTCAAGTTCTTTGCCCATTTTTAAATTAGGTTATTTGGATTTTTGCTATAGAGTTATAGGAGTTCATGCCTTACATATTCTGCATACTAACCCATATCAGACATATGGTATACAACTATTTTCTCCCATTGTGTGGACTGCCTTTTCACTCTGTTGATGGTTTTCTCTGCATTGGTCTTGGCAATGATTTCTTAGATATGACACCAAAAGCGCAAGCAACCAAAGCAAAAATAAACAAGTGGGGCTACATCAAACTAAAAAGCTTCTGCACAACAAAGTTTCGCTTCATTCTCAAGTTATGTGAAAAAAATCGAGATCTTCTCCTCATTCCTGAGCCTTGCTTCATAGGCAGTAACTTAGAGCAGCCACCCCTCCATCATGCACACACTCACAAACACAGGAATCTTAGACAGGGTGAGGGGTGTGGTGAGGAGGGTTAGAAAAATCTTTTGTACACCATATAGAAGGACTTTCTCAAAATTCCTCATCCAAGAAAGTTGTGCAATATCTTATTCTAGACATACAATAGATGAAGAAATGAAAGCTCAATACACAAAGCAATTTGACCAGGTTCACACAGTTGGCAATGCCAGTGCTGTGCTTGGCCTAGCACCTTTAAGTTAATATCCTCATTACAAAAAATGGAAATGGAGTATGCCACCCAGAGAATGCACTCCCCATCAAAGAAAGGCTGTAGAGGAAGTAACATACATGGAGCTTCCAAGTGCTAGGCATGGTGCCAGGCTCTTCAGATAATCATCTCACTGATGTCTCTCAAGGTTTCAATGCAGACATCATGGCCATTCCCATTGCTCAGATAAAGACTTTGTCCAAGGCCCCAAACTGGAAAAGAGACAGGCTCAGCTTTGGTGTATGTGACTCCCAGTTGGCTCCCAATTTTGGAAAACTATAATTCCAGCTTCACATCTCTCCAAGGTCTTTGGCTCTTCCCATGCTTCCCTTATAACCTTCCCTGGATCCCACTGCCCCAGTTCCTTGGCCAACCATGAAAGTTTCTAGCACACTGGTTGAGCCCCTCTGTGAGAAAGCAGGAGAATGTGGTTATGATCTCAGGAGGTCAGGTAATGACTGAGAGAGGAGGGAGAAGAGAAATGCACAAGCTTGCTCCAACCCAGGCTGTGCCTCCTTTGGCTGTGTGTCAGTTAGACCTCCCTCCAAGAAACAGAGAGCAAGAGAAGAGGTGGATAAAGAAAAGCAGGGAGGTAAAGAAGCAAAAAGGATGAGGAGTAGACTTGGGCAGTAAAATCAAATGACCAAGCTTAGTTACTTGGGTGAAGTGTTTAAAACCCACCTTTTTTCCAGAAAGGGGTGGAAGGTGTACAGAAGAGATAGGTATACTGTTACAAGGGAACATGGAATGGAGCCAAAACATGTGTTTGACAAGATCCACATCAATCTGATACCTAATTTCTCTAAGCTTCAGTTTCTGTGTTTGTAAAACAGAATGATTCTAATTCCTGCCTCACGGTGCTTTAGTGATAATTAAATGAAATAAAGCCTAAAACATATCTACCCCTAGAGGCTGACTCATAGCAAATGTTCAGTAAAAGTTACCTACACATATGTGTGTTTTTCTTAAATAAAGGTTAGTGGAAAATAAACAAGGGTCACCCAGGGGGCAAAGGACAAATCAAACTGGCTCTATGTATGAATTGGGTTGCTGTGACTGAGCTTGAATTTAGCAATCAAAGCCGCACAGGGAAAATCATCTTACCTCTTAGTTCCAGAAAACAGCAAACTCCAAAGAGCAAGCTAGAGAGTGGTTTTCTTAAGTCTAAAAAATGTTCTCAGTGGCCACAGTACACAATGAAGTTTGTGGCTGGGAACAAGGCTGTGCCTTTTATGGGGACAAGAGGACAGGGTGGTGGCATCTTCTCTTAACCAAAGCCACAGATGTGCAACTGAATAATATACTGAACAATTTTTCAACAAAAGTACTAACTCCCCAGAGTTGGACTGAACAGTTTTCCTAATGGTATTGATAGTAGCTAAATGGCAGCTGAGAATTTACAGCTTGGCAGGAAGGGCTGTGTACTGAGTACATTTTGTCACTAAATTGAGCATGTGTTATCACTTACCATGGGCCCAATATCATCCTCATGTTACAATGAGAAAAATGAGACATGGGGAGAATGGCATGCTTACTAAAATTCAGAGTTGGTGACAGGTAGAAAGGTACAATTTAAAAAATCTAACTCCAAGCTCTTTATTATGACACTGAGTCTAAACACAAATAAACAACTTTTGAAGCTTGGAAGATTTAAATGTCCTATTGTACTAAAAGGTATAATAGATAATGTGAAATAGGAAGAAAAGGGGCAAAGGGGAGGGAAAAGTGGGAGGGGTAGGGGAAAGGAAAGAAGGGAATGGAATTAATATGAGAAAATGACAAAATGGAAACAAAGTCTTTGTAAATAGGGAGGGATGGAGGGGTTGAAGGGAGGGCAGGGGAAGGGGGAATAATTGGAACCAAGAGAGGATGTAAAAGTGTGTATCTCTAATGATGAATGTCATTATATTGTACACCTAAAATGTACCAATAAAAGGATACACACACAAAAAAAATAAATGTCCTATTGTACCAGGATTCTGAAATGCTTCAACCATATTAATATACCCTAGTAGATACAGAAGGAAATAGAGATCTCAGTTTAAGATCCAGAATTAGCCACATGATTGGTAAAGAGGTTTCTTGGGCCCGGGATTTAGCTCAGTGGTTCCAGCACCTGCCTCGCAAGCAAAAGTTCCTGAGTTTGATCCCCAGTACAAAAAAAAAGAGGTTTCTTAATCAGTGAGCCCTGAATTTTGGAGTTTCCAACCCTAAAACAGAAAGACAAGGTCCTGACTCTGGAATTCCTCAATAACTTTCAGGACATGAAAAAGGCAAAAGGTTGAGAAAGTAATTTTCTCCAAGAAAATTCTCCTTTAATGAAAAATAACAGCAATTATGTCTAAAGGCATAAGAGACAGACAAACACAAAGAAATACCTATCAGTCTACCTAGACAATGTACAGAGTCAAAAGTCCCCAAGAGGCTGCTGTCTTAGCCACTTGCCTGTCACAACTTGAAGGAAGAGAGGTTTGATTTTGGCTCAGAGGTTTTAGTCCATAGTTGGTTGAACTGAAGCAGCATAGGGGAATGGTGTGGTGAGGAGGAAAGCTGCTCACCTCATGGTGGCCAGAAAGTAGAGAGATAAGGCAGGAGGCAGAAAGGGAGATACACCCTTCCAGGTCTTACCCTAGTGACCTGCCTCTTGAGACTAGGCCCAGCTCCTAACATCACATTTAGCTATCACATCCTATGAGTCAATCACCCCTCAAAAGCCCCACCTATGAACACATGAGCCCTTGAGGGGGGACATCCAGATATAAACCATACCAGTTGCTTAAGGCTTAAAACACAGGACAGCTCTTTCAGTAAGAGGTTCACATACATCTGCTTGTTTGTACTAACTTACCATTTCTGGGAAATTGGTTTTCATCACCTCAAATACTATCATAAATTCTTATTCCTCAATAAACCAATTAATTACTTGTGCCCAGTTGAAGAACAGGTTGAAGGGCAGGCAGACAGAAACAGGAAACTCAGGAGTAGATTGAAAAAAATAATCTATATCCTTGTTCTAGATACTTTATTGATTTTCTCATTCTTAGTGCTTCATAGAGAGCTGGTCCCCAGAGCAGACAGGAAAACCTTCTTCCTTTCAGCCTAGACAACAAGCCCCAGACCAAAAAGGTCAATCCAGTGGTTGGCCTTCAACTAACCAGATGCTTTCTCATTCATTTTAAGGTAAGTCCCAGGAATCTATAAGTAATCATCCACAGATACCCAAGACTAAAATGTTGTATTAGTCTGCTTTCCTAGCACTGGGACACAACAACCATAAGTTAAAGGAGAAGGGGCTTAATTTGGCTCAGTTACAGGGAATTCAGTTCATGGTAGGTGGGTCCAAGACAGAAACATCATGATGGAAGGGTATGGAGGAGCAAAGATGGTCAGTCCATGATGACCAGGAAGCAGAATAGCACCAGAGAGGAAGGAGTCAGGTACCCAAGGTCACACCATGACCCTCCTAGACACATGAAAAAAGTGCTTCACTAATCCCCTAGGTGCTCCCAAGTCAATCCAGTTGGCAATTAAACTTTACTGTCACAGTGTCATGCAAGCTCAGGCTTTAGGTGACCTTCCTATGTATGGAGGCAGGGAAGTACACAGAATTCACTGGTCCAGAGCAGGGTGACCCAGGTCCAATAGGAGAAGCAGATATGAGGGTGACATATGATGCCTAGGGAGTGAAGAAAGAGGTCTTTTTTTAATAGTCTAATATTTTATTTACTTATGCATCCCATGTTACTCCAAAAGATGACGAGCATGTTTTTCTTATATTATTGTATTTTGACATTTGCTGAGGCAGTAGACATCCAATTAAAAAGGATCAGTATTTTATGAACTAAAAATATGCATAATCAACATAAGAGTTTTTGTTGCTGTTTAGTTTCTTTTTTTTTTTTGCTTAAATTCTTTTATTGGTACATTTTAGGTATACAATACATTTACATTTATCACTGGGTGAAAGAGGTCTTGATATCTGAGCTTCCACCCCGGCTGTTCTTTACACCTTTACAATAACCATGATCTGAGTTGAGTGATGTCCATCCCTCCAACCAAATGGGCTTTGACTAATATTAACATTATTAGTGAAACTAACATGCACCAGGCAGTTATTTTGTATTGGAACTATACTAAAACTTTTACATCGGTGTCTTATTATTTCTATTATTATCAAGACACCATTAGTATCATGAACCCTCTTTGACAGTTGAAAAAACTGAGGCTCTGAACTCCAGATTGAGGCAGAATTTATGCAACAGTGGATTAACTCAGAGTCCACACTCTTTCCTGTGATACTGGACTTTCCTTCACCATCACACTAAGAAGGCTCATGGACCTATGAACTGTAGGAGAGCAGTCCACCCTTCTAACTGTCCAGTGCTTGGTTCTCATGGGCAAAAGTTGGAAAAATGTGTCTGTGTTCTTAGGCTTGGATTTAAACTTCTGTAGTTTACTTCTTCAACTTCTCCCAACTCTCACCTTCTTCATGTATAAAGCAGTAACACACACACACACACACACACACTCACTCACAATAATTTCTAATCCTCAGGGTTGTAAATACATTCAATTAGATGGTCAGTGGGATAGTACTCAACACAAAGCAGAGTGCCTAGTGAGTATTGGCTCCTATCAGTTCCCTTCCCCTAACTGCAGGTGGTTTTGAAGATTACTGAGGGGCAGGTGGCAACTCCAGTGCATGGGGCATAGTATGCAATGAATATGCCATGTCCCTCCCCAAGCTCCACCTTTTAACTTTTGAGAAGTCTTACAGATCAGCTTAAAACACAGGCTGGAATATCACTTCTAGGCAGCTTTTACATGCAGGGCATTGTTCCAAAGTGAAGGCAATATCTTTTTCTTCTCAAATGTGTCTGATTCTTAGGGAGGTGAGGGAATTGTCTGTGAAAAGTAGGAAACACCAGTCTACTTTTAGTTAGAGTTGTCACCATTGAAAAGTGTCACTGTAGGTTAATAAATTTTTCCAAAAGAATAGAGAGTCGTGGGGGGAGGCAGGTGAGAAAAGGGAAGAAGGTGAGTACTTGTGACACTCTAGCACAGGCTTCATTAACCAATTCGGCTCACTGCAAACCCTTCCAAGTCCATCTCACCTGGACAGAGATGTGTGTCCACCAGAGATGGATTCTCACTACACACCTGAAAAGCACAAATGTCTTTCTGCTCCACCAGCTGCTGTCAGTAAATACACAACAGGGAGCCTTCCCAGGGTGTTCTCTGGATTTCTTCCTTCCCCTGATCAAACAAGAGCTTGGAAACTTACTTAATTCTCTTTGGGCTGAAATGCCACCCACCCTTGCAAAGTAGAAGACAATGAGCTCCAGGAGGGGAAAGTGAAAGCCCCATGCTCCCTTCCACATAGCCACTGAAAAATCTGCTTTCTTCCAGGGAGAAGCTGAATTTCTGAAATCAGTATTCTTTGCATGCCTGCTGCTCAAAGTATGGTTTGAAACATCTGCATAGTGTGAAAGGTTGTTAGAAACAATGCAAAATTCCAAGCATAACTCAGCCCAAAGATAGGGCCTGAAACATGGCACATCCAACAAGCTCCTAAGTAGTGTGGGTACAGTTGGGCCATGGAGCACACTCTAAGCAGCCAGCCTTTATGTAATTGATTAGCAATCAATTATCCCACCCACCCATTCAGAGAAACAGCCTGGCTAGCATGAGCTCTGTCCCAAAGCATCTGTTCCAAATAAAACTGTCACTCATCTGATACCACTGGAGCAGAGCCAGCTAGCTGTCCACCAAAATGCGTGCCCCTCCTTTAGCCATGTTTGCAGTTATTCCTAGGAGGGAGTGCCCATTCAGTCATCACTATGCCTTCCCACCTCGCCACCCACCCCAGATTCATCTCCTAGGGTGATCACACAACAGGTCTCCATCTATTCGACAGAAAGGCCACAGATCATATCTAGCCAGAACTTTCAGGAAATGGTGAAAACTTCTCTATTCTTTTCCATCTGCTGGCTGTGGGCTCTGAGATCCCAGCAATGGTAGAACAGATGGGAAGGACACGGGTCTCTGAGGCAACATATGCCAAAAACCACCCTTATACCTCTCATCGCACATTGGACTGTTGCATGAGCAAGAAACAGATTTCCACTGTTTTGTGGAACTGAAACTAGGATTTCTTTGTTCTAGCAACTAATGTTACACTGCCTAATGTCACTACCACTAGTATATTCTCCCCAAAATTATAATAGCTACATTTCACTTAGTTATGGTCACTCCTTGCCAGGTGAGCTACTTTTGCAAATATTTCATATGCATTATCTTTAAACTCCCACAGTTCTCATAAGCCTCACTTCAGAGGTCAAAACCAAAGTCCAGAAGGATTAGATCGAGTCAGCCATCCACATACTTGATTTTCACATTCTTAAATTCAACCAACCACAAATACAACAAGCTATGGATTGAAAGTATTTTTTAATTTCATCTGTATTGAACATGCAAGGAATATTTTTCTTGTCATTATTTCCTAAATATTATAATGTGACAACTGATCTCTAGCCTTTAGACTGTATTTGGAATTCTAGGTCACATACAGACAATGTAAAGTATATAGGAGGATGTGCATAGCTTATATGCAAATCTATGCCATTTGAGGGACTTGAGCATTGACAGTCTTGGGTATCCACTAAGATCCTGGAACCAATCCCTTAAGTTACCAAAAGCAACTGTAACTTACTCCGAATCCCACCAGTAGCGAATACAGAGATGAAATTCAAACCAAGCAAGTTATACTGTGAACAGGAGTAAAGCTAGGACTACAAAGAGCTCAGTTCCTTCGAGATCTGTCCACACAAATAAATGTGATTTCCTCCAAGGCTGATTATTACCATATCCTACTGCTGTCTTTCCAGCCTTCCCACATGGCCTTTCTCAGCCTGCCTCCTTTCTTGGCTCTCTCCCTCAGAAAATAATTACTAATAAAAATCCTGATGGTGCTCAGGAATTCCTCATCCACCTAGCCCCAAGCTTCTCCTGCCAAAGCCTTCTCTCCAGTGTCTCTCTGTATTTTGCAACACAAATGCTCACTGTCAAGAGGGTTTAATGTTCCAGGGAGGTCAAGGGTATTGGATGCTTCGGCAATGCCTGATTGCTGAGTTGGCCTCCTTCACCAGCTGTTAATGTTTCTCCACTTGCATTTCTTCATTGTACAGACACCTACAGGCAGAGTGATAAGAGCAGCCACAATTAAGCCTCTGCAGCCAAGAGAGCACTAACAAATGGGGAGGGGGCATTAAATTGTCTTTTGCACCCCTAGCTTACACCCATCAACCCAGGGTATCTCTGCCCTGCCCCCTACCATCCCAACATAGCTCCTGTGCCTGCCACTTCTGGCCCCTGATCTTGGCCATGCTCAGCTGCACAAGTCCTTGGGTCTTTCTCAGATAGAAGGATGCAGGAGAGGGAGGCAAGGCAGGGGACAGCCAGGACCAGAATTGGGGTTGAGTACAGAGAAACACAATGATTCTTCTGTTCAAGACAGCCAAGGACCAAAATGGTAGGAAAACAGTGGGTCCAAAGCCCTCACACATGAACATCCTCCATACCTGTACCATACATACCTTGCACATAGTAGATGCTCATTAAGTACTGTTTGCATAAACAATTTAATTAATTAAACAACAAACAAAAAGTAGATGTTAGATATATGTGCAAAATGTCCCAAAGTAGAACTAAAATTTAATATATCTAAGGGATCGGGGAACACTCCATGGAGTATATGACATCTACATTAGGATTTGGAAGGATGAATAGCAGCTTCCTACAGGGAAGGAGCAGAAGAACTCACTTCTTGGACGCTTCCACCTAGACTTTGTACCTACAAAGGGGAGCTGAGATTTATGATAACTTCACCTTGGGTGCACTTGCCAGTAATGAGTACCTTGTTCTTTTCCTGATCCAACTCTAATTAGATCCTGTGGGCTTTGAGGACCACACCAAAGCAACTGACAAAGAGTCTGGAAAGTAGACTCATGGGCACTGATGTGAGAGGAGCCCCCAGGCAATGCTAAGAGTGGATGGGGGCAGCACCGGATCTTACTGAATCCTCAGAACAGTTTTAGGAGAGAAACTGAGGCACACAGTGTTGGGTGTGCTATGGTTTGCATGAGTGTTTCCCAAAGGCCCATGTGTTAAAGGAATGGTCCTAAGTGTGGTATTGCTGGCTGTGACTCTTTCAAATACCACCTAATGGGAGATCCTTAGATCCTTGGTTATGGGAAGGGATCAAGGGAATCTGCTCTCTTCTTCCTCTGCTTTGTGAGGTAAGTGCTTTGCTCAGCCACAAGTTCCCAGGATTGTCCCTGAAATTGGTGCCTTTTTCTAATTTCTCATGCATAAGGAAGGCACCTTTTTCCTATTCACTCAAAGCACTGTATAGTATAGTCTTGGGTTATTCACCTTCTCCATGGTACATAATAGAAGATAAATTGAAGGACTTTGGGGTCAGCCAGGCTGAGATTTGAGTGTCTTCTCTGCAGCTTACAGACCTAACATCCTGTATGGCTGGAGAGAATCATTTAGCTTCTCCTCATCTCAAAGTCCTCATTTATGTCATTAGGATAATATTACAACATTTCCGAGGTCTCAGCAGGAAGTCTGGAAACCTGAGTTAAAAAGAAAACTGTCAGTCTAATACAATTGGCTGAAGTGCTTAACAAATTATTAATTCCAGGAAACAAATGAGGAATGAACAAATCTGGGAAGAAACTAAAGTATTTCCTGGGACAGACTGATTTGCTTAGTGGGAACATTGCACTGTTACACTGGGGAGTCTGTCCAGACTATACATCCTTCATATGTAAGACTGGACACAAAGTCTCCTGCCCTGGGTCAGCAATCTGCATCTCCAGCTGGCCAGCAGAAATGGGGCTCTTCCTGCTGCAATAGCTGGAGGCTGTACCCATGATCAAAGACTAAGGCCACACCAGGGAGGATTCCAAAAGAGACCTGGGCATATGAACTTGGGCCAGTAAGAGAGAGAGATTTATGACAAAGACCTGGAGGTCTGAGTTCTTGTCCCACTTCTGACATTGACTCTGTGTGTCTCAGCTAATGTTTATTTCACTTATCTGAGATTCAGTGAACTCCACAACAGGCTCGTGAGAATGCCACCTACAATAGGGTTATTGTTCAATGATATTCCATTATCACAAAGGATAGAGCTCAGCATACACAAACATATGATAATCTTGTTTGAAGATATTGTTATTTGCACTTGTGTTATGTGCCTTTCAGTCTTGTTAGAAAAATCAAATGCAAACACCAAAATGCAAGTGCCTTGCAAATTGCTGAGCACTTGGCAAATGTAAAAGGCAATTATCTCATAAATAACACTCCACCCCTATGTGCCTTGGTTTCCACTTCTGTAAAGAAAAGAATTCATTGCCTATCATTGCTTCACATGTCACAGTGTTAGCAAAAAAATCAAATTAATGAGAGATGGGAGAGTGAAATTGGGAGTTGATCGGCTACAGTAACTATTATCTTTGGGTTGGTTAACATGGTACAAAGTAGCAGGAAGCTGCTTTCATGGTGAGGGGGATAAAATGCCTTTTACAGAAGGAGCTGTTTCCCATGAGTTTCCCTAGCTTCCTACAAGGAACCTTGGGGCCATTTTTACCAGGCCCAGAAGTCTAAAACATTCATCAGATAAGTACACCAACATGTCCCCAAACCTCTAAAACTTAGAAATCCATCAGCTCTGTCTCAGAGCTCCTGGAACCAGCAATAGAGATGAGAGATCAGAAGCCCCTGCTGTGTACCACATTATACCCTCTTCATAGTGCTGTCACCAAACCCTCCGCTGAGCCACAGGGGACAGTTTCAACACCTAGTGGGAAAGAAAGAGTTGGATAGAGGGGCTCAGGAAATTCAGGGCCTAGTTTAATTAACAACTTATTTCTGCACAGCAGAGGAAGTTGAGAAATAAGAAGGCCAGCAAGCAGGCAAGAAAAACAGGGTGGCACCAGCTGTATAGCAGCTGGTAGCAGTATCTGCTGCTGCCTGTCCAGAGGTCCCCGGCTCAGAATCAGGATCAGCTCGAGTTCCTCTGATTGATCACCAGCCTTCTGAATAGGTCAAGCCCCTTGGATATGTGTCTCCTTGTGGCTCAGTAGAAGTGGCATTTCAGGGCAGAAATGTCAGAGAGAAAGGTATTGAATTAAAGATGCTGACTGCTTCTGCAGCTATTTAAACCGCTGAGCCATGCAGCTCCAAAGACCACCCAGAGGCCCTGCCTGCTGAGCCATGTGCTCACAGGTACAGGAAGGAGGTGGCAATTGTGACTACTGAACCCCACCCCCCAGGCCTCCATCAGCCCCACACAGCTCCCTGGCCCACCTCCATGCTTCCGGCTCTTAGGTGCATTGGCCCTCCTGGTTGCTCTTAAGTTGTATACAGAATAAAGTGGAGCACAGAGGACCCAGACTGGGTAGCAGAAAAGGCTTTATGCCAAAGCAGCTTCCTAAGCTGGGTAGGAAAAGACAAGTTAGTTAGCACAGGAGGTTGGGCACAGCACATGCTACAAAGGCTGTGTCCTGAGCAAAGTCATGGAGGCCTGACCCAGGAGAGAGAGCAGACAAGGACGATGAGGTGGAGATTTCTAGAGACTGAGGAGATGACACCAGAGAGGGCAGCAGCCTGGGCATCTGTCCTGCAGACAAAGCACAGGCCTAAGGACAGGAGAGCTGTGCAAAACCTGGAGCTGGTGATCTCAGGCTCAGAGTGCACCTAGAACTCTCAATCTGGCAGCCATGTGGAGACTGTATTGAAAGGATAAAGACTGGGGACCCTGTGAAAGCTGAGAGTCAGCTGAGAGGTGATGACCTGAATTAGATCAGAATCATGAGGATGCAAGAGATTCTACAGGGAGAACGTCTAGCACATGGGATCTGCTTAAATAAGGATATTGATGTCTAAAAGAGAGTGTGTAGGAGGACAGACAGACTATTGGCTCCAAAGAGCATAAGGATTGCAAGCGACAGTGAAATCATATCTGGAGAGGCTCAGAGATTGAGGGCTGGGAGAATTGCACTGGGTGATGTGGAGCTGGTAGCTGGTTTATCATCCTGTAGACCCATTCCTGCTACCACACTGCAAGGACCTCATCTGACTTGTTCACATCGTACAAAATAGATATGCAAGAAATGGCCAATCAGTGAATGCTTTGAGGTATAAGGCAAAGCATAGAAGGGACACTGCATAAAAGGAGGAAGTATAATAACATGTATAATCTGAAACAAGGATGCATCCAAGGATGCCCAGACTTTATTTAGGTTTTACAACAATCCATGAAATGGCTTTCTTGTTTTCATTTTGTAGCAAAATTTCCAGACAAAGAAATAATTCTCCTTTCCCATGGCTTTCTAGACTTCAAACTACTCTGGCTTGAGAAGCAGTGGTTACAAGCTCCAACTATAGAGTCAGACAAGTCCAGCTCAAATCCTGGCCATTACTCATTAGCTCTGGGATTGTAGGAAAGTACTGAACTCTGAGTGGGTCCCTTAACTATAAAATGCAAATATATATAGTACATACCTCCTAAAATAATCTGAGGATTGAATGAGATATGTAAGCAAGTATATAACTCTTGGTAGACAATCAGTGCTCGATAAACGTCAGTTCCCCTTCCCTGAAGCTCCTCTCCCAGCCCCTGTCTGAGGTAGCAGAGGGCCAGTCCTTGGTTGCTGTCTTGTTTTCCTTCTAAGAAAATGGTCTTCTCATCTGCCATCACGTAACAGACCAAGCTGGAAGCCACCCAAGGGTATTTTGTCTTTTCTCTTAAGAAGTGTCTCTTATACCCTAATAAGGAAACAAGCAGTGCCTTCCATTGTGCTACTTGTGTATGAATTTATTCTTTCCAGCCTTTGGTAATATTCTGACTCTTGTATCATTAGGTTACTGTGGAACAGAATTCAAGAGCCTATACACACACACACACACACACACACACACACACACAAACACACACACACACACACCTCTTTTCCTCTGAAACTATCTTATTTTGGCCTTAAAATCATAGGCCAGGATTTCAAAGTGTGGTCACAGGATCATCTGCACCAGGGTCCTCTGAGGGTCTATTAGAAACTTGAATTCCCAATCCCAGCCCCAGACCTATTGAATCAGGAATTCTGGGAGTCATCCCAGCTTGCAGTTCACAAGCTTCCCATCGCTTTGCTTCTCTTCCTCATGTCAGTTTGAGATCTACCAACTTACATAAAAATAAAAGAGGAACCTCAGCATGCTTCCCACTGGAGTGAAGGTCAAGTAAGGGCATTAGGGCTGATTTTCACCCCACGTGCAATTGTGGCATCAAAGATCTGACTTTTCTAACTCATTTGCCTTCCACCTCCCACACCTTGGGTACTTGGAGACATTCTAACCACCAGGGATATCTATAACCTTTTAGGCAACCCAAGAAACAAGTCACCTACCTAGTCCTACCCTGAGCCAAGCATACTCCATGCTCAAAACTAAAGTTGAAGCTACATCATATCAAACCAATCTTCCCATTGTCTTTGTTTCCAAATCATCCCATCCTTCAGATCCCTGCAAAGTGGTTCATGCTTGTTTATGTGCTTTTGTGCCAAGAAAGACAGATCAAAATCATAAATGCCAGCAGAGCTTAGGGGCCAACATCAATGGGTAAGGTGACCTGGCTTGAGATGAACTGGCAGTGGGGAGTGGTGAGCCTGTGGGGAGAGGTGAAGACATGACAACTTACAAAATGCAACCAGGAGGCAGCCAAACCATGGCTTTGCAGGGTGTGCGTCTAACATCTCCAGATGTTCCAGTACTTCAGGTGAAGCCAGAAATCTAAATGGTCATATGAAATCCTCTACAAAGTAATTGTTAGCTCAATTGTTTTTTTAAAAATTGTGTTTGTGTCACACAGCTATGGGCCAGATTCAGATGTAGACTGTGACCTCTGCTTTGTAGAAATAAAAACCTCTTTCTTCTCTTCTTTCCTTTTTCTTTTTTGTGTGTGCTGGCAATGGAACTCAAGGCCTTGTGCACACTAGGCAAGTGCTCTATCACTGAGCTACATCTCCATCTCCTAATTCCTCTTTTAAAAAGGGCAATTTGGGGATTTTTTTTTAAACTGCAATTGGCATTGTTGTTGATTGCCTTGTAATTCAGTATGATGCACTTTAGTAAATAGACCTTAGCCTTCTAAAGCCAATGAATGCTCTAGACTGCATGGATGAAGTAGCACTTTAGTTCCTTTCACAAAAATCAGTCACTCTTCCAAGTTAAAAGGGAAACACTAAAATGGGGGAAAAGGAGGCAGACTGTTGTTTTTTCTGCATTCGTCCCCAAATTAGACTGTCTCCTCTGAGAACCCTCCTTGAGTAAACAGTGACATCCACTGGCTGAAATTCAGATCCTGTGTCATTTTAACTGAAGAAATAAACAGGTTAGCAAGATAGCTTTGATCCAGGCTAGGGAATCTCAGTTCCTCAATAACAGCTAAAAGAAAGGAAGCCAGAGCCAAGAAAAAGCTGATCTTGGAAGAATACAGATGTTAATCAAAACAAGAAAGGAATGAGATTCCCAGCACATGCTGGCATGCCTTGGTCTCAGAATCCCAGAGGTGTCCTGGCCGTGCAAAGAATCAGCTGTCAGATGCCTGAGCCAGAAGGGACCTATGGTTCTGCACCATCAAGGACAGGGCCCTAGCCTCACAGATGCTGACTGATCACAAGACAGCAGGTTTGAATTCCAATGTGGTCTAAGTATAAGCTACACACTGATTCTGAAGACAATTGTTTTTAAAGAAAGTCAACTGGCTCTTTGATAATTTTTATATTTATGACATGTTGAAGTAATATTTTGGATATATTGGGCTAAATCAAATAGGTTATCAAATTAATTTCACCTAGGTTTTTTTTCACTTTTTTATTTTAAACATCAGAATATTTAAAAAACGTATGTGGCAGACATTCTGTTTTCACAGGAACAGCTCGTGTAGCCCTGTCATTCTCAAGTCTGCTGAGTATCAGACTCTCCTATGAGCTGAAGTAGAGACCCCACAAGCATGCACACACACATACGCTGATGCAGTTGGCAGAGGAGGTAGCTAACAGAATTGTGTGAACTGTATTCTCCTCCACCTTCCTTTTGCTACCATTTCTGCACATAAACTGAATTGTATTGATCTGCAGGCCTCCTAAGCCCCACCCTCGTCTTGCACCACCCCACTCACAAATACACAATGCCTTCATTCACTTTGAGACATTAACACAAGCCTGGTGTGAGCTCCAGGCACTGGGGATAGAGAATGGAGGAGGCAGGCAATTTTATTCTCTCTCAGAGCACATCTCAGGGGGAGAGTGGGAGAGATTGATCAAATCAGTCAATCAGAAAAATGTTGGCAAAGAACTAGAATAGATAGGAGAAGAGAGGTTGCCAGTCAGCCAGGTGACTCTGGTTTGCATTCTCAACCTGTGAAATCCTGAAGAGTCAGCTGAGCATCTGGCACCAGTTACAGATGCCTGGGCTGTTTCTTAACTGACCTCTGATGTGTTAACAGTCTCTGAAAACCCACACACACAGCTTTGTCTAGTGTAGTACATAAGCCCCTCCCTTTTATCTGTGAGGCTAGGAACCCTGTGTTGCTGGTGGGCAAGACAGGATTATGTCCTTTCTGTCCATTAAGTTCCTAATAACTTGCATTCTTTGCTTAAAAAAAAAAAAGACAGATTGTGCAACCACTTTAGATGAGGTGGCTTTGCCAGGCCTTCCAGAGACAGTTCAGCTGTGTTCTGACCCATGCCAGCCATGAAAGTGAAAGAAAGAGCACCCTAGGTACACAAAATGGGCAAGACAAAGGCAATAACAGTAGGATGGTTGGTGCATTCAAAGAACCAAAACAGAGAGGAGGTGAGTCTTCCAAGCTGCTGTACCACTGGCCCCAACACCAAAGAGCAGAGCTACCTGCAGCACAGAGGAGGTGAAACTTCCAGGCCACCGTACCACTGCCCCCAGTGCTGAGGAAGTGAGCCACATGGGTGCCAACAGCACACATCCTGCCCCACCCCTTGAAATGAGAAGACACATAAACAACTCTCAAAACCAGACTTCCAGATCACAAAAAGTAACCCCAAAGGGAAACAAGAGAGAACACTCTGATACTCAACAACCTGGACTTCCTGAACTTGCAACAAAAGAGGATCTAGAAAAAATGGAATCAGAAATAATTTCTCAGATAACAGCAGAGAATGTGCCCATACTACAAGACATGATTAATAAATCTAGAGTGCACACAGATAAAAAAAATATAGAGGAGCTGAGGAACATGGGAGAATCCCAACTTAGGAAACAAATGGAATCAATAAAACAAATGCAAACAGATTTTCAAGAGATGGAAAACTCCATTGAAAATTTACACAGCAGAATGAGCCAATGTGAGGACAGAATTTCAGATATAGAAGATAAGATTGCAGTCAGTGACCAGGAAAAGAAAAAGGTCTTTAAAATAGTAATGAACCATGAGAAATCAATCCAGGAGCTGCTAGACAATGCAAAGAAGAATAATATAAGATTGATTGGAGTCAATGAAGAAACAGGAGAGAGTGTAGATGACATAAAAAAAACTGTACACAAAAGTGATGGCAGAAAACTTTGCAAGCAGGGGAAAAGAACTTGACATACAGATAAGTAAGGCATATAGGACTCCAAATAGCCTTGATCAAAAAAAGTCTGTAAATAGGCATACAATAGTTAAGATTCCAGAAACCCAACAGAAGAACAAAATTCTACAAGCAGTTAAGGAAAAAAAACAAATCACATGCAAAGGAAAGCCCATCAGAATCACAGCAGACTTCACAATGCAAACCCTTAAGGCAAGAAGAGTTTGGAGTGAAGTATTTCAAGCCCTAAAGGAAAAAAGCCTGCAACCCAGATTGATGTACCCTGCAAAATTATGTTTTAAAATTGATGGAGAAACAAGATACTTTCATAACAAAGGGCACTTTAGGAACTTCACAAATACCAAACCAGTATTCCAAAAAAATTTGGACAATATCCTAGGAAAAGAAAATGAGGATCACAATCCCAGGAAGCAGAGAAGGGCATGACAAGAATCCATCAGGCATGGCAAGAAATTAAAAGCAAAGGGGGAGAATCCAACAAAAAGAAAAAGGCAGGACAATGATAAGTCAATGTGTATCAGTTATAACCATTACTGTTAATGGTCTCAATTCACCAATCAAAATAAATAGACTGGCAGAATGGGTCAAGAAGCAACATCCAACAATAAGCTGCATAGAAGAAACATACTCTATTCAAAAAAAAATTCATAGATTGAAAGTTAAAGCGTAGAAAATAATACTCCATGTGACAGGAAACTGAAAAAAAGCAGGAGTACCTATCCTCTTTGCAGATCAAGTGGATTTCAAGCCAACACTAATTAAGAGAGACAAAGAAGGACACTATATCCTAGTAAAGGGAACAATCCAAGAGGAAAAGATGACAATCATAAACATATATGGACCAAACACTAGTGCACCCAACTCTATAAAACAAATACTGACAGACATGAAAAATCAAATAAGCACACGTACAATAATAGTGGGGGACATCAATATCCCACTGTAACAAATAGGTAGATGAACTAGACAAAAAATAAAAGAAAATGCTAGAATAAAATCAAACTCTTGAAGAAATGAAGTTAACAGATGTTTAAAGAGTGTTCATCCCCACAAAATCAGAATACACATTCTCAGCGGCACATGGGTCATTCTTCAAAATAGAACACATACTCCCTCACAGAACATGATTAAGTAAGTGCAAAGGAATTGAAGTTATCCCATGTATATTACCAGACCATAGTGCTACGAAATTGGAAATCAATAGCAAAAGAAAGCACAAGAATTTCATAAACACTTGGGAATTGAACAACACACTTCTGAATAACCAATGGGTCACAGAAGAAGAAAGCAGACAGTTCCTACAATTAAATGACAATGACAATACAACATATTGGAATCTATGGGACACAAAGAAAGCACTCTGGTGAGGGAAATTCACAGCAGGGAATACTTATATTAGGATAACAGTGAGCCCAATTAAACAACCTGATGCTGAACCTAAACTTCTAGAAGACGGACAAACCCAAAGCTCAAACAAGGGAGAAAATTATAAAGATCAGAGGAGAAATCAATGCAATGGAGGCTAAGAGGACACAAAAAATCAATGAAACCAAGAGTTAGTTCTTAAAAAGAACAAACAAAATTAGCAAACCCTTAGCCAACCTTATCAGGAAAAGGAAAGATCCAAATCCATGCAATTAGGAATGAAAAGGGTTAAATTCCAATGGACCCAGAAGAAATCCAGAGAATCATCAATACCTACTTCAAGAACCTATACAACAATAAGATGGAAAACACAGAAAAAATAGACAGATTCCAAAATACGTATGAATTGCCAAAGTAGAACAAAGAAGACCTACAAAACCTAAACAACCCAATATCAATGAATGAAATTGAAAACGTAATTAAAAACTTACCAACTAAGAAAAGCCCAGGTCCTGATGGCTTCACTACTGAATTTCTACAAGACATTTAGAGAGGAACTACTGCCACTACTGTTTAAACTCTTCAATGAAATTGAAAGGGCAATAATACTCCAGAATTCATTCCTGGAAGCAAGCATCACCCTGATCCCCAAAGCAGAGAAAGGCTCAACTGAAAAAGAGAACTATAGGCCAATGTCACTATTGAACATAGATGCAAATATCCTTAATAAGATACTGGCAAACAAAATGCAGAAGATCATGAAGAAGATCATACAACCTGACCATGTGGGATTCATCCCAGGGATGCAGGGATGGTTCAACATATGCAAATCAATAAATGTATTGATACACTACATCAATAGAGAAAATCAATAACTGTATTGATATGCTACATCAATAGAGCCAAGAACAAAAACTATGTGATCATATCAATAGATACAGAAAATGCATTTGACAAAATCCAACACGCATATATGATAAAAAAAAATTGGAATAGATGGTCTCTACCTCAATCTGATAAAAGCCATCTATGAAAAACCAACAACCAATATCTTACTAAATGCTCAAAAGCTGAAATCATTCACACTAATATCAGGAACAAAAAAAGGATGTTCACTATTACCACTACTGTTCAATATAGTCTTGGAAACATTAGCCACAGCAATTTGACAAGAGAAAGAAGTAAAAGGAGTAAAGATAGGAAATGAAGAAGTCAAATTGTCATTTTTTGCTGATGACATGATACTCTATATAAAGACCCCAAGAACTCCAACAAGTCTTCTAGACTTAATAACCAAATTGAGTCAAGTAGCTGCATACAAGGTCAACACACAAAAATCAATAGCTTTCCTCTACATGAACAGAATCACTGAGATAGAAATGGAGCAAACAATTCTTTTCACAATAGTATCCAAAAAAATGAAATACCTAGGAATCAACCTAACAAAAGAAATCAAAGACCTCTTCTCTGAAAACTATAGCACTCTGAAAAGAGAGATTGAAG
>NW_004624841.1:3072860-3086379 GCF_000247695.1 Heterocephalus glaber | reverse complement strand
TAATCTCAATAAAAACCTTGCTAATTTGGAACTCGGGGCTCTCAATCTCGATCCGCTGTGTCGGTGACAATTGAGAGTCCCTGCTTAAGCTTGAATAAATGACCCTCGTGTGCTTACATCGGAAACGGCCTCCTGGTGGTCTTTGGGACTTTGTAATCTGGGCACAACACTTCCAGACTACTTGTCCCCAAGGACCATCAGCATTGCTGCACTAGGCTGCCACCCAGACAGATACGTTTTCTGGTGAGTGTTTTTTCCTCTTTCATCACCACAATTCAGTCTCTTCTCTTCTACGTGACCAAAGAAGAAAAAGCAAAAGTAGGTGGTGGGAATAATGGCTCTAAGAATTGATTCTTTCTCTGTTAATTTCTCTAGAAGCAGAAATTCATCTGACAAAGGCCAGTTCTTCATGAGCAATTCCTGCCCAAGGACCTGAGTGTGGGTTCGTTTTGTCCACATTCACAGAATGTCCCAACAGACAGCATAAAAAAATGTGGCTTTGGACAAGAATAGCCCTAGTACAATGAGTTCTACCACGAGTGCAGTTCAGCTGAGATGAAAGCTAAGAACAGATGCTCTCTGCAGGGTCCACTAGGTGAGATCCTAGCCTTGCAAAGATTCTCTACCTCCATGCACACACTCCATCCAAGCTTCAGACAAACAGTGGACATATCTTGTCATATAAGTATGAGGGGAATAAAAGATGATCCTACCAAGGGTTTGGAGGAGATAGAGAAGGGATCCAAGCCATGGCACTTGCTCAAAAATGGGATTCTTGGACACGAAAAAAATACTGCTTCTGTATGCAAAGCAGCCTGATGCAGCATAGCAGATGAGGGCTAAATATATTCCAGCCCTGTGCAAATTGTTCCTGCTTTTCCTTCCTGGGGGATTGGAGCCAACTCAGAACTGGTCTCTCTGTGTGATGAGTGATGGCTGGAAAGGGAGCTTCCTTTCTCAGAACCAGGTGTCTGGTCAGCCATGGGCACCTCTGAGAATTAGGCTTGGCAGATTCCAGAAAACTGAGAGGGAGAAGCTGATTGGTCCAGAGTTTGAGATTAGACCAGAGGTTGCCAAAATTGTCTGCACATTAGAATCATTTGGGGAAGCTTTTTAAGTACCCTCAGCCCAAGCTGCATTCCAGTTCAAGTAGATCACAATCTTCCCACTGGGCCACAGGCATCAGGGATTTGAAGGTCCTGAGGTGACTGCCATGTGCAGACAAGTTTGAGAACCACTGGTTCAGACTCATGGCTCTTAGGAGGGACAGATTTTGCACCCCTAGAGAACAGCTGGCAATATCAGGAGATATTTTTGGTTGTCAGAGAAGGATGATATTACTGACACCTAGTGGGAAGAGGACAGAGATGCTGCTGAACATAACAAAGAACTATGTGGCTCAAAACATGAATATGCCAGTTGCAAAACCTGATTTAGATGCTTGGTATTTACATCCTCTTGTTAAAAGTGCAGACCTTTGAGCTCTCCCCAGACCCACTAAATCGAAATCTACATTTTTTTTGCACAATTCCCTGGTAACTTGTAGTCACATCGCATTTCAGAAATCATAGTTTAGTGTATGTTAGGGTTGTTTTGTACAAGGGGAGGTCCTGACAGTTTCAACTACTAGGCTGGATTTTTTTCATGCACACCAACCATTTCTTACACATCCAAAATTCTCCACAATTCCTCAAGCTTGAGGAATGCCCTAAGACTTTAGAATCAAATACATCATGTTCGTATCCCAGCTCTTGCTGCATTCATTTTACACACATTAGCCTTGCTGGGTTACCGAGTGCTGATCAGACTCTAGGTTGCTTGCTCAAGAGGGTACACCAAGGGATAAAAAAAGAAAAAGACGAATCTGCAGGTACAGGGGGACCATGAGGTCAGTGCCTCAGACTGGGCAAAAGACAAGACCTCTTCCGCTGGCCCACTTTTATTAGCCAATGAGAAGTGCAGGGGAGGGGAACTCTACTCTTCTGGAGCAGAGACTGCAGTAATAATGAGGTAGTAGATTGAGGAACAAGTTTAGCATCATAATAGAAGTGAGTTAAGATCCTTCCCCACATCTGGGTACTTGCTTTCTTTGTAATGTCCTCAGCAGATATTATAGGATTACCTCCCACCCAGCCAGGAAGCCTACAGCCTTCTGCAAAAACTTTCCTATTGCTGAAGCAAGTCCATCTCTGCCTGGTGACTGCAGGGCCCGCAGTTTGGCCCCTACCAATCTATACATATCATGGCTGGTCCACAACACTAGGTCTCAGTTTTCTAATCCATAAATGGGGAAACAACATAAAGATGAGATAAAGTATGCAAAACTAAAGCTGTGGGTTGGCATCCAAGCTTCACTAACATATTAGTGTTTGACCTTGAGAAATCTCTTTTCCTTCTTAGAGCCTTACTTTTCTCTTTAATAAAAAGCAGTGCATAATCTCGCCTGGTCATGGGGCAGATAATCTGAAGCGTGGGTTTTAAGGTGTTACCATGGCATTGCTGCTGGCAGGCAATCATCTGCTTGCTTCCTGAAATGTGGCAGAACTCCATACATGGGATGGTTGTTAATTCAAATTGAACCCCAAGGCACCATAAATCCCTTTGCTGTATCAGTCTGGTAGGGCATATGTTCAGGCTCATAGATGCCCCTTCATCCATTCTGGGGCAAACACATAACGAAGATGTTGTCATCTGCTGTTGTCTTGTCACTTGTGCTGAGACTGCAACTTGAGGGTGGGTGGCCAGGCTCCCCATCCATTGCCAGCCCTCTTTTACCTCATATGCAGCTATGGATATGCCCAGAAAGTGCTCAACAATGCTTTCCACCAGAGATGAAGAACACAAAGCCCCACAGCTAGTGCAAGGTGGAAGTGGGGCTCAAGCTAGTCCTTCCAATCCCAAAACCAAGCTGGCTTCCTGTTCCACAGCATCTCTCCCCACAGGAGTTGTGCCTGCCCCCATATCACTCAACAGCACAAACACACAGTGGAGGGATGAGGGGAGAACAATCAATTAACCACTACCAAAGGGGTGCCTCTGTAGGGACATGAGCAATCATCTTCTCAAATGATTTGTAAAATGCCTCAAAGCAGGGACCATGCCTTGTTCCTTGTTCCTCAGGGCCCTTAATACATGGCTAAGCACACCAGAGAAGCTCAGTAAATATCCATTATCCAACTGACTGATTGGTGAATCAGTTGATCAATTAGGTCATGGTTTCCTGGAATAAACGCAGCATGTGCATCTACATAACCTCCTACGCTGTCTTTAGAAATTTTCTGTAACCTCCTAAAGATTTTATTATATTCGGGATAGATAAATCTGCCCAGCCCTCATCTGAAATTCTCAAAAAATAAAAAATCAGACACATAAAGTGAAGATGATCAGGAGAAGCATGGAAGTTCCATCTCTAAAATAGGTGAGATCTGTGGCTATGCAGAAGGAACCCAATAGGATACTTCAACCAGTAATTAAACCGAACCTGCAGAACTGAGGGAAGCAAGGTGAGAAGCAGCAGGAAGGAATGGAGTCCAAAGACAGACTCTGGAGCAGAGAGGATTCTGTGAGGTGAAGCAATGGGGAGCTTCTTTGGTATTTGTGCAACAGGGCATCCACCCAATCAGACAAGGAGGACAGGCATCACCTGGATTTAGGGACTGCAGAAAATAAAACCAACACCAACAGGAGCATCAGAGTCACCCCAGATGAGCCAGAACAAGTTTCAGTGATTCCAGCCAGCCAGCAGTGCTGCTGGGTCCATGTGCCTTGGCTTTCTCCCAAGACTGTGGTGCAGGCTCCAGCTTCCATGATGAACCATGGGTTCAGCCACTGAGCACAGGGATTGTCAATTCCATTTTTGCTACAACTGACTAAGCACCTGCTGTGTGCTAACTGTGGCAAACATCCATAAAAAGAAACATGAGTGGGCACTGACTTTGCCCATGTCAAAGGAAAGCATCCTATGTAGGAAACTTCTGATCAGTGAACATGAGCCAGACCATGATTCTGTCTGCCCAGCCTCTGCCTCCTCCAGGCTGAACCTGGGGCTTGAGAAAAGAAATCGGGTGTTCTGGATCTTCAGTGAGACTGAATCTGTGCAAATTCCTCTGGGTCTGGAGGCCAGCTATGGGGTCACCAGAGTAGTACTGAAATCCTTAGACCACATGCTGTGGGGAGAAATCAGCTATAGGCCAAGAGAGGATCCAAAGGAGGTTCAGGAGAGAAAAAAAAGAAAAGCAAAACCCAAATCCAAGGTCACAAAGCAGTCAAGCACACTCAGCCCTACAAAGCAGGTGAGAAACTGGGTTGAGAGTAACAGAGAGCTCTATTTGGAGGACTTTCTCCAAAAAGAGGTATGGGGGGTGCTCTTTATGTGCTACCCAAAGATAAAGGCTATTCACGGGACCCAAACAAGAAAAATACCCCAGGTCCTTTTCTAAGAGGTCCTTTGACAGTGTTTCATTCTTCTGTGGAAAAGAAAATCTGAGATCCCTGAATCTCACACTTCCAGGAGGTGAGATTTGGAGCAATTGGGATGATTTTGAGGTGAGGATAAGCTTTGTGGTGAGACGGGGAAGGAGAGGGGAGATGCAGCTCCAGAGTTATGAGGAAATGGCTAGGATCTCAGAGTATGGCTTTCAGGAAGGAAGGGAGAAGACCTCATTGAAAGGGATAAAAGTGTGGTAATAGTGTCTTTAAATATATTGGTACTGGAAAAGAGGAACTGTTAAGATATTTGAACTTACACAAATGCACATATGTGTACACACACACACATCCTTGTTCCCCCAAATGAACTTAGCTTGTGATGAAGCTAATTAAAGAGGCTCTTATTTAATAATATGATTGAAGGATTCCTTTCTGTCATTGTTAAAAATTTTAAAAGAGAAAATTTTCACACAGTCTGATAGGAACAAATGGTGGTCCTTTGATTTAGGAAAGAAAGAAAACACACTTCTGACCACCCTCCTCTGGGACAAGGACTGTCTATACAATTTATCTCAGACCTCAGGGGGGCTAAAACAGCATTGTTTTCACTTACTGATAAAAAGAAAATCTCAATTCAGAAGGTTATAAGTGTTCTCAAGAACTCACACGTAGTAAGTCCACAATTCCATCAAACATTTGTGAGTTAGCAATCCAATGCTGACCTCTGTCCACTCCACATCAAACACACTACCACCCAACAGCAAGCCACCCTGGAGGGAAATGTGTCTCCCCTACACATTGTTCTATGATCAATTCACCAAGTGACCAGTTAACCCTTCCTTCTAGAACTAGCCCCTGGCTCCTGAAAGGAATGAGAAAATACTGGATCCTCTCAGAGCACATTGAAATTCATCCCAATTCCCCTCCTTCTCCATTCCAGCAGCACATAAATTACCAGCTCTGTTGTCAAATGCTGCTGTAATTGTGTTTAGCATAATATCTGCAGGGGGAAGGAAAGCCATCCACTCCATGATGGGCCAACACAGGCCAGGCTGCTCTGGAATGAAGGCTGAAGCCTGGTGTCTACCCGCTCCATCCCACGTGCCCCACAGCCTGGCAAGGTGGGGATGGGCCAGGGCCTTTCAGGAACACAAACGGGGAGAGGGAGGGTCACAGTGTTAAGCAGTGGCAAACAGCAAGTCTTCTGCTTGTCAAACTGCACGAACATACACAAGAAAACCATTTCTTCTTACTTGTTTTTTACCAAGGGATAAGTTGTTTCTGAGCCTATCTTAATGAGTCAGTAGAAATAAATGAACAATATTCAGAAAATTACCATGAATGAGCCACATTGCATAATAATTCCTGCCACAGCCTTGAAGGAAATGACAGCCTGCAGTAAGGGCTTCTGTTTGAGGTTCTCAGGATAATAGACCTGGAGATGTTTCTCTGGTTTCCCTTTTAAGAGCCATCATCTTTCCCCAGCAAAATGCTCCTCACCCTGCCAGGTATTTGCTTGATACTCTGTTCCTTCAGAATCTTACTTCAGCTCACTGGCCAGGTTGCAAATCTTAAATGCCCACAAAGAAATCTTGGACATTTCTACAAATTAACACAGGTCTCTTGAAAACCAAAAAGAAAGTCTCACTGTTGATTAGAATTGTTTGTCCATAGATAAAAAATTTTTAAAAAAAGATTTTTAAAAACCTATAGCCAAGAAGGAAGAATCAGAAGAATCACTTGAATTCAAGAGTTCAAGATCAGCCAGGGTGACATAGCAAGACCCTCGCTCAAAAAAAAAAGGAAAAATCAGAAGAATCACTTGAATCCAAGAGTTCAAGATCAGCCAGGGTGACATAGCAAGACCCTCGCTCAAAAAAAAAGGAAAAGAGGGCCAGGGATTTAGCTCAGTGGTTCCAGCACCTGCCTCAAAAGCTCAAGGTCCTGAGTTTGATCCCTGGTGCCAAAAAAAGGAAAAGGAAAAGAACCTTATAATTTAGAAAATTTCCTCACCTGAAAGAAGTTCCGGTAAAGCACTTCAACTCAGTTAAGGAACTTATCCCTACCTATTTATCCACTGCTCTGTCTTTTCTGTTATCTTGTGAGTGTGGCTTTCCTTTGCAAAGTCACCTCTTGGTTAAAATGGCTGTTGTAGCGCTTACCATCACCACCAAATGCCAGGCAAAAGGACGAAAGAAGCAGGGAAAGACAAATGGACTATTCCGCTTTTAAGGAGCCTTTCTGAATTTTCCACCCAACAATTCCAGTTCACAATGTGGCCAGAAACACTAACATGCTCACAGTTAACTGCAAGGGAGTCTGGAAAATGTTTCTCAAGTGGGGATTTTGTCACCATGATTTATACCAGAACTCTGTTCCCAAGGGAAAAAGACAAAATAAAGACAATGGCTAGAATATGTCTGCTGCTCACACAGTTACCACCTCTCACCTCACCACCATGATGGCCACGCTTTACTGAGCACTTTCTGTGCTACACATCATTACTCCATTGATCCCACAATAATCTGAGAAAGGTGTCATTTTCCCCATTTTATAGATTAAGACACAGGAACTGACAAAGGCTAAGTAATTGACACAAGGTCACAGAATTGATGTGTGAAGCTGGAAAGCAGATTTACTATTAATAATATGTGTCCTGATGTCAAATTCTGTGACATTCCCCCTTGACAGAAATCTCCACTGTGAAATGTTCATTGGTTTTTAACTTGAAGGCAACTGTTCACTCAGGCATCATGTCACTAATATCTCTGTCTGCTACCAAAGCCCTGAACACTAACCACTGTACTACACTTCCACCCTCCTGTGGTAATTTCACTCACTGAACAATGGTAGGGAAATTGTAGAATCAGGGAAACCCTCCTAACAGCCTTGGCGGAAACTAGGTGGTATCCTGGAGTGTGAACCATGTACAGCAATCTCAGAAGCCTCACCCTATAGGGAAAGCTCTATCTCCTTTCTACTGAGAAAGACATCAGAAAGGCTAGGTCAGTGACCACACACACACACACACACACACGCACACTAAGCCCTCCCATCCCAACAAAGTGGAAGTGTTGTTCTACTGAACACACAATAGTCCTCCTCCTTTTCACTCTACTTATAGCAAGGTTCATTTCTCTCTCTTGGTTTGTTCCATTGGGTCCCAAAACATTCTTCATAGTTATTTTATTTAGGAGTTTTTTCATGGCTATTTCAAGAGAGAAGCTGAACGAGATATAACCCCACTCCTTGGTCTGCACATCCTCAGGCCTAATTCCCAAATGAGGTTAAAACATCAACAGCCAGGAAAAACACCACTCCCAGCTGGTACAGAGAAAAGCAAACATGTTATCAGACCTATAAGCAAAATGGGAAACCATGGAAATCATTAGCCAAAGCACCCTGGCACCAGAAGGCTCAGCCAGGAAGACTTTTGAGCTGTATTGTTTACTGCCCTTACATGCTACACATTAGAGCAATGTTAATACATTCTGCTGGTACCCACAGCAAAGGTCCTCAAAGATGCCAGATGTTGATCTCAACCTGAGAATTAATTCTCATTATTTACTAGGCACTTATTCTAGCCCTAGTAACTGTCAATGCTGGGGATACAAAAGTAAGCCCAAGACCCTGCTGTCAACTTATTCATAGTCTAGTGGACAGGCCAGATACGAGTTGAGAATTCCAGACCACAGATTTAGAGTGCTCTTCTGATGAGTCCAGGGCCTACAAAACTCAGAAACACATCTTCCCCTCTCTCCAGGCCTACAGAAGAAGACACCTAGAGGAGACAGTGCTGCAGTTTGGGCTCTGGTGCACAATGTCATCCTCAGCTGTGAGCCCCCCTCAGGTAACTCCAGCTCCTGCTCTTGAAGCTGCAGGGTGGACTTGGCCCCAAGATTGCAGGAAGATCACAGAGACATGCTTCAGTAACAACTATTTATTTTTCCTCTCTTTTTTTCCTTTTTTAAACTGGAGATTGAACCCAGAGCATCAGCATTGGGCTACATCCCTGTTCTTTTTCATCTTGCCTTAATTTTAAGACAGGATCTCTTTAAGTTGCTAAGTTACCTAGGCTAGGCTCAAACTTGCAGTCCTCCTGCCTCACCCCTCCCAGAGTGCTGGGATTACAGGTGTGCATGATCATGACTGGTTCAAGTATTGCCTTTTATAGAAGATTTATAGAGAAGATTGAGAAAATGTTGGCTCACACAATAAAAGAAAAACACACTTTTTATCCTTATAAGCTTGCCTTGCCCAAATTTTTTTCCAGTTTCCTCTCTTCCCCTTCACATTCCTCAAGTCTCTTCAATGTCTCATGTCATCAGTTCCCAAATACAGACTAAATGTCCAACTCAGTAAAAATTAGAGTCCAGCAAAACATTGAAGGTTCTCATCCCTCCTACACACACACACAGACACACACAGAAACACCAATTTTGGCAACCATTCATAGATGAAAATATCTTTGTGGGAGTCCTAGTGTAGGTGAGAAGCTCTAGCACCCAGGTGAAGCAAATACATCATAGTACACCGCAAAAGATGAGAGCAGTTTCACTTCACCCACTCACCCCATGCCCAAGCCAGAACAGCTCTGTTCTGAAAGAACCCCCTCAACCTGCAGTTTCTCCCAGGAGAGAGCATGAGAATGTACTGTGTGCCTACATCCCCAGCCTTATGACACACTGCCCAAGAGGCCCACATCTGTCATGTCTCACCTAGAACAGTGAGATATCAGCATTGGTGAGTGACCTGGGGACAGACAGGAGCAGGGAAAAGGGCCTGAAGTGTACAGCAACAGACATGTAGTTCTCAACAGCCAGCCATGGGTTGTGCTAGCCAACTTACTGATCCAACCAAGAGTTCTGCCCACAGTCCACAAGATAAACTACTTTTAGAACTCCAAATCAGGTGATGCCCACCTCCAGAACCTGACACATTCCCACCCTAGGCAATGCCCTTCACATCTTTGTGGGTGGAGCATGCTTGCTTCCATGGACAGCACATGCATCTCAACAGGAAGTAGGGATCACAGAAGCCGTTTGACTCTGCTGCTTTGAGGGATGGCGCAAAACAATAAACACTTCAGGGCACTGCACCAGGGGAAAAAGGAAGCTCTCTGCACCTCCCTTAGCTTTTCAGGGTTGAAACAAAGCACGTAATTCTACAACTTCTCCTCTAAAGAGAACAAGAGGAGTAGAGCAAACACAGGCAAAGAAAATGCCTGAGTGAACCACAGAATGATCATTAGGGAAGGGTTTTCCTTCCCAAAGCCAGTCATTAAAGACAAGAAGAAGTGACTAATCGAGCCGGGGATTTAGCTCAGTGGTTCCGGTGGCTGCTTCACAAGCGCAAGGTCCCAAGTTCAATCTCTGGTACCAAAAAAAAAAAAAAGAAGAAGTGACTGATCTTCAAATGCAAAGACCCGAAAACGAAACTTTCACTGTGTTCAAGGAACACAGCAAATAAAATGTTAGACAATCAAAGGTCAACCAGTGGTGGACCACAAGGAAATAGAGATCAAAGAATTGCCTGAAAAAACGCCTTGTATTTTTATTTAAGTATCTCAGTGAGCTACAGGGGAATAAAATTGGCAATTCAAATCAGAAAAACAATATATGAACAAAATTAGAAGTTTAACAAAGAGAAACCACAAAACTAAACAAAACAAAGGCTCTAGCACTGAAAAATACTGTACTGAACTAAAAAATTAGAGATCTTCAATTATAAGTACAGTCAAGCAGAAAAATCAGCAAGTAAGAAAAAAATCACTTGAAATTAAAGAGGGTAAAAAAAAAAAACCAGAAAAACAAGTGAAGAGAGCCTACAAGGCTTATGGGACATAATCAAGCAAACCAATGAATCCAATTCAGAAATCCCAGAAGGAGCAAAGAAAGAGAAAGGGGCAGAAAGCTTATTTCCTAAAATAATGACAAAAATTTCCCAGATTTGGAATGGGAAAGGAATATCCAGATCTATGAACCCCAAAGAATTATAGATTGAGCATAAAGAAATTTTCACTAACTTTGACCTGATATAATCAGATCATCAAAAGTCAAAAACAGAATGAGTTTTGGGAGCAGCAAAGGGAACAGGACTGTCCATAAAACTCTCCCTGGAGTCTCAACAGAGACTTTGCCAGCATGGAGAGGGGGGTGAGTTGAGAGTGCTCAGAAAAAACAACTGCCAACCAAGGATATTATAGCAGTCAAGCTGTCCTTCAGAAACGAACAGAAACTTTGCCCAAAAAAGCCTAAGAAGTTCATCCTTAGACCTACCTTACAGAAAATGCTAAGAAGAGCTCTTCAAGTTCAAATGAAAGAATGCTAATTACCAATGTAAAAATATAACTGGAATAAAAATTTACTGGCAAAGGTAAGTAGATAGTAAATTTCAGAGTATTCTAACTGTAATAGTAGAGCATAAATCATTTTTAAGTCTAGTGTAAAAGTTAAAGACAAAAATATAGTGCGTAAATTATAGCTATAATAATTTGTTAAGGGATACACAATATAAAACTTTAAGTTGTGGTACATCAATAATATAAAATGGGAGACATAAAAGGAAAGAGTTTGTATGCAATTGAAATTAACTTTATATCAGTATAAAGCAAACTGCTATAATACAAGCTCCATGGCAATCAATAAACAAAAATCATGCAGTACATACACAAAAGATAAAAGGAAGGGATCAAAATATACCACCACAAAACAATGATCAAATCACAAAGGGATACAGGAAGAGGGAAAGAAAGGAACTACACACATCTAGAACACAATTAAGAAAATGACAGTAATAAATCCTTGCCTTTCAATAATTATGTTAAACACAAATGGATTACAGTATCTAATCAAAATACACTATGATTGAAAGGATTTAAAAAATAAGGCCCAAATATCTACTGCCTACAAAAGATTCACTTTAGCTTTGAGAATATACATGGGCTTTTAATAAAGAGGGTGGAGGGCCGGCAATTTAGTTCAGTGGTTCTGCCACCTGCTTCACAAGCACAAGGTCCTGAGTTCGATTCCCAGTACCAAAAAAAAAGGAAAGAAAGAAAGAAAGAAGAAAAATAGTTCTCCAAGAAAATAAAAATTAAAAGACAGAAAGTGTAGTTATGCTATTATCAGACAATACAGACTGATATAAAGAGAAATAGTCACAAGAGAAAAAGAGCATCTATATAAAGATAAAGGAGTCACTCATCAAGAAACTATAACAATTATAAATATACATTCACCCAGCATTGTACTACCTAAATATATAAAGCAAATATTAACAGAAATGAAGGCAGAAATAAAAATAAAATCATTGCATGGGACTTTGATACCCACATGCAAAAATGGATAGATCATTTAGAAAGAAAATGAATAAGAAACAGTCACTTTTACAACAATACAGACCAAAGAGACCTAGGATACAAGAGACCCAACAGAAGCACAATATACAGTATTTTCAAGCATACACAGAACATTCATCTGAATAGATTATCTGTTAAACTGCAAAATAAATAATCAATTTAAGAAGATTGTAAGCAAATTAAAAATATGTTCAATCCACAATGGTAAGAAACTAGAAATCAACAACAGGAAGAAAGTTAGAAGATTCACAAAATGTGAAAACTGAGTTGCATATTTCTGAAAAACCAATAGTGCAAAGTAGAAATCAAAGCTTATCTTGAAACAAAAATTGAAATACAACATACCAAAATATACATATGCAGCAAATGCAATTCTAAGAGAGAAGGTTAGAATAATAAATGACTAAGAAAAAGGAAAGACCACAAGTAAGCAACCTAATTTTATAACTCAATGAACAAAAGAACAGGACCAACTAAGCCCAAATTTTCAGAAGGAAGTATATAATAAACATTAGAGAAGCAATAAATGACACAGAGACTAAAAACTTAGAAAAGATTTAAAAAAAGCGAATTTTTAAGGTAAATAATATTGGCCAACTTTAGGTAAAGAAAAGTGAGAGAAAAGTGAATAAAATTATGAATGAAAGAATAGACATTTAAAATAATACCACAGAAATGCAAATTACCATAATAGTCTACTGAAAAAATACATAGCAATAAATTGGTTCATCTAGAAAAAATAAATAAATTCTTAAAAATGTGTAATTTACCAAGACTGAATCATAAAAAAATAAAAAATCTGAAAGGCCTGTAATGAGCAAGCAAATTGAATCAGTAATCACAGCTCTTGAAATAAAGACAAGGTCATAATCTAGGACTCTACTAGTGGCATCTACCAAACTTTTAAAGAAGAATTAACAAAAATTCTTCCCAAACTCTTCCAAAAACTTGAAGAGAAGGGAATATGTCTAAACTCATCTGATAAGCCAGCATTTATTTGATACCAAAGCCAAGTAGGACACAGTGAGAAAGAACACCTAGGGACCAATATCTCTGATGAGCATAGATGCAAAAACCTTCAACAAAATACTATCAAACTGAATTCGACAGCACATTAAAAGGATCATAAACCATAACCAAGTGGAATTATCTCTGGAAGGTGAAGATGGCTCAACAGACAGAAATCAATAAATGTTATATACCATATTAAGAAAATAAATACAAAAACTGTATATTCATCTCAATGAATTCAGAAAAAGCATCTGACAAAATTTATCATATCATGATAAAAACACTCAGCAGATAAAGAAGATGTGGTTTTTTATGAAATGGATTACTACTCAGCCATAAAGAATGAGAAACTAGGTGCCATGGCTCCAAGCCCAGAGACCTCCAGATCAGCACACCATGGCTCCCAGGCAGGATGAGGCTTCCAGGTAGGCATGCTACAGCTCTCAGCTTAAGGGAAGCTTCTACGTAGGTGTGCCATGGCTCCAAGCACAGAGGAGGTGAGCTGCGCAGGCGCCAGGAACACACACCCACCCTACACACCCCACCCCACCCCCATGTCAAAATGAGAAGACAGGTAAACAAGCCACAGAACCAGACTTCCAGATCACCTACATCAACCACAAAGAGAAATGAGATGGAACATTCTGATACTCAAACACCTGGACTCCTTGAACTAGCAACAAAAGAGGATCTGGAAAAAATGAAATCAGAAATAATTCC
>NW_004624841.1:3054223-3067916 GCF_000247695.1 Heterocephalus glaber | reverse complement strand
TCTCTAGTGTGAGAAACTGAAAGTGTAAATAAGGATTAAAATGATTAAAACAATTGATAATTTGAAATAGGAAGGAAAAGTCCAAGGGGTAGGAGAAGTGGGAGGGGAAGGGGAAAGGAAAGAAGGGAAAGGAAACATTATAAGAAAAGGAAAAAATGGAAACAAAGTCTTTGTAAATAGGGAAGGGTGGAGTGGGGAAAGGGAACACAGGGAACGGGGCAAAAATAAGAACCAAGATACATCATGAACAGGTACAAGCACCCAGTGACAAATGTAAATGTATTGTATACCTAAAATGTACCAATAAAAGAATTTAAGCAAAAACAAAAACCTCTCAGCAGATTAAATATAGGAGGAATATACTTTAATATAATAAAGGGCTACATTTGAAAAGCTCACAGATAATGGTGGAAAGCTGAAATCTTTTCCTGTAAGATCCAGTATAAGGTAAGAATGTTCACTCTTTCCATTTCTATTCAGCATAATGCTAGAAGGCCTAGACAGGTTAATTAGGCAAGAAAAAGAAATAAAGGGCATCCATATTAGAAAGGAGGAAGTTAAACTGCCTTTCCTTATAGATGATAAGATCTTTACTTTTTAAAAAATCTAAAGATACCAACACAAATTGCAAAAACTACTAGAACCAAAATACGAATTCAGTAGAGTTGTAGGATACAAATACAACATAAAAAATCAGCAGCGTTTCTGTACATGAACAATGAACTGTTCAAAAAAATCAGGAAAACCATCCTATTTACAATAGCATAAAAATTAAAAAAGGAATAAATTTAACCAAAGAGATTATTATAGTTTGGATCTCAAATGTTCCCCAAAATCCATGTTAAAGGTTTAGTCACGAGCCTGTGGCACTCTCAGGAGATGGTAGACACTTTAAGTGGGTGGGGCCTCATGAAAGGAAATTAGGTCACTGGGGTGTGGCCTTAAGTGGGATATTGGACCAGACCTTCCTCTCCCTGTTTGTGCTTCCTGCCCACCATGGGGTGAGCAGACCACTTTCACCACACATTCATTTTCACAGGCCCAAAAACAGAAGATTCAACTGATCATGGACTGAAACCTTTGAAACTATGAACCAAAATAAGCATTTCCTTCTATCAAGCTGATGATCTTAGGCATTTTGTCTCAGTGACAAAGAGATGACTAACTCTAGAACTAGAATTAAACCAGAAGATATTACTGAAAATAATTGAAGAAATCAATAAATGAAAATGCATCCTGCATTCATTGATTAAAAGAATTAATCCCGTTAAGTATCCATACCATCCAAAGCAATCTATAAGTTCAATGTAATCCCTGTCAAAATTCCAATGACATTTTTCACATAAATATAAAAGGCTATCCTAAAATGTATATGGAATCACAAAAGACCCCTAATAGCCAAAGCCAACAAGAACAAAAAGAGCAAAGCCAGAAGCATCACATTACCTGACTTCAAAATCTGTCCCCAAAGTGATCACAATCAAATCAGCATGGTAGTGGCACAAAAACATACACATAGACTAAGGGAACCAAATATAGAGCCAGGAAAGAAACTCACACATTTACAGTCAAATGGCTTTCAAAAAAGGTGCCAAGAACACAGGGCAGTCTCTAATAAAGTATTAAGAAAGGACAGTCTCTTTAATAAATGGTGTTGGACACTTATGTACATGCAGAAAAATAAAATCAGAACTTCATTTACCCTATTTGAAAAAAATCAACTGCAAATGGAATAAGTAGGCTTATAAGCCTGTAAAGCTACTAGAATAAAACATAGGGAAAATGCCCCATGACATTGGTTTGGGCAATGATTTTTTTGTATGTAACACCAAACACATGGGCAAGAGCAACAACAAAAAATAGACAATGGTTTTACAACAAACTAAAAAGTTTTGTACAGAAAAGCAACCATCAGAAGAATGAAGATGCAGCTGGGCATGGTGGCACATGCCTGAAATCCTAGCACTCAGGAGGCTGAGTCAGGAAAATTGCCACAAGTTCAAGGCCAGCCTGAGCTACATAGTGAGTTCAAAGCCAGTCTGAACTACATGGTAAGACCCTGTCAAAAAAAAAAAAAAAATGAAGAGATAATCTTCAAATGGGAGAGAATATTTGCAAACCACACATCTTAAAAGGGGTTAATATAAAAAATATATAAGAAACTTTACACAGTAATAACAGGGGGTTTTCTTCTGTTATTTCTGCCTTGTTTAGCCTTTAGTCTTTTTGTTCCATAATTATATTTATTCATTTAATTCGGCCTATTTCCAGGACTGGCATGTAGCTCAATGGTAAAGCACTTACTTGCCTAGCATGCACAAGGCCCTGGGTTTGATCTCTAGCACTGGGGGAAAAAATCCACCTATTTCTAAAGGAGAGAAAAAAATTGAAATGACTTAACTTTTTAAAAGTACAGTATAAGACCTTTATTCAAGAAAGGAGACCAAAATTTCTGGATAAGCGAAACTACCACTAAGTAAAACTAGATAGCTGCGTAGCATGCAGGTTAAAAATGTATTCTGTGGCTTGCATAAGTGCCCCCTCCAAGACCCATGTGCTAAAGACTTGGTTGCTTTTAAGAGGTTGGGCCTAGTGGGAAAAAATTAGGTCATTGGGGGGCATACCCATGAAGGGAATATTGGGACTGCAGTCTCCCCCCCGCCCTCTCATCACAGACACAAGCAATGGGCAAACTGATCATGGACTGACACCTCTAAAACTGTGAGCTAAAAGAAACACTTCCCTTTTTTAGGTTGATTGCCTCAAGCATTTTGTTATAGTCATGGAAAGGGGACTAACCATAGGTTTAGGAACAGCAAACTTTATGTTCTGAAATAAAAAATACATAATCTGTGGGCAAGCTCTTAAAAGGAGAACTGTTACTGCAGCTAAAGAAAACTAGGATGCTGAGATCCACATCTCAGTAAGTTACAAAATATCTCTATTCCTCTCCTTCTCTTCCAATACTGTATTTAATATCAAATTCCAACAGAATTCTTTTCTTTGTTCTAACCCTACATCCTCCTTAAATTATATTTTAAAAACAAAAAAGCACATACCAACTCAAATTGGTACTTCTCTCCCAGTTGTATTTATTTGACAGGAATGACAAGCTTTCATTTGCCCACAAGTTCACATCTAATTCACAAACTGAAGTGTCATTATGTGATCTTCCTGCCACAGAACACTAGGTGGGGGTTAGCAGATGTCACCACAAAAAAATGAAAAAATTAAAGATTACAACTTTTCAATCCTTGTTAGTATGAAAACATAATTGTACATTTATGCTTTTCAGAAGTTAAGGTCTTGCCTGTCATAACACCTATTGGCTTGCAAGTGTGTTGTCTCCAGCAGTAAAAAGGAAAGCATCAATTTATTTGAATGGCTTCTGTCAGTGTTTCTCTGAGGACTTGTGGCATGAAATCATGATTAAATTAGCGATGATAACAATAGCTACTGTTCATTGAGTGCCTTCTATCCTAACTGCAAGCACTTTGCAAACAGTATGTTACTTAATCCTTACAGCAATCCTATGCTTTAAATCATGATCTGTGCTTTATTAATAAGAAGCCAAAGTTGATCGAGATTACATAACTTGCCTAATTCAAGCTGGTTGCAAGACAAAAGTTAAACCCACATGAATCTCACACCATGCAGATTGTGGAAGAACATAATGGATGATATCTTCAACAGAAATGTTTGCAGTGCATAATGTTTACACTCCTTGTGTGGAGTTGGTACATCTACATAACACATCCCAGTGAGGAGAGGTAGGGAAAAGGGATGATAAAAGGAATGAAGATGTGTTCTGTACATGAACCAACTTCCAACAAGGAATGTAAACATTATGCACTACACACATGTACTAATAAACTAAAAAATAAGCAAGTAAAAAGTTAAACCTAAAAAAAGAAATATTTCCACCACAGAGAAAAGCTGTGCAATCTATAGAGATCTATAGAGAGCACAATAGATCATATCACAAATACTCTGGCAATAAAATGATTCTAGAAAAAGCAAGAGTAGAATAATATACTTGCCAATCCAGTCCTTCATATAAAATTGCTCCTATAAGACCCATCTAATGTATATGGATATAGCCAAGGCTCCCCGCTTTATTTTGTCTATGGTGATCCAGGCTCCCTATGTAATGATTAATATGTGTCCACTTGACTGAGTCATGCGATATCCAGATATATGGTTAAACATTATTTCTTTGTTTTGCTTTGTTTTGTTTTGGTACCGGGGATTGAACTCAGGTCCTTAGCTTGGGAGGCAGGTGGTGGAACCACTGAAGGTTAAACATTATTTCTAAGTGTATCTGTGAAATGTTTCCAGCAAATGATCCACCCTAGTGTGGGTGGGCTTTATCCAAGCAACTGAAACCTGAATAGAACAAAAAGGCAGAGGAATGGGGAATTCTCTCTCCCTGCCTGACTGCTTCAGCTGGAACACTGGTCTCCCACCTTTGACCTGCACACTCCATCATCAGCTTTTGTGGTTCTTGGGCAGACAGCCATGGGTGGAGTTTCCACCCCCAGCTTGGGCTTACACACAGGAAGTCCTGAGTCTCATTAGCCTCCACAATCATGGCTTCCTATTCTGTTTCTCTGGAAAACTGTAATACATCCTGGTTCCAGAGTTTTGGGGCCCAGTAGAAAGCCATGTTACACAAACCACACATTCTTCTCTTGAAATTTTCAATTTGAGATTAAGAGAATTCAGTCCACAAAAAAAAAAAGAGAGAAAGAGAGAATTCAGTCCAGCCCAGAGTATTTAGAAGAAGAGATGAGAATTCAGGTTCTGTGCTGTGGACTCACCACGGTTTCTACTAATGGTCTGGAGCCTGATCAGGTTTGTCTGCAAATAAAAAGCAATGAAGGAAATGGCTTGAGGAGAGAGGGAGGTGAGCACCAGTTTCTGCTCCCCATCTATTCCTGAGAGCCAGTGCTTCTCTACCCTGAGCCCTACAAGATAAATCTGTGCCTTTTAACAAATCTTCCATTTTATGCTCAAGGAGGATTTCGCAGATTCCTTCTCCATGGAGCTGAAAGCATCCTAACCATGTCAGCTAAAGGCAGGTGAAGATTTCCTGCAGTCTCTGCTAAGGAATACAGCATGAACCAGAGAGGACTGAGGGCTCAGTAATGAACACAGCCCCTCAGGTTTTCTCCTCCTAATTGTCAGTCATCTCTGCTTTCACTCTAAAAGAAACTGAGAAGCTATTCTAAAATAAGTCTCAAGTTAGAAATCTGAAGAGTCATTGTTCTGTGTTCTTGGGTGAAGAATGTCCATTCCCTGGAGCTGCCAGCCATGAAGAGGTCAGAGATCATATTTTTGATGTGATGATTAAAGGCAGCCTGACAAAGCAAGGGTCTCTCTGTGAGGCTGTCCCACAACAGGTAGCTGAAGGTAAATGCAGTATTGAGTGCTTCCTTTATACACGGTAAGGTGACAGGGCCTTGAATGGCCTAACTAAGCTCCCCTCCCTTACACAACAGGTGGCTTACACAACCCTCCTTACCAAATGGACCAGGTTATAATCATTCTGAACTGGGGCCCTCAGATCCCTGCCAATCTATGGAAATTATAAACAAACAAAACACACCATCCTAAAGAAACCGGGCACCATCTTTTTTTTTTTTTTTTCCATACCGGGGATGGAACTCAGGACCTTGTGCTTGCCAGGCAGGCACATTGCCACTGAGTTAAATCCCTGGACCTTCCTTCTTCTCTTGATACTACAAACCCTGCCTCCCACAGTTCCTGGCTATTCACTGTGTTCCCAGGTTCAACACCCACCAACACAGTGTCTTCCTCCTGAAAGTTACAGGTACATAGATTTTATCTGTCCAGTGCTGGGTATCATGTGGTAGGCCATCCTCTAAGACCCATGATGGCTCCCCATTGAGGGAAATAGGAGACTATTCAAACAGTATCTCAGAGAGCTGCCAGGAGAAGGCTTGTGTGGTTGGCATGTGCCTGTGCAGTTGGGACTACCATCCCCTAAGAGGCTATTAAGGGAAGGAATGTTCCCCAGGGCTCCTATAGAGACAGGAAAATTTTACTGCCAGAGCACCAGGGCTTAGCTGAACCTGCTCGTCAGTTATTATACCACCTGCTAGTGTCTTGTATAAAATGATTCATTGAGAATGACAGGGTCCAACCATCAAACAGTTTCTAGACCATTAACTTCAGAATAATCCATGTAGAAGAAACAAAAACCAAACTACACTGAGACTCTGATGTTAATTTACAGTCCTTATTTATTCAAAAAATTGTTTTAAAGGCTTGTTAGGCAAATGAGACCAGGCAAATCGCATTTACTCTAATCACTGCTACACACATGTCCTTTTCTTTTTTTCATTGCCCCAGCTCTCACAATCCTCCTGAGTGGTTTCTCAACTCATGTTGTGTGCTGATCTGCACAATTGGAATAATAATAGCATCTACTGACAAGTGTACAATGTCTAGAGAGCACTTAGAGAAACTTCAACATGCACAATTTCTTAGGAAACATGTGGGGAAACTTTAAGTTTTGAAAAATAGTAGAACCTTGGCCACTCTTGACCTTTCCAGAGCATGTGCTCACTGGAACCCCAGAGTCACCATCAGTCCAGGAAGATGTGAATAACACGGAAGAAGCCATCAGAAGACACGGTTATATGATGCATGATCAAGAGCATGAAGTGTACAGAGCTGATGATCTTTCCAAACAGCATGAAAGGAAGGGAAAGAATTGCATGGGCTGGGCCTGCCAGGTAAGTTTTTGAGAAGAACGACTTGATCTTGGCCTTAATGATGCATAAAATTGTTAGAACTATCTTACATATGAAATAAATTTCTAGTCATTTTGCACTAAGTACAGCCTTATAGCCCTGAGGAAAAATTGTTGTTGGCAAAATTGCATTTGGCAAAATCATGTTTAAAAAATGGAAATGTCATCAATCAGATATTTACATCTATAACATATACTATCTTAACATGCACTAAACATATGCATTTATCCATCATCCCCTAGCTCAAGCCTTAGCCCCTCCAGAAAGGTGACCTTGCCTGAGAATATCGCTGCCTGCTCCATGTCCCTGCTTCCATGTGGTCCTCGAAGCTCCATGGTATGATTTACTGTGTCCCAGATTTGAATCTCAAACTGAGTTTTACTTTGGGCATAACTCAATTTCAGCCAAAGGTGGCATAATTTCTACAGGGCTTATGCAAGGTCAATGCAACAACAGAAGTAGAATCCCAGGTTCTCAGTCATCTTTCCCAGTAAACCAAGAAACATCCGTCACCACACTTGGCCCAAGATTTCTGGTCCATGAGTTGCCTTTCAATCACCCCACACCCTGTCCCTGTGGTATTCAGACTCATGGCCTGTCTCCTCTATTTGCCTACCAAATACCAAAATGATCGTACTGCTAAAGGACACACTGCCTTTTCTTCCCTAGGTCCACCCATCGTCCAAGGGCAGAACCCAGTAGAAAGGTCCTGCTGTCTTCTCTCTGGGACTCACCAGTACCAGTGGGCTTATGACTTCTCCAGCTCTCTCTCCTTCCCCAAGCCAAAGTATTCCTTCTCTAGTCTAAAAGATGGATGGAGAAAGTTGCAAGGTGCTAATTCATTTTGTCTCCCCAATATTTTTTCTGGATCATGAACCCTTTTCTGTTCCTGTTAACCCATCCACACATCATGCTACCTCACCTCCCCATCCTCACACCTCCCCTCCTCATGTTCATAGAGTTTGGAAAGGGACCTTTTCCTTTCTTCAGCTTTTAACTACTTACAAACACCAGAGAATATGATGAAATACATGTGTGTGTGCATGTCCAAGTGTGGCTGGCTGGCCCAGCATCAGCCCTGGAGGAATATGCTAAATGAACATTTTCAGGGCTAACAGCAACTTATAGTCTAGATCAGTGATGGTGCACATTTTAGACCTTTCAATGACACAAACACCCCAGTGCAGCATGTGTGCTATAGGTTTGCCACCACTGGTCTAGATGTAGCTGACAGTCCTGGGTATTTTACCCAGCCTCCCAGGTGACCCTGATGTATGCTCAAGTTGAGATCCACAGACTTTGCACTAGAATAGTGATAAGAAAAATAAGGTGTGTGCACAAACAGGAGGTGAGGCCAGTTCATGGGATAGTGGGGCTTTCTGCCACTTACTAAGGTTGCTTTAAGCACATCATATATCCTTTCTGTGATTATCATTCTTTTTTCCCTCATATATAACAATATTACATACATCACATGGACCACAAAATAAAATGCAGTCATGTGCATGGAAGGTCTTCATATTGTTTTTCCGCCACAGAGATACAAGGCAGGTGAGCAGCCTTTTGAAAGCCAGCAGCAGTAGCAAGAGAACAGCTTGACTGGAGGGTGCAGCACATTCCCAGCCACACTCAGAAGGTCTGAACAGCTGCTGGGATCAGCCCCATATCTCAGCAAATTCAACAGCCATTTGTTTGCCCTTGCTGGCCCTTGCCAGAGCCTCTGCTGTCCTTTGCCTGTGGCCTCCTGGGACCGCACTCCAGGAGCCATTGCCACTTGTGCCCCATGTCCTCCCTGCACAGTGACTACAGATGGTGATGATTTACAAAGGGCAAGTTTTAAACGGCGGGTTCTCACTCCAGTCTTTTCAAAGGCACTGGTGAAAAAAGAGAGAGGAAGAGGGGCAGAGAAAGGAGAAGAGGGCTAGCTCTGCTCTCCACACCCTGCAGACTTCCTCTCAGCTTGGCTTCCTTGGAGGCTTCTGGTCAGAAATGGAGGGGTAATTAGGTCACAGGCACAGCAGGATCTAGGATCTGAGGAGGAAGCTTGATTCGGATGCAGGCGAGCAGTTTGCTCAACCTCTCTCACCTGTTTACAGAACAAAGTGTGCAGGCTGTGCAGCAGCCTGAACCCTGCTGGGAAAGGCTGCCAGTGGCCCCTGTGGAGAGGAAAGGCCACCGTGTGTGAGTATCAAAGAGTTCTTCCTCCCCTGTCGAGCACTGTCATGGCTCAGTCTCATCTCTTGGAATCCCAGTCGGCCTTGGAGACTGAGTGTTGCCGAGAAACTGATCAGCATAAAAATATAACACAACATGGCCGTGATGGAGCCAGCAGATTTCCCTGGCACTGTTCAGCATCCCAGACGAAAGGCAAATTGTGCTTGCTGCCTGTGTCCATCACAGTGCTGAGATGTTTGGGTGAAGAAAGAGAGCAACCAAGGAGGCTTCCTGATTGTGGACTTTGTTTTTTCACATCTAAAGTCTGGGGGAAGTGATACCAATTTACAAAGGGGAAAAGGATCTGCAAATGATATACATTCTATAAATTGAGACAAGGTGACCTCCAAATTGCTCCCACTTCTGGAACTCAAGCATCCCAGTAATTCTGTTTGCTAGAGAACCAAAGCCATAGGCCCCAGACACAAAGCTACAACTCTAAGCACAAAAGTTCTGGGCCATATTGTAAGCTTGACCCAAACAGCATGACCTGTCCACACTTAAGAAGCACAAATTGAATCAGCATTGCACTTTTAGCTGTGGGCACTGACGAGAGACCAAAGAGAAGAAGGAGCAAACCCAACTGTCACTCAAAGAAGAAAGGATGGATGACTGCCTTTATTGCAGCTGTGGACAAATTTTGTACTTTGATTTAGAGCTTGTAACAATACCAAGAAAGGAAGGTGGGACAGGGTGTGCTCCCAGCTTGTGGTGCCATAAAGACATCTTAGAGAAACCACTGGCCCTAGCCCTGTAGCCAGGAAAGACCTAGAAATAGGAGAAGAATCATAAAATGGAAGAATAGCTCAGCTCTGTGGTTCTTCAACACCATTTCTCTCTTGGCTTCTTACCGGCACTCTCCTAAGCCTGCAGCTATGGTTCTGCACATTTTTATTTGTACAGATGCCAATTTATCTCAGGGAACAACATAAAACATTGCTCTCAATTAAAGGTGCTGTGAAAAGTGGAAATTCACATTTGGCCAGAGGTTTACCCACATTAAGCCAAGGTCTGCGGCCAAGGAATCCTAGACTTTCTTTGTGTTTTATCTTCACTGTAAGAGGATCAGGCTGATACAATATCTCCAATTGGAAGGATTTGGGGAATCTATACACACAGCAGCAGTAAGAAGCTGTAATGACTTAGCACTGCTCATTTTGCAGCAATTGGACTGCAAATATGGACTGCATTAAGCTTCTCTAAGATCTCCAAGCGGACCTGTGATAGGTATAAGAACAGCCAGTGATCTGCGATGTTCTTTAGCCCCTCTTTGGACAGCCCTATGTTCAGTCCTCATATGAATAAATATTAAGACTTGCATTCAACAAATGTCACTACCTTCCACATCCAGAATTTAGGACTCAGTGGGAAGAACAGGGGAACATGAGCAAGAAGCTGAGAGAAAAGCTGAGAGAAACATTCAATACCTGAATGCTATTCCTTTATGAGAATCAATGTTTTTACTACAAACCTGTTACTATGCCCTTAACATTTACTAAAAGGGTGGGCTAGTACATCCTATATCCAGAAAATGCTCAGTACTGGATGCTCAGTTAAACACCCCAAGCCTGAAGACTGGACGGGCAATCCCAGCTGAGCAAACTTCCCCAGCCACTCAGAGCACATGGAGATGGACATCACCTCCCTGCACACTCCGCTGAAGAACTCATCTCTCCTGCCTTGAAGGATATGCCTCTTGCAAGGGCTGTCTGCTCCTATTTGGGGATTTCTTCTCTTTTCACCTATTGCACGACCTTTATTCTGTTAAACTTCTTGCCTTCCCAGAACTTTAAGCTTACACACACACACACACACACACACACACACACACACACACACACTGGATATCCCAACTCCTCTTCCCCCAGTATTTCAGCTGCAGATGTTATACACCCATCATTTCCCTGGAAGGACCAGAGAGTGATTAGGATCCCGAAGATCAAAAAAGCAATGAGTATAAAAGAGTGAAAGCCCAGAGGCTACATACTTAAGAGACAACTTCTGTACTCCATGTAAGAAGTAAGGATTGTGTAGACAAAGGCTAAGTTCAGGAAAGGGTGAGGAGTCAGAATCAGAAGGTCTGCTGATGAACTGCACATTGGCTGAGAGAGAGATGGATGATACTGCCTACATTTCTGTTATGAGCTACTGGGTGGTTGGAGCTATTCACTGAGATGGAGAAGTGTGGGAGACCTCCCTGTTGATTATACCCAAAGCAATACAGGATATAAAGAGTGAACCCCACAAGGCTTGTTTTAAAAAGTGAGTCTGATTAAAGCCTATGTGACTCATAGGGGCATTGCAGTGGTGCACAGATTAGAAAGTATGCCCCCTAACCCCACCACCAATAGCTATAGCTGAGGCCAGAGAAACAGCCTGTGAAACTGTGGGGCTCTGATATGAGATAACACAACAACTGAGTCAGAGCGATGCTTACCCAAATTCCATTCCTAGAAATGAAACCTTCTTAACTGTAATGGCAATCATTAACCACAACCTATATCTGGTCTGTTCAGTTCCTAATGCAAGAATGCTTTGTCCCTTCTTTTACAAGCCTTGCCTGTGTCAGCAACTTATCTCTAGCAACCACACTACCCCCTCACTGTAGCTCCACAATGATTGTGTCACCAATGAATATCAGCAGTTCTGGCTGTTTTGGGGTCTTTGTTTACTCAGCACTGACCATTCCATTTCCCCATTTTACCTTGATTCTGTCTCTGAGTTTTTCTTCTCCCCTTGCATCATAGCACTGAGCAGGAGATCAGGATACACTGCAGGAGTCTGTGAGAGGGGAGCTTGTAAAAAGGCTTTGCAGGAGGTAGCCTCAGGAAGTCATCTTTGAACAAAAGTCTCAAGGTGAGGTAGCTACTACACATCTAAGAAGAAATACTGAGTAGATAATTTTATTTATTTTTTTAATACATTGCCTTAGTCACATTCTCATTGCTGAGATATAATATTAGAACTTCCAACTTAAAGGAGGAGAGGTTCATTTTGGCTTACAGTTATAGTCCATGGTTGGCTGGCTCCAAGGCAGGAAACAGTAGGGCAAAGGGGTGTGGCAAAGGAAAAGGTGCTCACATCATGGTGGCCAGGAAGCAGTGAGAAAAGGGAGGAGCTCAGCAGGGAGACAAATCCTTCCAGGTTACACCCCAATGACCCAGCTCTTTTGACCAGACCCCACCTCCTAACAGCAAGTCAACTATTTCACCTTCAGGATTCAATCATCTTCTGAAAGCCCCACCTGAGCACAAGAGGCTCTTGGACATTTTCAAACCAAATCATAAAATAAATATATTTAAGTTCATATTTATAATTTATGTTTATAATATAATTTTATATTATATTTATATATTTGTATTTGGTAAAATATAAAAAGGCAAGTGCATAGGTCCAAGAATAACTGTACACCATAGCCTATTTTGTCCCCTCAAGCTGGTGAAGATAGACTTTTCAGTTAAATGAAATGAACTGACAGCCTAAACTGTTCCAGGTATAATGGGCAAGTTGGGACTTGGAGAAGCCAAGAAATTGGCTCAGAGTCCCTAAGCTAGCTGATGATCTGATTCAAATAGAGTCTATTTATTCTTACTGAATAGTTTTAGGTCCCTACCTTGTGTCAGATGCTGTGAGTTTAAAGATACTAGCATCAAAGAGATAACTGGAACAGAATAAATGCTGATTAAATGTTATTGTGATAATTCATATTTGAGAAGCTAATCATCTAGTGGAGAAGACAAAAAGAAAAGACACAATTATAGTCATCTTTGGAAAGGTAACCTTGGATATTACACAGAGCATTGTGGGGGTAGCAACAAAAGCTGCCCAGCCCCAGCCACGCATCTCTGAGCCTCACACTTGTCTACCCTCTTTCTGTTCACTGTGCCCACAATTAGGCAAAGGGCACCCAGCTCTGCTGTGGCAGAAGTAATTCTGTAACTCAGTTATATGACTCTCAGACGGGACTTCATGCATTGGTGACATTGCTGTATAGAACAAGTCCCCATAATTCCAGGAAAGTGAAGATCACGCAGCCCTCAGCTACTTCAGTGGTTCTCTTTTTAGGAATTTACAATGTATTTTCCACTGGCATACTGATAACTGCATGACTGTGACATTGTGATAAAGAAGTTCATGCATTATTCTAAGCAACAGAGACATGGCAGGGGATATCACAATCCCCAACTTGAAACTATACTACAAAGTACTGTGATAAAAACAGCATGGTGCTGGCAAAAGAACAGACCTGAGGATTAGTGGAATAGATTAGAAGATGCAGAAACAACTCCAGATGTACTCGGCCACCTCATCTTTCACAAAGAAGTCGACCACCATCATTGGAGAAAAGATAGCCTATTTAATAAATGGTGTTGGAAAAACTGAATTTCAATCTGCCAAAGATTAAAACTAGACCCATACCTATCACCATGCACTAAACTAAGATCGAAGTGGATTAAAGGTCTAAATATTAAAACAGAAACACTAAACTTTCTGGAAGATAAGTTAGGTAGAACTCTTGAAGACACTGGCATAGGAAAAGACTTCATGAACAAAACCTCAGTAGCACAGGAACTAGCGGAAAGAATCAACAACTGGGATCTCATCTTATTAAAAAGCTTCTGCACTGTATAAGAAACCACCAACAGAGCTAACAGACAACCTACAATGTGGGAAAAAAATTTTAGCAGCTGTACCTCAGA
>NW_004624841.1:3035487-3053499 GCF_000247695.1 Heterocephalus glaber | reverse complement strand
GTAAATAAGGGTTAAAATGATTAAAACAAATAATTGATCATTTGAAATAGGAAGAAAAGGTCCAAAGGGGTAGGGTTGATGGGAGAGGAAGGGGAAAGGAAAGAAGGGAAAGCAAAAATTATGAGAAAAGAAAAAAATGCAAATGAAGTCTATGTAACTAGGGAAGGGTGAAGTGGGTGAAGGGTGCACAGGTAATGGGGAAAAAATAAGAACCAAGATACATCATGTACAGGTACAAGCACCCAGTGACAAATGTAAATATGTTGTATGCCTAAAATATACCAATAAAAGACTTTAAGAAAAAAAATAAAGAAGTTCATGCATTGACTCTAGGTCATTACAACAAGCAGAGTGGGCCCGGACCACAGGGGCTTTGCATATCTGTGTCTGTACAAAAAATGAACCATAGAAAGTGTACTTGAACTTAAAGAAAACATGGCATGTGTGCTACTGGAACTGTTCTGAGTACTTTTGACACATCAGATGAGACAAGCAAAATTATTGCCTGATCTAACACATGAGGAGACCAGGTCACTTAGTGTCACAAGTGGTAGAGCTAGGATAGGAACTAGGCAGTGTGACCTCACAGCCTGCATGTTGGACCAGTGTTTTATGCTAAATGAACTCTTCATTTCTTTGGGTCCCTCTACAAAGAATTATTTACAACCAGGACACTGTCCACTTAAGAAAGGACATCTCCCCACTCCCCATACTCTTCCCTCTCTCCACCTGCAGTACGCACTGCCTATCAAGCTGTCCCAGTTTACATAATCACTTTGTGTTTCTCTGCACAGACCTGATTGACACTATCCGAAAACCTACATAAAATAATGGATTCTTCATAGGTATGGGGAGCCCTTTTCCATTTTGCTGCCAGTTTTAAGCTGTTAAACTACCCACCAATCTGCTGGTAAAATACAATAATGTGTTTTATCTCCAAGCACAGCAGAAACATCTCAACAAATTGGATTTACTTTATCTTCTTAAAAAATGTTGTTTGGGGTTTTTGAAGATGTCCTTTCCACAACATTGTCCTCATGATAAGATGAGATGACTTTGAGAGAAAGGAGAGAACTTTGTTTACAACCCCTCTCCCTTCTGATTCTGAGAAGGATTTATCTGCCCATGTTATTGCCAGAGCCTTGGCCAAGCTCCCACAGGGTAAATTTATGCTATTTTCTTCTTCCATTTCTATCCTAAATACAGGTTCTTTCCACCTCCTCGGAGAGAGATACAGAGACCAAATAACTAAGCAGGTCCCCTCTTCCCTTGTATCCTATGCCTATCACCCTTAAGGCCATGAGGACCATAATGACTCAGGGTCTTCTGTCACTTATTCCCAGTCTTGCCCCATCCAGCCCTCTCCCTTTGCAATTCAAAACCTCACCCACTTGCCCAAGTCCTCATCCTTCCTTGAGAGCCAGTGGAGTCCCTGAATAACGCATATTGTCATCTCTTACCCTTGTTCTTTCCCCTGAATGGTTCTGCAACCTCCTCTACTTGGCTACCACTTAACTTGGCTGCTCATTGGCCACTTTTATCCACAGCTTTATCCTCAGAGAAGGATGTTCTTCTGGCATCTCTACTCCTTATTTAAGGGCAAATTCTGTGGTTTTGTGCAGAGTTGTAGAAGGGTAGTGTGGGAAACTGTAGAATTCAGCTATCTAGTTGTAAGAATTGATCACAAAAGTTTGTTAACTGAAAAAATTAAGTCGTTTCTGGGAAATTCCACAAGTCTGTTTGTTAAAAGTCTCACAGGGAAAAAACAGGTTTTCCTAGTTTTCTTATTTACCATTTCCGGGGATCAGAGAACTGCGAGCCAATGACTACGGGTGGTGAGAGAGATACGACTCACTATACACATCTGTGATGTTTTTGGTGGGCCAGTGGGCTAGATTTTGGCTAAAGTCGACCTGCTCTCTTGGTACCATCTGATAAGAAGAGGGCTGTGGTGTTCTCTTTGATGTACGGGATTGGTGAACGGAAACGGGGGACTTGTAAATTCTCCTGTAGCTTTTATGAGTCACTTAAAGTCACTGGTTATCATCAGATGTAAAAATCAAAAAGACAATAGCCAAAATAACTGAGCTGCTTTCCAACATGTATAAAAGCCTTGCTTCTTTCCTTTGTGATTGTCAAACAGTGTCAGAGAAATTAAACTGCTGCTCGTCCCTCAGGCTGTCTCCTTTTCTTTCTTTAAAAGTCGGTGCTTTCCGGGGTCTCAGGTCTCCCTCTAGAGAGACCACCAACAGGGTAGTGGTAGGTGAAAGTAGGGAGAGAGAGAGACATTTTTTTCCACAGACCAGCTTGCCTGCTCTCAGAACATGAGTCTTTTAAATCAAACATTTTATTTTTTTTATTCTTTTATTGGTACATTTTAGGTGTACAATATGTTTACATTTATCATTGGGTGCTTGTACCTGTAAATGATGTATCTTAGTTCTTTTTTGGGGGGGGGTACCAGGGATTGAACTCAGGACCTTGTTCTTGCCAAGTGGACACTGGAACCACTGAGCTAAATCCCCAGCCCCTGTATCTTAGTTCTTATTTTTTTCCCCATTACCTGTGCGCCCTTCACCCCCTCCACCCTTCCATATTTACGTAAATTTCATTTTCTTTTTTTTCTTTTCTCATAATTTTTCCTTTCCCTTCTTCCATTTCCCCTTCCCCTCCCATCACCCTTACACCTTTGGACCTTTTCCTATTTCAAATTATCAATTATTCATTTAATCATTTTCATCCTTATTTACACTCTCAGTTTCTCACACTAGGGAAACTATTTGGTATTTACACATGTGTGTCCTATTTATTCCACTTAAGAGTATGGCCTCTATATGCATCCATTTAGCTACAAATGTCTCTAGTTGCTCGTTCTTTATGGCTGAGTAGTACTCCATTTCATTAAAAAACCACATCTTCTTTATCCAGTTTCCAGTTGATGGGCACTTCAGCTGTTTCCAAGCTTTAGCTATTACAAACTGTGCTGCTATAAACATGGGTGCACATATATTGCTGTGGTATGATTCTTTTAATTCTTTTGGGACGATCCCCAGCAGGGGAATAGCTAGGTCAAATGGGACCTCTAGCCCTAGTTCTTTGAGGTATCTCCAATACTAATTTCCACAGTGGTTAAATCAAACCCTTTAAATTTGATTTAAAACCATTTGATTTAAATCAACCATTTAAATCAAAATCCCCTCTTCAGAGACCCCAGGCCAGATCAGCTCTTCCCCTTCTCTATCCCATTGATGCCTGATGATTCTATTGCATTTGAGTTGACTTTTGAAGCCTTGTTCCCTATGTTCTGTCCACCCCTAAACCTCCCATCATCCTAGACAACGTCACCATGCATTGGATGGATCAACCTGGTCTACTAACACCTTCACATGGAGTATACAGTAAAATCGAGAAATCTTTTTTTAATTTTTTCCCACTTTAGGGATCCTCTCCCATCCCAACATCTTGGACTTTCTTCATCTAGAACTGCAGTTGCTCCAGAGCACAAAATCCAAGAACATGTCCTTCTTGCAAGCTAGTCATTATCCACCACTAAACATAATCATTATTCTTTTCCAGACCTTTCCTCCACAATCACTTCTCCGTTCCTCTGTTGATCATGACCTTGCCTTCCTCTGTTCATGTCCTTGAAATACAGGGCCAATTATTTCAATGGATTTCTCCCCACAATTCCATTCTCACTCTCCCTTGTTCCTCCACTACACGCTCCAGGCCATGCTGCATGGAAATTACACAAAATGTGGGGAACTAAGGGGTGAGGAGAGTGGACAAGTTGAATGTGACTCAATTTTACTGTGTAACCATATGCAGAAGATAAGTTCTTAGTCTCTTCTGAAGGGAAAGGCTCCAATCAGAACTTCTACAAATGAAGCCATTAACCCTTTCCCCAAATCGTCAGTTGTGGTTTATTATAGTGTTAGGCTCCTGAATCACAGCCAACAAATTCCAAGAATCCAGCACTTAGGCGATAACCTAAGAGATAACCTAGTACCAACCATCCTGCTCAAACTGGGACATGCTAAGCTAATCAGATTCATCTTCTCTGGAATTTGTTAGATAGAGAGAAATCAAGCTACTCATAAAAGAAAATGAGAATAAAAAAAAAGAAAATGAGAATAACAACAGATTCTGAGAAGTCTCACGGTAGATCAGTGCCCATGAGGAAGCACAGGAGGCAAGAGCCAAACTGTAGATGAAGGAAGTTATGATGAAATGGAAACTCTAAATAATCCATGAATTCTCTACACTACAAATTCCAAACTCATTTTCAACCTTTCTCTCATCCTTAGGCTTCATATCCATTTTGGCCACTTGGTCACCAAGTCAAATCTTCCTATGACCAACCTCTTCTCTTTTATCTGCCTGCCCTACCAAACCTGTTTTGCTTCCTGAGGCTTGAGGGGGGAAATAGGATAAAATAAAATAAAATTTATTTCAAAAAAGAGTTTGAAGTGGTGACCCAGAAATTAATATCTCTTCCATGCCCTCTGCACTACCACTAGAGTTGTTCCTTAGAAAATAAATATGAATTTTTCCCTGCTATCCTTTAAAAAGGATAATACATTAAAAAAAAAAAACAGTTATCTCCCCACTGCCTTCATGATAGGGTATAACCTCCTCCATATGGGATTCGTGTTGAAAATCTGAGATTGAAAATGCACAGTATATGGGCAATTCTATTTACATCACCATCCCCTTTTCTGTCTCTCCACTGTATCAACCCCCAGAGCTGTCATCATCTCCCTTCTCTTCTCCCACGCTCCTTTCCCTCTGACACACCTAATTTCTTATTTTCCAAACATAAAATAACCCTTCTTGGAAGCAAGACTTACACCTTCACCTTCTTAAGTGTCTGAAAAACTCTCACCTCTCTCTCCCATTGACAGTTATTCTGAGTAGAGCTGGTTCCTGTGTCCTCCAAGAGTCGACAGCACTCTCCGTATTTGTATTTATGTGTGTTTCACACTTTTTCTACACTGTCTCTGTGCAAATTAAAGATGGCCACAAATTCTTTGACAAGCCTCCCACTGACAGGTAATCTATCTGTCCCCTCTCCTTGGATCTAAGTGGAATTATGACTATGTAGATCAATAAAATATAGAAAAGGTAATTCCAGGCTTTAAGAAACTGGCAGCTTACACTTTCTGTTCTCTTTAAATACTTTGAGTGCCTTGAGCAGCTATGTAAGAAGTCTGGACTACACCAAGACTGCCTGACAGGAGAGACTATATGTACACCCTCTGGCTGACAGCCCCACCTAAGCCCAGCCCTCCAGCCATCCCACAGTGGCACCAGTATGTGCATGAAGCCATCTTCTGCCATCCACATCTGTCCATCCATCAAACAGTGACCACCAAGTGGCCTCTGTGAACACCACATAGGAACAAAAAAATTCCCCCAGGAGAGCTCTACCCAAATCCCTAAGTCAAAAACAAACACAAGATGGCCAATTGTTTTAAGTTGCTAGTTTGGAATAATTGTTTCACAGCAATAAATAACTGGGACGATTTTATAACTTAGAAGTTTCCAAGTGGAAACATCAAGACTGAATATCTACATCTACAGACTTACCTATACTGCCTATGAGCAATTCATGTATGTTGAATGCACAAATCACCCAAAACCACTCCATTTAATACCCTCTGATGTACACCTCACAGGCAAAAAGGCTGAAGATCCATATCCCTATCAAAGCACTATAAACTCTGCATCTGATCTGCTTGGTTAACAGTATGAATCAACTGAGACCCTGAAGTTAGGGAAATCTACTTCCAAATAGTTCCACTCATTGTTGGGAATGGAACCTGTAATCAGAAGACCTCGATTCATGGACAGTTTCACCTAGTACATGTTTTCCAGGGGCTTAGGCCAGAGCATAATAAACTTCTCTATAAAGGGCCAGATAATAAATATTTTAAGATTTTCAAGTCATAACAAATGCAAACTCTGCCATCCCAGCCCAAAAGAAGACATAGGCAATACCTAAATGAATGGGCTTAGCGGTACTGCAAATAAAACTTTATTTACAAGTACAGGCTGCAGCTGGTTTGGGATGTGAGGCTGCAGTTTGCCAAACTGTGGCCTACACCATCATATGGAGACAATAAAACCAGACAAAATAGCCATATGAATTAAATGGATACAGTATGGCAATCCTTCGCTGACAATCAATGATGTTGTACATGAGAGAGAAGAGGGCTGAGAAGGCAGACAAAGAGCAAGATGATGGTTTCACCACACCCTATCATTTGCCAAAACCTCCCCCATTTTTGTAACCTATGAAGGTGACACAAACATGAGTATGAATCTTCATTCTTGCTCCCAGGGGACAATTTGAAGTAGTGTTTAAAGTCCAATTTTCTGCTTGTCATAGTAGCACACACCTGTAGTTCCAGCACTGGGGAGCCTGAGGTAGGAGGATCACCACAAGTTTGAGGCCAACCTGGGCTACATAGTGAATTCAAGGCCAGCCTGAACTATATACAAGACATTGTTTCAAAAAAACCCAAAAAACAAAAAGCTCAATTTCCTGCAGTTTAAATTATTTAAGATTTGGCTTAGTACTTCTCTGAGGATATAGACTGCGATGTCATCTTCATAGCTGGGTAAATATACAATTAACTATGCAAAAAGTTTTAGGTAAAAAATTGTCATAACTATTCTTTTGACAATCAACAAAGAATTAATGGTATTTCAGGTTCTGTGCCAGAGGGCTGTGGATACCAAAAATAAGTAAGTAAAACACCTGTTTAAATTGAGTCCATAGTCTCCAAGATGGACATGTGCAAATGATTTCTAATTTGTGATGGCCTGACTTATGATTTCTTGGCTTTCATAGGTTCATAAGTAATAAATATGTGGTAGAAGCCATACTTTTTGTTTTAAAGTTTGATCTTTCCTGGGCTACAATTATATAACACAATATAGTGATACTGGACAGTAACAGTGTGCCACAGCACCGGGTCAGCCATGCAACCTTGTCAGTCTTGTTGACAATGCTCTATACCAGTGGCGGTGAACCTATGGCATGTGTGCTGCATACAGTAGGCTGTTTGTATCATTGAAAGCTCTAAAAGGTTCGCCATCATTGCTCTATAGTGTGCTATGTTGTTGTGATCATTAATTGTGGTATGTCAACTTGACTTGGGTAAGAACTTCCCAGCAGATTAGTAAAGCTCTGGTTGTGTCCAGAGATGACTGACATGTAGGCTGCAAACTGAAGAGGGGAGACCTGCCCTGCATATAGGTGGCATCAATAATCTTATAGCATGCATGGAGTACAAAGAGAAAGAAGAAAGAAGTCTTCCCTTCTCTTTGGAGGAGCTCCAGCCTTCAACGTTGCCTTTGAATATTGATCTCCAGTTCCTTCAGGCTTCCAGTGTAGCATTCCAGCAGACTCACACTGGTGTCTCTGCAGTGAGCTTCCAGGCTTCCAACCTTCAGCTGCTACTGCATCCTCCAGCTCTCAAGTATACAGATCATCATTTTGGGTTCTTCCACCTCTGATTATGCATGGCCATTGAGACTTTTCCCTTCTGATCCTGTAACTTTACTTAATAAAGCCTTTGCGGGGCCAGGGATTTAGCTCAGTGGTTCTGCTGCCTACCTCACAAATGCAAGATCCCAAGTTTGATCCCTGGTACCAAAAATAAATAAATAAGGCCTTTGTGTATTTATACATATATTTTATATCAATTTTGTTCCTCTAATAAACCCTAACCAACACAATTCTGGAGCTAGGATATGCAGTACGTTAAGTGTATTCTATATATTTTTCTACTTATAATATTTTCAGTTTATAATGAGTTTATCAGAAGGTAGTCCCATCACACATCTGTATAAGATTAGCAAACATGGCCGGGGATTTAGCTCAGAGATTCTGCCACCTGCCTCGCAAGCGCAAGGTCCTGAGTTCGATCTCCGGTACCAAAAAAAAAGATTAGTAAACACAAGAACTGTTTGCAAAAGAGACACTCAGTCCTTCCTGTTGCCATGTATCTTTTAAACACCTTCACAACATGCTGATGTTACCAGCTTCCTAGGCCAGGGGCCTGACTCCAGGGATCCCTATAAATTAGATCTAGCTCTTCACCCCAAAAAGCAAACAGACAGATGACAGTGAAGCAGAAAAGAAATTTAATCAATATGGCCATGTTGGGAAAATGAGTGACATCAAGTATCTTTTCTTCAGAGTTACTGCAATAGATTTTAGATTTAAATCAAGGGAATATGGGGTTGGTCTGGTTGGTCATTATCTCAGTTCCATTTCTGCAGAGCAGTTCTAGAGAAGTCCTTACTACTTAAAGAGGTGATCAGTTCCCCAGGAGATGATCATTCCTGTTTTGGGGCAGCCTCGGTTTCTGTCAGGGGGTAATTGCTCCTGCATGGGTAAGGAGCTCATCATGGGGTGATCTGTTTGTGAAGCTCAACTCTTCCTGGAATCCAAGGTAACCTCTGGTTTAGGGCAATGACTGAAGACTTCTAGGTATTGCCCCAGGAGGTCTGGAATGGGAAATTGCAAAATCTGGCAGTTGAATATCCCTGTAAATCTTGAAAATACCTGAGTTACTCTTATCTTGGTGTCCTTGGTCTTTAAGGAGGATGAAACAGGCCAGTTAAATTTAGGGCTAGAGAGCCTTATGTTACCAGTTTTCAGACAGACACTTCATAAGTGATCAATGTTCACATGTGCAGAGCTGAACGGGAATCTGATTCAAAGTTTTAAGGTAATAAAGGAAACAGATACAAAACGAAGCCTAGATGCTTTATCTTGCTGTTATTACCCATTGGGCCCCCGCAGGCCCAAGTAAAGAGTCAGTGCTATTTAGCAAAGGCAGCCTTTAAGCCCCGGTTATATTGATCAGCATCCACAATCTTAATTCTGTCTTCTCAACATAGAATCAAAAAGAAAATGTTTCCATCTTCCTTGCTTTTAGCATGTAGGGCTGTGACTCTGATTCTACACAGGACCTGCACTTGCAAGTGAGTTCTGGGAGGACCCAGGGAAGGGTGCTAGGTGTGGGGATAGGTGATGTGATATTCTGGGACTAGCAGCAGAAGCAGCTTTCTTACTAGGACTAGACCATGCTGGGATTTGGGGAGCTGCTGCTGAAAAATGATCGGTACGCTGTCTAATTTCTAGTTAGTTCCTTCCTGCTTAAAGTAACAAGAGTGGATATTTTCCTCTATCGCTAAGAACCTAACAAGTATGTAGAGAATGTAGGATTACTAGAGTTAAGTGACAAAGCAAAGTTCCCTGGAAGCAATGATGTTGAAAAAGAAATATGGGGGAGGGAAAGAGAAGGAGAAAAAAGAACTAAGATGTGCTGTGTGTGTACATGCACCAGCTCCCCATGATGAATGTAACCATTATGGACTGCAAACATGTAATAATTTTAAAAATTAAAATAAAAATGTATTATTCTAGAAGGACATTCCAGACTAAATGAATTGTCTCTGCAGAGCGCAGAAAGCATACCACAGGCTGCTCTGTTCAGGAAATGAAGGTAGATGAGGATGAAATATTTGGAGCATAGAAAAAGAAGTGACACACGGTGGGTAGGACAGGAAATGTAAACAGGAGTCACAGAAATGTCTGTGTGCATTGATCAGGCACTGAATAAATAGAAAGCCATGAGGCCACATAAGGCAGGGGACATCTACATCACATCTGCATTTTAGGAAGATCCCCTGGCAGTGGTATGGGGACCCAGATACAGGTAGGAGCAAGGCCAGGCCAGGAGAAGGATCAGGATGCTGCCATTGGCATCCAGGTGAGAGGAAAGAAGACAGAAATGAAAGCAATGTGATTTAAATGGAGGGGAAACACAGATTGATTTGTTCTGCTGAGTTTTTTTTATTTAATCAAGGAAGAAGAAACAGCAGATTCACCAATAGGTTGCCTCTCTACTAGGGAAGGTAATATTCTGTTAAAAACATCTAAACTGCAACCTTGGATCTCTGTTTCCCCGAGGCAACTCCATACACAGCCAGGCTGTGCAAACCCCTGTGGACACTGTTGGGAATGTTTATGTGTCTCTAGGAGTGGACTGGATGCCAAGAGATAAAAAGCTTTGCTTTATGACCATTGCCCAGCGTGTTCCTTTCAGGAGGAGAGGCAACTCTGGGACAAGCTGTGAGATAAATCTCGGAAAGATGACATGGTTATCTATTCCAACAGAGGCCCATTTATCACTGGGTTTGTCCCTCCAGCTTCCATCGCCTTGAAAGGCAACTCACCAAGAAATTTCCTACCTAAGGAAATCAGCATTTCAACCATATATTTCCTCTACATCAGGGGCTTCAGGTTTCTGAGCAATTTTCCTATTCAAAGTGCAAGGAGGCACAGGAGCATGGACTCCAAAAGCAAGAGACTAGGGGGGAAAGCAAGCAAGAGATGACACAGAAGTTCTCAGGTGGCCTCCCCTGCTGAATATTTATGCGATGCTTTCTTTCCTCCCTTTCCCTCTCTTCACTTGAAATTGTAAAAAAAAATGTAACATTTTTTAAAAGGTGAATTTTAAAAAACAGTAAGCCACCTATAACCATGTCATCCTGACACAATTAGCTTTCATTTTTGTGTGCTTTTTCCAAGCCTTTGTCCTCTACTTGGGTTGCTCATTTTAAAGTTCTTACAGAATATATTTCTTAGGCCTGGTTCCCTGCAAAAGCAGATTCAGTCCAATCTTCACACTGGCCTTCTACTCAAGGGAGCATTTATTCATCATCAGGAGAGAAATGAGCAGAGCTAGCCAGAAGGAGAAGCTGAGCCTCAAAAAGTAGCCACAGAGGCCTCAGCCCAGCTTGGGGGCAGCTCAGAAGTGAGGATGGCCCTTCCGCTTTGCCCAAGATGAACCCAAGTAATGCCTTTCTACTGAGCATCAACCAGTTACCAAATTCAGACTGCCTGTAGAACAGGGTGTCACTCAGGTGAGAGCACTCCTTTCAGTCCAGGGCAATACTCAGAGAGGAATCCAGCTCTGAGTCTAGGCACCTAACATTTCTGGCAGCTGCGGAGAGTGGGGAGACAAATGCCTCCATCCTAAAGGCTGGTGTATCTAGTCATGCACCCCAGAGTCCACGTCTATTTGCAGGATGGTAGCAGATGAGCAATCTCAAGCAATGTGAGAAAGCAGCTGTGAAATCATGGGGGTTAGTGTCACACAATACTGGGTATAGCCTTCCTTCTTCCACTGACCAGCTTTTTAACTTTGGACAAGAAACATCTCTGAGTTTCATTATTTTAATTTTAGGATAAAAGAAATACTAATAAGACTAACAGAGGTTTAGGGGAGAATTAAGTAAAATAATCACGTGTAGGGCATGTGGAACATAGGAAGCACTAAATAAATCAAAGCTATTATGATTATTAGCATTCAGTTAATCTTTGGTTTGTTGCAGCTTTACCTCCATCAAGTATATTTAATGGCTGCATAATACAAGTTGAGTATCCTTTATTCAAAATGCCTCTAACCAGAAGTGATATTTCTAATTTTTTCAGATTTTGGAATATTGGCCTGTACATAAGAAGATACCTTGGGGATGAATCCAACTCCAAACAAAAAAATTCACTTATGTTACACACATGGCCTAAATAAAATTTTATGTAATATTTTTAATAATTTTGTACATGAAACAGATTGTGTACATTGACAGAAAGTGTCACTGCAGCATTGTGTTGGTGAAAAAGATTCAAACTTTGCACTTTCAGATTAGGGATGCTCAACTTGTATTACATCATAAGGAAGATTATTTGCTCAATCATCTTTTACTACTTTATATAAAGGTGGTAGCCAAATAATCACTATGAGAGATAATGTAAGGGGAACATGGGATAGAGGGAGGGGGAAAGAAGGAAGAGAAAAGGGATTTTTTTTAAAAAGGAGAATGCAAATAGAGATTTTGCCACTGGGAAAGGGAACAAGAATTGAAGGGAGCACGGAATGGGTGGGGGAGGGAACAAAAAGAATTAAAATGTGTTATGTACATGTACAAATTCTCCACCATTCATGTAATCATTATGTGCTGCCAACATGTACTAATAAAACAGAAAAAAGAAAAAACTCAAGCATCTTTGCTACGTAACTTCATTTGCTTTGATTTGTTTATCTCACATTAAAATCCCAGAAATTATATTCCTGTGTCAAGTGATTTGCACATTTTCATGGCTTTCTGTTCAACCCTAATTTTCCAAGTCATCTTCTGCCAGATGATCATTGCCTGACAAATTCTATCAACCAAAACTTCTTATGTGTGTATGTGCTTGAGCATGCATGCATGTGTATGTGTGTGCATGCATATGTGTGCATGTATTGTTCTGGGTTTTTTTCATTTTGTTTTTTAAGACAGGCCTCACCATGTAGCCCAGAGTGGTCTTCAATGCCCTAGATCCCATGCTGGCCAACTTGCAATCCTCCTGCCTCAGTCTTCCAAGTGCTGAGATTACAGATGTGTGCTCCCATGCCTGGCTACATCCAAAACTTCTAATGGAATTTCAACTGCTTTTTCCACATGGAGGCACATTCCCCAATGAAGATATGGTTTCAGAATATTTTACTCAAAATATAAATTTATGAAACATCAAAAAAGTTAAAGTTGTGTTGCTTTGGGTCAACTGTGTTATACATACATTCACACATGCACATACATAGTTTTGAAAGTCAAATTCAGATAATTAGGACTTTTGGCTTCATAATTAGGTTTGTTTCATAGTTTTCTTCATTGTTCTAAAATAATTTATGGCTCTAGTTGCTGTGTTTTCAAATATACATAAATTTGAATAATATAAGGAGAAAAAAGTTGCTTTAAATATGTTAATGTCAAAGGAAAGCTAACATAACAAAAAATTATTGTATTAGTAGGAATTTATTCATCTGGCTGGATAATTGGGAGTTTCCTCTTTTCACACTTTTAAGGATTTAGCATGACCTCTATAAGTATTCTTTAAAATTTATGCTCATTCCTGTCTTGGAAAGAGTACAGGAGTCAGGAAAAGTTAGGGTATTTGTCAAACTAACATGAATACTAGAACTGCTCAGCCACTTACTGGCTAGATGACCCCTTGAATCTTACATGGAAGCTCACACCATTCTTGTGATGATAAAATACATTAAACCAAATGTACCTGTCCCTATTGGGTGGTAGACGCTCAACACAGGTCAATTCCCTCTCTAGTGGAGATGGCACAGCGCCACTAGGTAGCCACTCCAGCTGCCAGCCCTGCTCCCTTGGCCAGGTGAACACTTTCCCACTCCACTAGGGCCACCTCCTCCAAGATTGGGCTTCAGAAGAATGAGGAATAAAGAGCAATTATAGAAAGATACTGGTTGTTCATTTAATTAGCATTTCAGAGATAGGGAAGCAGGAAACTTAAATCCCACAGTAAAGTGAACAGCAAGCTCTGTCAAAAGGAGGCTGTTCACACAAGGCATCACTTAGAGCTGCAGGGCCCCCCACCCACCACTCAGCCTTTCAGGTCTCTGGCTTTCTCCTCTCCTTCCTAAATTGTTTACCATCCTATTCCTCCTCTTTCCTTACTCTAGTTCTGTACTCTCCCTTTGCTCTATTCCCTTGTTCCTTTTTCCCTATTTTTCCCACAGTTTCCTACTTTTTCTTCCCTTGATTCAGTGATTTGGGGACCTGCATTCTTTGTTTTCATATCATGGGAATTGAGCCTTCGATTTTCATAACCAACAATGTCCATTTTTATTTTAAAAGATGTGTGCAATATGAAGGAAGTATTTCATCTATGGAACTGTATTAGGATTCTCTAGAGGAACAGAATCAGTAGGAAAGATTTGTATAATTATGTGAGGGGATTTATTAGGCAGGCTTACAGCATCATAAGTGGGAGAGACTACAAGAGCCTCTGTGTGGAGGATTCAGGAGATGATCAGCCAAGAAGATAGAAGCTGCAGAAGAAGAGGGATCAGGGTACAGCACCAACCCAAAGTCAAAAGCCTGGAAGATCAGTGGAGAGTCACTGGGGCCAGTCAACATTGGAAGGCTGAAGAAATGGGAGACTGAGACCATTATCCAAAGGCAATGGCAGCAAAGGACAGACCTGCTCAAGAACACTAATGCTCTTCAAAATGAACACACCTTCTTCCTCTTTCCCTTTTTATTCCATCCAAGCTCCTGTTGGTTGGTGCCACCCACATCCAGGGTGGATCTTCCCCCCAGTTTGCTGGTCTACATGTTAGCCATCGACAGACACTCCTAGAAATTGTGTTTTACTAATCTGTTAGGCTTTCTTAATTAAATCAAGTTAACACATCATGATTAATGGCCACAGAAACATCACAGAAAGAAAGTCCCCCCTGGGCTTTTGTGTCGATTTTGGATATTTTGAACCTTGATGTCCAGATAGGATATCAAAAAAGTCATGGCCCTAAGTATATTCTTGGGACTCTCCAAAGAATTAACTCAAGGAACAAAAAAAAATGACCAACTCTTCTCCTCCCCTAATTTCCAGGAAATTCCTGAAGAAATTATCTCAGACTAAGAGGACTCTTCATCATCTCAGACACAGCAGTTCAACAGGGCATGGCTAGGGGCTGGCCACGGGCAGTGGTAGGAGCCAAGGAAGATGGATCACAACAGTCTCCACAACCAAACATACCTCCTTTCTGGCTTGACCCCCCAGCAGCAGCAAAGGAAGTGGAACCGCTAACAGTCATTTCTCCACTGGCCTGTGGTCTTCTGCTCAGGTCTGAATCAAGAACAGAATAGGTTGTGGAGTCCATGAATCCTGAATTTAGAGAGCTGTCTAGTGGATCAGCAGCACCATTTACAACAGAAGAGATGGCGATGGTGTCTTAGTCTATTTTCTGTTGCTATTGAGACCAAATAACTTACAAAGAACAACTTCTTTTGATCACAATTTTAGAGTCTGGGAAGCCACATCCTCATAACTTCATTAATACTAATTACCTCCCATCTTAGTCACTTCTCCATCGCTAAACACAATATCCAACACCCACAAGTTGAAGAAGAGAGGTTTATTTTGACTCATGATTTTTAGAGGACTCAATCTACAGTCAGCTGGCTCCAAGGCAGATAGGGCAAGGGGGAAGTGTCTGGCAGAGTAAAGCTGCTCATCACATAACAACAGCCAGGGAGCAGAGAGCAAAAGGAGGAGCCAGAGAAAGACACACCCATCCAGCTCACTCCCCCAGTGACCCACTTTTTTGGTCCAGGCCCCAACTCCTAACAGGACACTTTGCTCGGAACCCATGAGGTTAATCCACTGATAAGCACAGAACCCCTATGATGTAACAGCCTTCCAAAAGCCCACCTCTGATCACATGATCTTTTGGGGCAGCATTCTAGACCAAAACCCCAACACTTCCCAAAGGCCCCACCTCCAAATATCTTTAACTTATGACCTTGGTGAGTAAGTTTTCATCACATGAATCCTCAAGGACAAACATTCAAACTGTAGCAAATGGGCAAAGAGTTTAGATTGTCACAAATAATTACGTACAGAACAAAAACTCTTTGCGCTTAACCTTTCTGTAAGACATCTGTCCAAATTCTCTTTGGACTGGGATTTATTTCCTGGTTCAAAGGCAGAGAGATATGCCATTGTTGACATTAAGAATAGAAGATACAAGGGGTATGTGTGTGTACGCACACGCATGTGGGGGGTATGTGTGTGGCTGTGTGTGTGTGTCCCTGTGTGTGTTTAGATACAAGAGGTCAGTAAAAGCTGTCACAAACCCTGGCCTTCCAAAAGAAACCAGCTGTCAGGCACCAGTCTCAGCTCCCAGCTGCCTAGTCTCAACCTTGCTCCTACCAGCTTTCATGACAGGGGAACCCAGATTGCTCTACTCCAAACTAATGCCATTTAGAGTAATTTCCCAGGATACAAACCAGTGAATCCTTGACCTCATTCAGCCATGCTACCAGGCCTCAGTACACGATACCTCCTCACTACCTTCTCATGACTAGGAGGCCTGAGCCTGGCTAGGTGTTCCTACTTCAATCCTCACTAGCAGCACCATCCTATGTAGACTCATGACAAAAAGACACTATCCCGGAAGGACTGTTTCAGAGCTCTTCTCCTGGAGAAAGAGGTCATTAATTATCACCCACCGTAGCCTAGTCAATTGACACTGAGTTTCCCTCAGTCTAAAAACTAGAAGAAAAAGAAGACAGTGGATAGGCAGCAGATGGAGACTATTGTACCAGCTAGAAATAGAGACAAGAGATGCTACCAACATGGTAGACACTGTGGAGATGGACATGGAGCAGAGAGGACAGAAAACAAGGAAGTTGTCTCTAGAACCATAGCCACTTCTGGAGCCATGCATAGCAGCACACACCTGTAATCCCAGCACTCTGAGAGACTGAGGGAGGAGATTGCAAGTTCAAGCCTACCCTGGCCAACAGACTTAATAAGGCCCTATTGCAAAATTTTAAAGATATTTTAAAATTTTTTTTAAAGGCTGGAGATATAGGGCCGGGGATTTAGCTCAGTGGTTCCGGCACCTGTCTCACAAGCACAAGGTCCCGAGTTAGATCTCCGGTACCAAAAAAAGAAAAAAAAAAAAGGGTGGAGCTGGAGATATAGCTTAGTGTGAAGGCCTTAGGCTAAAGCCCCAGTACTTAGGGGGGAGGGAGACCATACCCAGTAGACTAGAGAGTACTCATTAGTGGCACTACAGTGGTCCCTTAGTTCAAGAACTTAATTCATTCCACAATTCAGGAAATGATGGCCACATTCATGTTCATCACCCGATGCAAAGTTCACAAACAAGAACAAAATTTTGCAAAATGCTTCTGTTTACAAACTAAATTGCTAACACACAAAAGTATTCGTGAACCAGGGTACGGTACCACCGCAGTTCATTGTGGAGCTGAGCCAGGGAGCACTGTCAGTTAGCTCTGATGGGACCAAAGATATTTCATTTTAGTTATCTGCATTAAACTCCACCCCAAAACCATGAAACTTAAAGCCAAAAGCATTTTTTGTATAGATTGGCTAGGGCTCAGCTAGATGGGTGGCTCATGCTCCTAACCTGGGCCCTCTCAAGTGGCTGCAGTCAGCCCAGCCCTCCCCAGACCCATCCTCTCAAAGTGGTGGCTGGAAGACTGGGGTCTCTCCCCCCACCTCACTCCCTCCTCTCCTGCCATGTGATTGCCCTACACTAGCGGCCTTCCATGCAGCCGGATGCTGACTGTGACCATTCTGAGACCCACTGTGTAACTGCATCACACTTGTTAATGCTCCGTTGGCCAAAGCATGTGAAACAACCGGTCCCAGAATCACAGCAGCATGAATACTGGGAGACAGGCTGCATCCAGAGCCACAAACAGACTCTACCGTATCTGCATTCAGAAAACTGGTTTTGTGCCCCCCAACCTTTTATCCATTTCATTCTCCTCTATTCTCCATCAGCAGTTCATATAGACTTTGTGGATCTGCCTCTTCCTCTTAACTGAGCCAAATGAAAAAAACAGATTTTCCTCCACTTCAGTTGAAGATTTTAAGGTGGAAGAGGGACCCACTGCTCTGACCTACCCCAAATCCTTGAATGCACACACAGTCTCTCTCTCTCTCTCTCTCTCTCTCTCTCTCTCTCTCTCTCTCTCTCTCACACACACACTCACACACACACACACACACACACACACACACACACCATGGTAACAGCAGTGAGAATCGGCTGGACAAATACCCAGGAAAAGCTGAACCCTTCCGAAGCACCCAGACCACATATTTAACCATCAGGAAAGCATCCCTGTGCCCTGAGTGTGTTTCTCTTCTTCTGAATAGCTGAGACCTCACATGATGGAGCAAACTACACCAGACTAGTCATGACTCAAACATTTACAAGACAATAGTGAGCCTGCTGCAGACAGGCAAATCTGTGCAGGACCTACCCAGGTCCTGAGTCACGCGGAAGACGCCGAATCACCCCACTCCAGACAGGCAGGTCTGCCCACACCCTACCGAGGTCCCCAGTCCCGCAGAACACGCCGAATCAGCCC
>NW_004624841.1:2999827-3023187 GCF_000247695.1 Heterocephalus glaber | reverse complement strand
GATCCTTGTCATCCAGTAATAATCGAGCAAACTGACATAAAAACTGTTATCAGGAGGATAAATAATTTGGAGAGCAAAAAAAAAATACATTAAAATTGTACAGCTTCTCCGGGAGAAAGATAAAAGAAAGTTTCCAGTTGACTGGATCTGCCTGGAATCACCCAGACTTTAGTCAAAGACACCAGCCAGTTCTATCTCAGCTCAGTGAACATTTATAATAACAGCAATAAAACATTACAATTAGAAAACTCTTCACAAGGTGTGTATAATCTCATCTAATCCTATGACAACACTGTGACATCAGCATCATTATCCTCATTTTCTAGCTCAGAGAACAGAGGGTCATAATCTTGATACTTCCCCATATTATATAAGGAATTAGCTCTTTCATTTAGTAAACATTTATTGAAAAATCATCATGTGTCAGGCATTGAGATGCTTACTGGAGACCCAGGGATGAGTAAGCCATTTCCCCTGTCTGAATAATGTTGGAGAGATCAAGCTATGGGATTTCTTCCTCCTGTGATTTTTCTTTCCCCAAACTCCCCCATTCTGCTTTATGTAAGCTCTTAGCCAGCTCTGAGCTCATAGCTTTGAGGAAAGCATTTGGCATGGTGGAAACAAAGATAGCTCATACACCTTCCTTTCTCTGATATTCCAAAAGCCTAACTTCCTAAGAAAACACTGGACATTACAGAGAAAAAAAGTGTCTTGAAGAAACTTGAAAGAAGAATTTGTTCCAGAGGACCAAGTTCCCCTTTGTGGACAGAGGAATGGAGAGGACTGGAAGACAAAAGAGGTGTGGGGGTCCATGCCTCCCTCCCAATGATTTCACCAGAAAGAGTGTGACTCTGGAGCAGAAGTGGCAGCTCCCCTGTCTCTGCATGCTGCAACCCAAGTACCCAAGCCAGTGTGGTAAGGAGCAGCAGTGAGTCGGGTGATTTGATGGGGCCACATATACAGCAATAAAAGATGAGTCCACAGGAACCTGTTTGGACCATGTTCATGATGTATCACATGAACCTAGGAGTAGGGAACAAGTGTGCAGTTGGGGGCTCTATATACAAATAAACTTGAATTATATCAAATACTTGGGTTCTCATATACCTGTGTTTATGGACTAAAATTCACACCCATGCCCAAGATAACAAAAGGCAGTGGCTAACTGAGTCTCACTTCTAAAAGGTATAATATATACTATAGTATAGTAATATAGTATAACAGTATAATATAACATAGTATAATTTCCCATCTGAATGGCCCCCTTGCAAATAAATACAAACTCTGGAGAAAATACTGACACTCTATCTGAGGCCTCTGTGAGGTGGGAAAAAGGGCTGACAGGATTTGCAAGGAGCTGGAACTTGGAAGAAGGGATTGGTGCCCAGTGAGTGCCCCACCTTAGTGGCTCTGGCCCTCAGGTGAGCTGTGATGGTGCTGTTGGTATCAAGTGGTTTCTGAAAGAAAACTTGTCCTCTTTCTGTCCAGAGGAAAAATAACTACAGTTGTCAGCACCACTGGAAAAATGTGGAGGCATTCCAGAAAGAAGAGAACCCACCATGGTGTACAAACTCTGCAAAGTGGACAGGAAATATCCCAGTTTAAAGCTGGAAAACTCAACTGAAGGTGAGAAGACATCCTAGCTGTTACCACTGTGTTCAGTGAGGAAATATAAAATATTCTCACAAGGACAGGAATCTTAGCAGAAGAACAGAAAACAGAAAAAAAGACCAAATGGAAACTTTGGACTTAAAGTGTGCGATGCTACATAATTATGAGCGATGCTACATAATTTTAGGGAAAAATCATTTGGTTAGCCTAGTTCTCTTGCCTACAGCCCAGCTATGGAATTCTGAGACATAACTCCATTTTGGCCTCTGGTCACAACTGAGACCTCAATGATCTGGTGATGCTGTCTGTGATTCTCCAGGAAAAGAAACATCCTGGGAGCTGAGAACATCCTGGGAGGAACAAACATCTACTCAGTTCCTCCTTGATCTTGGACTGTTACATCTTATTTACGCAGGATGTACTGAACTCTCGGCAAGTCACTTGTTACATTTGTTTCTCCCGATGTACTGAGTACAGAGTAAAAGGTGCGGTAAGCTGGGGGCTTTCGTCTTTGCCACCCAGAGCAGCACTGATCAGACCCAAAGCTCAGCTTCTCCTCAGTCTCATGTTTCTACCTTTCCTGTAATTCGCCGTGTACTGCCGTGGCTCTCAGGAGACTAGGACTTACTGCAGAGGTTCTGGTAATGTTCCCTTTCCCTGTTCCCTACTCTAAAGAATACAATGCACATCTGAGAATGACTAATCTATTCCATCAGTTTAATAGTAGAATAGACAGGAAAATGAATCAATGATCTTAAAGGTGAAATTAAACTTTTTGAAGAACAAAGACATAAAAGATTGAAAACAAATTAAAAGAGTCTTGAATTTGTGGGAAAATTCTCAATCTAACTTGTCTTCAGAAGGAGAGGATAAAAGGAATGAGGCAGAAAAGTATCTAAGAGGTAAGGACTGAAATCACTTCCAATTTTCATTCCTCGCATTCTTTTCTCTCACACCCAACATGGGTTGGGACTTGGTCTTGCTTGGAAGCTTGACTAGGGGTCCTCAAAGATTTGGTAGAAGACATCAAAGTTCAAGAAGCTCAGCAAACTGCGAAGAGCAGAAAAACAAAGAAAACTGTGCTTAGGGACACATCATAGTAAACTACTAAACATCAACAATTAAAAATAAAAATCTTGAAAGTAGCCAGACAAAAATAGCATATCCCATGCTGAGAAATAAATGACTCAAAAGACTGCCAACTTCTTACTAGCAACCATGAAAGTCATGACCAAGTCAACCCAGAATTCTATATCCAGGGAAAATATTCTTCAAGGATAAAGGAAGCATGAAAACAAACACAGCTGGTATAAAACTAAGAGAATCAGACACTCCTAATTGGTAAGAAATGCTAAAGAAAGTTCTTCAAGCTTAGAAGTGATACCAAGGAAATCTTTGTGGAGGAACAAAGAGAATTTAAATAGTAAATACCTAGGCAATTGTCAACTTTATTTTCCTCATTGTTTGTTTTCAATAGATACAACAGCACGTTGCTGGGTTTCTACTCAAGGCAGAGGCAATCTATGTGATGATTATATCATAAAGGATGGTGTTGAAAGGAAACCTGTGGTTTGTACATTCTGGGGTGAATGCTGCATTAACTATGACCCATGAAGAATACTATTAGTCCAAGTCTAGTAAGAGCTCAGAAACCAGGCTAGTTGTCTGAACAAAGAAAATTTTAGTAAGAAAATAAACTTGATCATTAGTAAAAAGTGTTTTACTTCTTAAATGCCTAAAAGTAGATTTTAAGGACTAGTAAATCCAGGAAGCATCCACTTTCTCTAGGGATGACAGTGATCACATGAGGAAGGAGTGAAGCACTTTGAAAGAACTCTTCTCCCTCCAAAGCTAAGACTAAGACCTCCCTGGGAAGCTGTGGCTACCACAGGAGCACAAAGCCTCCAGGAATTCCCCAACACGTGTGGAATAGAGCTGGCCCAGAAAGTCATCACGGTGCAGCAGGCTGGAGGGGGCAGCAAAAAAAGGACATCTGGGTAGCAGAGGAACTCTGAAAATCGAGAATTTCTGAACATTCATGCTGGTATGCTGGCAGCCAGCCCAAGAGAGGGAAAAGAACCCAAAGCCAAAGAAAAGGCCCTCTTTGCCATAGACTTGCAGCCCTCTAGTTCCCTCTGTTGGCACAGTCTAACATTGCACTAGCTGGCAAAGGAGAAATATTTACCAGTTCCAGCTTTAGTATCATAAACAAAGGCAAAAAAAAAAAAAAAAAATTTTAAAGACGTGGAGCTGAGAGACAAAAAAATGTATAACTATCCCATATGTACAATCAAATCCCCTGGGAGCACCACTAAAAATAGTACAAAGATATAACTTTAAAACCCAGAGATAAATTAAATCAAATAGAATCCTTAAAAAACACATTTATTGAGGGGGGTGAATGGGATAAAACAAAATAAAATTTATTAAACCTCCCCAAAAAACACATTTAGGGCTGGGGATTTAGCTCAGTGGTGCTGCCACCTGCCTCACAAGCACAAGGTCCCAAGTTCAATCCCCACTACAAAAAAAAAGCACAAACACACACACATTTAAATAACCCAAAGACAGCAGGAAAGGCAGAATAAGGTAACAAAAAAAAAAGAGATATATAAAAAATGGTAGACTTACTCTCAGCATCATTATCCTAAATGAAGGAAGTCAAACACAAAGGAGTACTTGCTTAATGATGCCATTGACACACATTTCTAGAAAATGCCACCTAATCTGTGGGGACAAAAAGCAGATCAGAGGTAGTCTGAGACCACAGGCAGAGGTGAATGATGTTCTATAGCGTAGCAGAAACTTGGGCAAGATGATGACAATGTTATGTATGTTGACTGCTTTCATGCATCTGTCAAAAAGTTGATTCCACATGCATTTTACCTCCATACAGTTTTTAAATGCAATGGATTAAATGTTCCAGTTGTAACAAGGAGACTAGGGATCTGTGAGGCTGTAGGGAGAGCTGTACAGCCACAGAGGCCACCTGTGCTGTGCTGTGCAGCCTCTGTGCATGAATGGAACCTGGTGTCTTACAAATGCAGTCTCAGCTACAGAAATGCACAGGCCAAAGAACAAGCTTTCCAGACCAGACACAGCTGAGCTAAGGGTGAGCTGGGATTCGCTGTCTAAGGTACCTGCTGTGTGGAAGCAGCTGCCCATGGCAGAATGAAAGAATCACCATTGGGGAGGGCCTGATAGAGATGTCTCTTGGACATGCCTGGGCTCAGGCTTAGGCTCTGGGAGTTGGCTCCTGATTTGATGGACAGATAGCTCCAGGAGCAAACAGCCCCCTTTGAGGGGCGCTGAAACGTGAAGGTACAGTCAACACAGACAGGACGCTGAAGTCAGAAACCACACACAGAGTCAGGCCGGCAGTAAATAACCAAACGTTCACTGCCCTTTTCCCTCCTGAATGTCTTTAAAAATCAAAGCAAATAAATGTGTCCTTATATGATTCACCAGTATAGTAAAGACCTCTCCCAGGCCTGCCAACTTTGAAGAGCCTGAAATTGGATGATGTGCAAATAGAATGAGAAGGGTTTTCTGAGTCTAATAAAAAAGACTGAGAGGATTTTTTAGAGGAAACAAAAAGGAAAACATTTCAAAACAAAAATTCTCACTCAAAAATAATTAATATACATTTTATTTTACAATCTAAAGCATTGAACTAATTGCTAATGGGAAAAGTAGTCTTGAAGAACTGGCCTTTGTAAACACAGTGATCTGCTTACAGCAATATAAATAGAAGCATGTAAACTGAAGCCACAATAATGTTTTCTTTCTGTAGATAAAACGTTAAATGATCCACAGGAGCACTGTTCTTTCCACGCCATCATGTCGGAAAGCAGTGTGCTTATTCTCAAGTCAGGAATTACATTTTGGAATTGAATTATCCAATCATCATCTTGAAAAGTCTTAACATTCACATGATCTCTATGCTATAATCTTAATATAGTTATCTGGATCAAGTGGTAATGTAAGTGTAATGTCATTGGTTGGTATCCTAGAAATAGCACAGGTTTTAAATCGCAAGCCCTGCCTTTTGTGACCTCAGACATGCAGCCACTTCTCTGAACTTCAGTCTCCTCATCTGTGAAAACAGGAATACCCACATCATAAGAGATCTTTAAAAACACAAAGTCTATGAAGCTGTCACTCACAGATGATCAATAAATGTTGAAGTACTATTCTTTCCTCAGTCATGATAAACTTTCTTTGCTTTTTTCTCAATATTTCATTTCTGGCAATAGACAGGAGTGATTCTGAATGAAAGAAGAATGAAAGAAGAGCTCACTGGTGAGCTCTTTATTGAGCCTGCCATGATTCAGGTCTAGACAGTGCAAAAGTGGTGCAACACTTCAGAGTGAGTTTTGGAATTCTCCTGGGCAGAGTCAGATAAGATAGGGAGCCTTCTGGGTCTTGGTCTCTTCTCCTCCAATAAGGCATTGATAATAGCACTGATCTAAGTGGTGCCCTTGAGAAGCTGCTTGTGTATTCCGGAATGAATAGGTGTCATTGGTCATCACTAGAAGCCTCGGACTTTCAGGGTCATCAGCCCGATTCTCCTTCTCTCAAAGCTCTGTTTGTTACTAATTTTACCCCAACTCCTAAAAACCTTTTCCTCTCTGGCCTTTAAAACTACAAGGTGCTGTCAGCAAAATCCTCTATGAATAACTTTTCTTCCAAAAGTTTCCTTTTTTGTTGTTTCGTTGTTGTTGTTGTTGTTGTTGGTTGGTTTTTTTTGCTGAAACTCTGGCCTCCGTGGACACTGCTTCCTTGTGGCTCTCCACTGGTGACTATTTTCCCATCCCGTGGGGCGTGGAGATGCCGTAGGTATCCTCCTTGCTCTACCAAGTTCCCTTTATCTTCCCTAAACTCTCTACCCTTGAAGCCCATTAGACAACATATCACCCTCATTGATGTCATCAGTGGGCTCCGCATCCCTGAGTTATACCTACTCCTTCCTTGTCACTCTCTCCAACACTCTGCACCATAACTTTGCAATACTTAGTTAGACAAAACCCTTGATGCACTCACAAATCTTTGGCATCCCCTTCTCCAGTTTTTTTCTCTATGTCTGCCATACACATAATATCTTACTCTAGACTTTTCCACAAATTATCTATAATTGTTCTTCCTAAGTTCAGGTTTAAACCTTATACTCTTTGTTCACTGTCCCCTTTCTTTCTTTCATTCATTCATTCAACAGATCAGTACACACTAGGCAGTGTTTAAGATGTTGGCAATACAAAATAGACTATAATGGTAGGAAATCTGCACCTTTATCGAACTGGCATGGTACTGAAGGAGATGGACCATATATGTGGCATTTAGTGGAATGATAAAGACTTATAGGACAAAGGAAGCAGGAGCAGGGGTTAGGAAGTCTTGGGAGGAATCCGCTATTTTTTTTTTCATTACTGGTGTAGTAGGCAGAATCTTACTTGTCAGGCAAGACTCAAACTTGCAATCCCCTTGCCTCATCCTCCCAAAGTGCTGAGATTACAGGCAGGTGTCACCATGCCCAGCTGGGGTCTGCTTTTTTTAAAAGTGGCCAGAGATACACACACACACACACACACACAATATCTCAGCAAAGACCTGCACTGGCACAGAACCAAACCAGGCAGAGACCTAGAAGAGATCCTGAAAGAATAGATAGCAATGTCAAGCGTGGTGGCACTCGCCTGTAATCCCAGCACTTGGGAAGCTGAGTCAGGAGGATCATAGTGAGTTTGGGGCCAGCCTGGGCTAGATAGTGAGTTCAGAGCCAGCCTGAACTACGTAGTGAGACACTGTCTCAAAAAACCAAAAAATTTAAAAATTTTTAAAAATAAATAGCAAATGCAAAGGGCCCAAAACAGGACCTAATTAGGATATTACAGGGACAGAGAGTAGAATAGTGTGGCCAAAGATAGCTGAGAAGAGGAACAGCAGAAAGGCCAGAGAAGAGGATAGGGATAAGAGAGCAGGTCCCACAGGCCCTCTAAATAGACCATGTTACCATGCAGCGCCATGGGGAATGATGAACAAAGAAAACGTGCCATCTTCCCAATGTGTTCTGCATTACCTCAGTTCTCAGACTTCTCACCTTGCTAAGACTCTCAATCCATTGATCCACTATCCCTAACTCCCAGATGTCCTTACTTCCTTCTTTAACCTGGATTTGATGAACTGACCTTTAATCACTCCTTTGCAAATTCCCTCAATTCCTTTGCCTCTCTCACTCTATGGTATTCAACCTGGTAGAACAGTCCCTATCTTACTCCAACTCTGTGCATACTCTGTACCTGACCCCCAGAGCTAACTAGGCTGGAGACCAGCACTCAAACACACAGACTTCAATTCACTGCTTCTACTCTACAGCGAGCCCTTAGTGTACCTTGGCAATCCTAAAACATTTCTTTTCATTATTCTATGAAGGCATTTCACATCTCCCTTGGCAAACCTCCATCTCTTCTTCTCCTATCAGCTTCTTTCTATTCTCAGACAAATAAGAGAGGAGAAAGAGGGAGGGGGGAGGGAGAGAGGGAAGGAGAGAGAGAGGAAGGAAGGAAGGAAGGAAGGAAGGAAGGAAGGAAGGAAGGAAGGAAGACTTGCATACCATCCCATTGCCATGTTTGCCAACAGATCTCATCCTGCCCAGTTGTCTGCCTTCCCTCCTGTTACCATGGTCATGTGCTCACTCATCTTTTGGCTCATGCTTCTGCTTAGGTGGTGAATCTTTCACCTCTTATCACCCGAGGACACCCTTCAAGCAGTCCCTCTCTGTCTTGAATCATCAGTTCTGCTTCTTTCTATCAGGTAATTTCGGTCAATATATAAACAAGCTCTTAATCATCCCGTCTTTTAAAAATGTACACTTTTTCTATGCCTCCTTCTAGCACAGCCGATTTCTGTGTTGCATGGATCCAAAATGCACCACAAAGTCCCATGCATTGAAGGCTTGGTCCCCAGTCTGCTGTGCTATTGGGAGGTAGTAGAACCACTAGGAGATAGGGCACAGTGGTAGAAACTTTGACCACTGGCACTGTGACTTTGAAGGGGATATTGGGACTCCCAGCTCCTTTCTGTTTTTCTTGCTTGCTTCTCTTTTTCTTTCCTTGCTTCTTGTTTTTCTTTTCTTGCTTTGTTTTCTTGCTTTTTCTTTTCTTGTTTTTCTTTTCTTGAGGTGAACAGGGGTCTTAGTCATTATCCTCATCACTGAAGCACAATACTCAACATGCACAGTTAAAAGAGGAGAGGTTTATTTTTGCTCACAGTTTTGACAAAATTCAGTCAATGTCACCTGGCAGGAAGAGCATGTGGGAGGGTTTGGTGGAGGAAAGCTTCTCATCTCATGGCGACCAGGAAACAGAGTGGAGGGAGGAACCAGAGGGAGATACACCCTTCCAGGTCATGCTCCCAATAACCAGGCCCTTCTGACCAGGCCCCATCCCCTAATAGCACATTCAGCTGCAAACTTATGAGTGAATTAATCCACTCATGAGTATAGTGCCCCCATGAGTGAATCACCTTCAACATATGAGAATTTAGGGGGACATTCTAGATCTAAGCCATAACAATAGGTCTCTGCTACCACACTCCTTCCATGATTTACTGTGCCACCAAAGACCCAAAGTAATGGGTCCAAATGATGATGAACTGAAGCCTCTGAAACTGTGAGCTAAAATAAACCTTTCCTCCTTTTAACTTGATTATATCCGTTATTTCATCACAATAAGAGAAAGCTGACTAATATACTCATACTTGTTGCTCTGGGTTGAATTGTGCCTCTCCAAAATTTATATATTGAAGACTATGCTCATGACCTCCAAATGTGACCTGATTTGGAAATTTGGTCATTGCAGATGTAATTAGTTAAGATGAGGTCATATTGGGGCGGGGGTATACTCCACTCCAAAGTGACTGTTGACCTTATGGGAGGGGAAATGGAAATGAGAGTATACACAGACAGAATGCTGTGTGAGAATGGGGCAGCGATCAGAGTGATGCAACAGAAGCAAAGGAATACCAAGTTGCCAGCAAACACCAGAAGCCAGGAAAGGGGCAAGGACAAACCTTTCCTCAGAGCGTCCAGAAAGAGCCAACCCTACCTGCACTTTGATCTTGAACTTCCATCCTCAAGAGCTGGGAGATAATAAATATCTGCTGTTTAAGTTACCTAGTTTGTGGTTCTTTGTTACAGGAGTCCTACCTAACACCATGACACCCTCTGATGCTCTCCTCTGTTTCTTCTCAAGCCCCTCCAATCAGGTTCTGCCCAAACACACATGTCCTTGTCTCCAAGGGCAAAGCCCACTCTTGGTCAGTCCTCATGTGAATGCCACTAGTTGTGTTCATGATTTATCATGAGCCTGTGACACAGCTGCTCACTCATCTTTCTTGGTATGCTTTCTGCATTTTCCTTTCAAAACATTATGCCCTTATTTTTTCCTTCTTTTAGAAGAATTTTACCTTCTTAATGCTGGCTGCTTATCTTTCTGAATTTTCATTTACTTAATATTTTTATATTTGTGATATACATTCAGAAACATAAGTAACGTTTATAATCTCTGTTCAATCATTATAAAATGTATTCTTGCATAAATGCCACCTAGAGCAATATGTAAAACACTCTGAAACCCCCAAAGCTCCTTATTTAGCCTCTTCCTAGTGAAAACTTCTCCTTCTCACTCAGAGACACCAACTACAAAATTTACAGTAACACTCTTCTTCCCTAAGAGAGACACATTTGAATCCTCCATATGACTGTAGTGTATAATTTTCAATTCTCTTTGTACGTCTATTGATTTTTGCTTTGTCTATTTTGAGGCAATAACAAATTAAATTTTTCATATCATCTTGATGAACTAAACCTCATGTTATTTTGCAGTGATTGTCTCTGTAACCAGGAATGTCTTTAGTATTCAAGTCCATTTTTTTCTAATAATAATTTAGTTACAACTTTATTTGGGCTTTTATTTTTATCTTCAAACTTTCCAAAACCTTTTATTTTAGAATCTCTGATAAACATTATGTAGATGAAATCTTAAAATCCAGTCTCATAGCCTTTATATTCTATCCATAAGTCTTCCATTATATTAATCAAGGTCATGGAGAAAGCACCTGGTTTATTTGTCTGTGATCTTGGAGAGTTGGTAAATATCTTTGGGGAGCTAAGCAACTTACTCAATTATTTCCCAAGCTCTTCACAGTACTCAACCTATAACACGTATTCAACAGACTTATTAAATGAATGATTTAATGGTATGTAAGGAACATTTCAAATCCAACTTCGAAAAAAGTTCTAAAAATCTACAACTTAGAAATTCTATGTTAATAAGCTTATAGTCTCTCAAGGAGATCCCTTTGAAGGGAACAAATAATATAGTTGCTTGCAAACATTTGCAAGTAAGTGAGCCCTTTTAATAGTTTCTCCCTCTTCCATGAAAAACCTTTCTAAGGTTTAATCTGTAGTTCAGAGAAAAATAAAAACCCAAACCTAAAGACAGCAGAGATTGTAAATAACTCATTTGTACCTGGGCAGTAAGAAAGGTATTGTTTGTGACTTTCACTCTTCATCCTATTATTTTCCAAAGACAGACAATTGGATCACCAAATAAAATAATCACTGTCCTTCCTATGGCCCCTTAGATAATGCATAGTCCTCAAAAGCTTATCTCCCCCTTATCTCTTCTATCAACTTTAGCACTGCCTCTACCCCTCTTTAAATGGTAGCCTCAAGGGACACCATAGATCGTAAGATTTCCACCATGTGCTCCTACACAGGCACCTACTGAATCCATTGATGAAAGATTTGCTTCTTAGGGAAAAACACATCATTCAGTAAATGATTTTTCTCCTAGTTAAATGAAGTACCTCCAAACATAGCATTTGTGACTTACCGAGCAGGAAAAAGCCACAGTAAGAAAAGGAGAATTGAGATTATTCAGTTAAAGAAATATTGACTCCAGGCAGAAAGCGAGCAAATAAATTCAGTGTGGAGAAGGTGTTTGGTGTTCTCCTTTGCTCTTTTCCCAGATATCTTCCTATGTCCAGGAGCCACATGATTGGCTCTGCAATTTCACTGTTTCCCAGGAAAAGATCACATGAAAAAGAAAAAATTGCTGCCTGCTGTGCAAGCGCAAGGACCTGAGTTCGATCCCCAATACCAAAAAAAAAAAAAGAAAGGAAAAATTAGAAGAGCCAAAAGTAAATTTATTTCCTGTCCAAAAAAAAAAAAATAGCTCTCAGTTCAGCCAGGGAAATGTTGCCAAGCACCCTGTCTAACATATTTTGTATATGCCGCAGAAGATTTGAAAATGCAGTTCTATTAAATAACCTAGCAGATGAGTTGAAATGTATTCACCCTGTCAAACCCAGTTTTCAGTGACTGTATCAGTCAGGCTAAGCTGCAGTAATAATCTCCAAGTTCAGTGCTTAACACAACAAACATTTATTTCTCATTCACACTACATGTCTAATGTAGGTTGGGGGCAGAGAAATGCTATTGGAAAGTTTTAGACAGTTCAGGATGCAAGCTAATAATGGATTCCTTTCCAAATGTGCTTCTCAACCAACACAGCAGGAAAAAAGAATATGGTGGCTGATCAAGCTTCTGCAGGAAGTGGCATGCAGCACTTCCTGTTCTCATCTCATTGACCTAAGGAAGTCACATGGCTACACCTAACTTCAAAGGAGGTAAAGAAACACCATCCTGCCACATGCCCAGGAGGAGGCAGTCTGGACTGTTTGTTCACAGCATTCTTTTCAATCACAGTGACCTTCCCACATTTTCACAGGTCCTGCCTAAGCCCTTTTTATGAACACTATTTCCAGTAGGTTCTCTCAAAGCTGGAGACAACAGGTGATGGAAATGATTGTCTAAAGCAGAAAACTAACCAAATGAAGATGCTGCATAGGGGTTCATCTTTGACCATCTGGAAGACACCGAAAGAAAAAAAGATTGAAACATATAAATAGAATTAGTAAGAAATACAAAAGTGTTACTAAAAACAAGATAATGACATACAGATTTTATACCACATAAGACATTACAATGTTAAGTGAAATAAGTCAGACACACAGCTTGAAAATCATATGGTTTGCCTTATATGAGAAGCCCAAAATATAAATAAAGTGCAAAATAAAATGTAGAGAATAGGAAGTACGGAAATTTTTCAAATGGGAAGGGGATCAAGAGATGCACCGAGGGAGAGAGAGGGGAGGAAAAGAGGATTAAAAAAAGAATTGAGATCTGTTAGTACATGTACCAACTCCTCATGATGAATGTAATCATTATGTAATGCAAACATGTACTAACAAAAATTAAAATTCAAAAAAAATTATAACAACACCTTAACGAGAACATTCCAAACATTTTTCATAAGCTCTGTGCCAGTTCTCCTGGCCCTCAATTTTCTGCACTTGGTTCATGTACCTCACCTAATAATTCTCCAAATGTCTCAGTGACCTTGTAAGAACTGTATATCTCAAAGGCTCAGGCCACAGCACAACTTGCTGATAGAGCCATTGGCCAGCAGAACCAGCACTGAACTACGTCCCCCGTGGAAAACCAGGTCAAGGGGCTAGCTAAAGCCATCCCTAGCTAAATGCATGCTTTAGTTTGTTTACAGTCCTTGAGGAGGGATGTCAGTTATTTTGCATTAAGAATGGGTCTGAAAATGAGAGACAGATTGTGATGGGCTTCTTATTTTTGATTTCTTATTAGTATAGTATTGTAATACATAGTAAATATATGCATTGTGAATGAACTATCACATCTTAATCCCTTTTACTTTCCCTTCCCCTCCTGTACCTCTCATCTTCTTCATCCCAGACCCCCCTTCCCAACCCTTGAAAGAACCATCTTTTTGATTCATTGATTTTTTGTATTGTTTTTTGTCTCAATTTCATTAATTTTGTTCTGATCTTTATAATTTCTTTCCTTCTATTAGTTTCAGATTTGGATTGTTCTTGCCTTTTGTAGATGCTACTTAATCGAGACTTCTGCTTTCAAGTATTAACTCTTCACTTTGCAATAGACTTAGCAGTTCATTTTTACCAGTTATTTCCCTGAGATGCATCATTAGGTTATTTGTTTGGGATCATTCTGTTCTTTTTATGTGTGCATCTGTAGCTATAACCTTACCTTGTAGAACTCCTTTCATTGTATCCCATAGGTTTTAGTATGTTATGCTTCCATTGTCATTTGATTCTAGGAACATTTTTATTTTTCCCTGATTTCTTCTGTGATCCATTGATTATTCAATAATGTATTATTTAAACTCTGTCTTCCTTTTCTGTTGATTTCTAGCTTCATTCCACTATGATCCAATAGTATGAAGGGGGTCATTTCAATTATTTTGTATTATTTATTTAAGCATGATTTATGAACTCAGATATGGTCTATTTTAGAATATGCTCTATAAGCTATTAAGAAAAATGTGTATTCTGTTATAGTTGGATGAAATGCTATGTGGTGGGGTTCTTTCAAATTTAACCATGGTTTTAAATGATACCAAGTCCACTGTACTTGCACCTCATATTTTATTAGACAAAACCATGGTAAAAGCTATAAAGGCAAAGCTTTGGAGAAAGTCTCCCAGATCTGTTCTGGTTTATTTTAATTCTACTCTTAATAACATCGTGTCATTAAAAATGAAAATCAAGGACAAATAACTAAACCAGGAAGGATGCTAGAACAAGCTGTACAAAGTAAGCCTGGCTCATGACAGTGGACATATGGTTATCTTCATATACTGGCTGAGTGAAAATCACAATATGACTCACAGAACAGATGCTCACAGAGAAACAGAGATATAAGAATGAATGAAACCACAGGAACATGGAGAGGGTGGAGAGAGTCAGTGGTTTCTGGAGTTGTTCTCTGCCGGAATCTACTTTTATTCCATATATGTCCACCTCTATTTTCATGAGATAGCTTGAATAGATCTTGATTTTAAAACCAAAGAACCCACTTATGGTAGTACACCATAGGGAGGAGAGTTCTATTTGTTGCAAGCAATGAAATATTCAAACTAGGCTAGGTTAAAAGAGAATGTATTGGGTCACATGACTACACCACCTGTCTTCAAACTGGTCTAGACCTAGACCTCAAATGGCATCACCAGCATTGATAGCTTGACTCTGTCTCTTCTGAAGGCCTCCCACAGTCAGGCTCCTGACTGTGACTCCCAGCAGCCCAAGATCTACCTCAAGGAATGGAGTCTGTGTCCTGACATCCTCTGCAAAGTTCTAGAGGTTCACTCCAACTGAATCAGCCAAGATCACATCCCTAACTCTGAACTAATCATGATGTCCACCAAAATGGCATAAACTGGCTGACTTGAAGCACACAGGGCTCCTCTGGTGCCCCAAGTGGGTTTAATCCTACCTAAGCCTCATGAGACAGAGCCTGCCTAGCTGTGCGTGAAATTGTTTTCCTTTTCCTCGTGGGCAAGGTCTCCCTTGTGACTAAGTAATGAGTTCTAGCTGAAGGGGCTCAAAATACAGCCACCATGACATAAAATTAATTTTGAGCTAAAGGCATTTGAGACTCAACAGAGGCAGAAAAATTATTTTTCTAAATTCCTCTTACCTGTATAAAAACAGAGCCTGTCAAAAGAATTTAACTGTCATAAACCCCTTCCCTTTGAGTTTTATAACCAGGAAAGATCAACTCCTATCACTAGAGAGAAGTCTGTACCAGCATAAGAAATTGCCTAAACAGGTGTAGTCACAAAAGTATCATATCACCCATCCATTCTCTTAAGAGGCCATTTATCATTCCCAAGGGTAATCTGTTTTCCTATAAATCCCCTTTCTCTCCCCAATCCCATTAAGAAGTCATTTGTCTTCCTGTAAGTACCTTTCTCCTCTGCCTTTTCTCCTATTGTGATGGTATAGAAGCCCTAAAGTCTGTCTCCTTGAATTACATTTCTCTGTGAATTCTCACATATGAATGTGAATAAAAATCTATCTTTTCTCTTGCTAATCTGTCCTTTGTCGGTTTAATTTGCAGGCTCCCAAACACTAAACATAAAAGAATACAGAGAGGAAAAAAAAAAAGAATACAGAGAAAGTTTTGTCTCCCTGATTTAGTTATTGAATGGTGGCAGAGTGAAGTACACCCTCTTCAAGCCTGGACCATAAAACCTCCCACACGATCCTTTCATTTGTTTCAAATTTACCTAAAAATTTTTCTAATAACTAAAATAAATATTATTTTCAAATGAATTCAAGCTAAGTTAAAAATTTAGTTTCTCATCTGCACTATATGTATCAATGGCTCAAATGCCAATGTGGCTAGTACTGTGCTATTGGACAGCAATGAATTTTCTCCCTTTAAATCCTTCACTTTGCTTTAGCTGAATTCTCCATTTAATTATCTCTAGTATGTCTTATGTAGTTTAGAACTGGCCCCAGGTGTACGGTGCTAATTATTCAAATCAGAGACTACACTAAAACTAGAAGGAAGTCCTAAATCCTACAGTCCCTTTTTGTTCATCAATACCAAAAGTCTATTGTAATTATTGTTCATGCAGAAATTTTAAACTTTTAGGCCTTCAAGCCTTGAGAATTCTCATAGGCCCTTATTTTGTTCCTATTTACCCAGAAATAGGCAGACCTGTAACCCCTCCCAATAGGTGATACTTTAATCACAATGTAAGCCATCACAATATATATATATATGTATATATAGTATATATGTATGTATATATATGTATATATATATATATATGTATACTGTTAGCTTTAGCATTCACAATATGTGTCCTGTTATGTTCTCTCTGTTAACCCTAATGTTCTGTTATTATGTGAATATCCTGTTCCTAAAGAAAGCCCCAACCTGAAGACAGTCACATTATCACTCATCCCAAACCCTCTCCCACTTAAACTACTGTATAAAACTCCCCCATTTTTTACATGTTGGGGCCCAGGTCTTTACCGAGTACTTAGCTCCACTGGGCCAGCTGGTCAATAAAGCCTTGGTTTTCCTCCACCTCTTTTGAGGATTTGGTCTTTCCCGGTCCAGATTTCCTACAACATTGTCTCTTGAGGCACAAGGGAGAAAAGCAATGGTTCTTAAGGCAAGGCTGAAAATGCACCAAATGGTTCACACCTAGAAGATAGAACAATTGCATCTCAATGGCCCCCTGTGCTGCGGAAAATCGTCAATTTTCTGATTCAGCTACACATCTGGCCAGTGCTACCCACAAGCGTGAGGTTCAGTTTAAAGTCTGTAGGGCGTGCTGGAGGGACGCTGTGAGAAGGAAGCTTTTCTTCCGGTTCCTGGGCTAGCGTGCAGGGCACCCCAGGGAGCTCTCCCCAGCACACTGAAGTGGAATCCTGGGGAAGTCCCCTGGCCTCCTCGAAGCCCTCAGTACCACCCTCTGGAGACATTTCCTGGGGAGTTGTGAAGGGGCCCGGCAGGCCTCCAGGCCCCAGCACGCCTCGCCCCTGGTGTGGCTCCAGAAGCCCCAGAAGCTCCTGTGAATTGAGCTCCACAGCACACTCTGCAGGCCGCACCTCCCCCCTCACCCTCCCCCCTCCCTCCCCCCATGTCCTCAGAGCCTGGCAGCCCTGTCCTTTCAGACTAGAGGGTCCAGGGACCCAGGAGTTCCTCTGCCATTTAGGGGGCTGTAACCATGCCCTCTGAAATGAGGGCAAAGTCTTGGGTTGGGTAGGGGCCCCTCTAAGTGTTCCTTTCCTGGGCTTTCCTTCACAGCTACTAGGTACTCCCTCAGGGCCACCACATATTTCACAGAGCCTATATTTTAGGAATTATTGTCCATCCCTTCTTTGTAAAATTCCTAGAAACATAATTTATAAGTGTGTGACATTTGATGTCCAGAAGACTCAGTGGCCTGACTCCTGCCTAGTACCTACCTGACCCATCTTCCTAGCAATTCCTCACCCAGGTGATTTGGGTGAGACCTATGGCTTCCCCAGACCATGTGAGTCTGTACCAGAAAATACGAGATTAGCTCAAAGATATTGAGAGCTAAAATCTTCAGGGTTCCATGAAATTAGACTTTCTGTCAGGGGATGCTTACAAGAAAGCAATTCCACCATTTTTCATGCAATATTAAAACCTCTGACTTCTCTATTTGAGAAAGAAAATATAAAAATGCTCACAATTCAGGTTTTCCTGGTCACTGTGAGAAGTGAGGGAAGCCTTACAGAAGTAAAGGGCATGGGAAACACTGATACTAGTCCTCCCATCTTCCCACTGGCAGGCTAGGTTTTTGTTTCCCTTCTTATATTTAGCACTGTTGAGTGGCATTTTCCTCTCGTAATGGTATCCTCAAGGGCTGTGAGCAGAGTGTGAGAGAACAATGGATGCAAGACCAAAGCTGAGGAGGGTCTTTGTGTTATGGAGCCCTCAACAAGGCCTCCATCTCCAGTCATTCATTCCCTTCTGCCTTATCAGGCAGTGAACCAGCCGGGCAAAAAGCCCAGGGTGAGGAAGCCTTTGTGAAGCAACTTGGCATTCTCTGGACCTGTTTAGTCTTGGGGTTGGGTGACTGCTCTGTGGAATTTCAGACAGAAAGTTTCCTCCAGTAGAACCATCACAAAGCTTTCAACAGGAGTAGTTAGAAGCAGAAAGCATACAGCTATCAACCAGGAATCTCTAGCTCTGATCTTTTATGCACAGACTGGATGAAAGAAGAAATTGTACAAGTATTGTAGACAGCTAAGTTAGTTAGAAATATTATAGGCAGTCAGACAGGGATAGGCCCTCGAAGAAGTTAGTGTAGAAGACAATTGTGGCTGGACATGCATTACTTAAAGGCCAGGCTTAAGGACAAAGATAATTGAGTATACCCACATACTTTCCCTAAGGATGAACAGGAGTGATTGATATTCTAAATAGGCATCACTCACTTAGGTGGGGGACCAAGAACTTAACCCACTCCTTCCTGGCAAAATCCTTATTTGGTCCATGTATGCTTGCTACATGACTTGCTTCCCCATTTGATCCCCATTTAATCAATATTACCTAAGCAACTATACTTGTAACCTTACCAGTTCACTATGGTTTGGTCCTACCTTATACCTACCTCACATCATGGTTTTTTTTATATAAAACTCCCTCAAGAAGCATGGTCCACAGGCAACGCACTTTCTGGCCCCCTTCTGTATCTCTTAGACAGAAGCTATCTTTCTCTTAATAAATTCTTCCCACTCTTAACCTCCAGTGTTCCTAGGCTTCATTCTTTGATTTCAGAGAATATGAACTCAGTGTTCAGACATCTAGCAGGTTGGGAGTTATAATATTTCCTTTATATACTTCTGTGAAGATGGCAGGGTGGTGACCAGAGAAAGAACCTCTCCAAGATTTAGTGTCCTGACACTGGAATATAATGGTACAAGGAGGACAAGAAAGTGGAAAGTGGGTCCCTAGGACACAGGAAGGATCTGAGGCAAAAACTGAAGTCCACAGGGAAAGCAAAGAGAGGGACTTTAACAAAGAGGAGGAAGGTAGCAAGCAGTACTTTCTCCCCGAGCCCAGACTTTATTGTAGACCAAACTTGCAGACTCATGGTGACTACTGGCAACCCACTGAGAAATATACGAGTGGAACAGAGCTGTGGACACAGTGGACTGCAGTGGCTGGTGAGTTATCCCAGTTTAGATGTCACCCAGGAGAGGGCAATTGACCAGTAGCCATCTTGAAGAGGAACCAACTAAGCTTGGAACTCAGAACAGCTGCAGGCCAGCTCCATCTAGCAGCTTCAGGTACCTCAGTGCAGGTGCTGAGTTCAAGTCAGCAGGAGGTCAAGGAGCAGAATTCAAGCTGGCAGGTGACACATAGACTCATAGGCTCAAGGAATCCAGTTCCAGCCTTATAGCCAGAAACCAGCCTGAACTTCAGAAGAACTAAAGGGGCAGGCTGGCTGGGATAAGCAATGTCCCACTCTGATTCTGTGGCTGATTTGCTGGGATTAATCAGTTTGACTCTGGACTCTGTTTACCTGTGCTGCCTACTAGTGACAACAGAGACACACCTTGAATTTGTTGTTTTTGGATCTTTTTTTTGTTTTCATGTTTTTTCTTTTTCCTTTTCTTTTTTCTTTCTTTTTTTCTCCTTTCTCGTTCTTGTTTTATATTGTTTTTTCTTAATTGTTTGATCACAGTTTATAGTTTTTTGTTGTTGTTCTGTTCTGCTCTTGTTTTTATTTTTTTCTTTTCTCTTCTTCACATGTCTTCCTCACCAGTTTACTAAAGTTTGTCCTCCAGCCTTGCTTATCATATCTTCCTCTTCTTCTAATTCCAGTTTTTACCCCTAACCCCTTCTAATCCTTCTCCCCTAAGGGTACAATTGCCATATTAAGGGCTTATTTATTGCATACAATTTTCAGATTCATTCTAGATTTCACTATAGAACCACAAATCTTGTTCATATGGTTAAGGTAACAAATTAATAGTTACCACAGTTTGTCATTTTCCAGGCTGTATTTGATGTTGTCATTATTGCTGATTGTTCTACTTTAGCCAAGGTGGCAGAAATGTGCTAATCAGTTGTCCCTCATGGTATACCAAGACTGAGATTGCCTAAGGATCTTAAAAAATAAAATCTATAGGCCAATGCCAAAGAACTGGCAGGTGGGCCAAGTAGGCAGAAACTTATCATCCTCAATGAATTGAAGAGGAAGGACCTTGTAACAGACTCAAAACCAAAAAGCCAGCTACACCTGGAAGACATGTCTGAGAAGTAGTCATTTCCTAAGAGTTCTGAATACTGGCAATAAAGCTACTCACCATAAGCAATTTAAAAGCATCAACCCAGAAATGAAACTTAAAGAAAACAAGAAGACACTTAAACAAAATACAACCCCCACAGACTTTGAGCTCACCAAAGGCAAATCCTGGGGTAAATGAGGTGAAGCTATCCAAAAGCCACTCACCTAGATTCTCTGAAGTGGTAACAGCAGAAGTAGCACAGAAGATGAATGAGGCTCTAGAAAAAAAATTAAAGCAGAAATAATTTCCCACATAACTATGAAGATAGTGACAAGAATGAAAGATATGCTTAGTGACTTTACAGCAGACACAGATTTTTTTTAAAAGTAGAGAAGCTCAGGAACATGATGGAAACCATGAATTCCCAGCATAGGAAAGAAATGGAAGACATGAAACAGATTCAAACATATCCAGGATCAAAAACTCCATTGAAAGTATACACAGCAGAATGAGCCAGTATGAGGACAGAATATCAGATATAGAAGACTAGATTGCAGTTAGCAATCATGAAAAGAGAGATTTCTTAAAAATAGCAAGGGACTATGAGAAATTTATCCAACACCTGTTAGATAATGCAAAAGAAAAAAGAAAGAATAACAAGATTGATCGGAGTCCATGAAAAAGCATGAGATAGCACAAATGACATAAAAAACCTGTTTTCAGAAGTAATGGCAGAAAACTTCCCAAACAGGGAATGGAATTTCACATAAAGATAAGTGAGGCACATAGGATTCCAATTAGCCATGATTTTTTAAAAAAAATCTTCTCCAAGGCATATAATAGTCAAGATTCCAGAAATTCAACATATGGACAGAATATTAAAAGCTATTAAAGAACACAAACAAATCACCTATAAAAGAAAGCATAGCTAAATTACAGCAGATTTCTCATACAAACTCTCAAGTCAAGGAGAGTTTAGAAGGAGTTTCAAGCCCTAAAAGAAAACAACCTCAAGGTACCCTGCAAAATTATCTTTTAAACTTGATGGAGAAATAAGATATTTCCATGACAAAGAACATCTGGAGAAATTCATGAACACCAAACCAGCACTACAAAGTGTTCTGAAGGATATTCTAGAAAGAGAAAACAAGGATTACAACTCCATGAATTTCAACAGAATTAATCCCAGGCAAGGCAAGAAATTAAGGAGAAAAGGAAAGAAGGAAACCAACAAGAGGAAAATGACATGACAGAGATAAGACAATACATATCAGTTATAACTACCAATGTTAATGATCGCAATTCCCCAATCAAAAGAAACAGAATTGGAGGCTGGTTCAAGAAGCAAGCTCCAACAATATGCTGCATGCAAGAAACACATTTAATTCAGAAACAAATTCATAGACTGAAAGTCAAAGGATGGAAAACAATATTCGATATGACAGGAACCAGGAAAAAAGCAGGGGTAGCTATTCTATTTGCAGATAAAGTGGATGTCAAGCCAAGACTGATTAAGAGAGACAAAGAAGGTCACTACATCCTGGTAAAGGGAACAATCCATAAGGAAGAGATAACAATCCTAAACATGTGTGCACAAATTATCAGTGCACTCAACGATATAAAACAAATATTAACAGACATGAAAAATCATATAAGTACTAATACAGTTATACTAGGGGACCTCAGTACCCCACTGTCACAAACAGGTCAACAAGATAAAAAATGAACAAAGAAATATTGGAACAGAACCAAACTTTTGAACAAAAGGATCTAGTAGATGGCTACAGAGTGTTCCATTCCACAACATCAGAATACACTTCTTGTCAGCTACACAGGATACGTTCTCCAAAATAGACAACACACTAGTGAACAGAACATGCTTAAGTAAATGCAAAGGAATTGAAATTATCTCATGCATATTATCAGACTATAGTGAAATGAAATTGGAAATCAATGGCAAAACAAACCACAAGAACTTCATAAACAGATTTAAATTAAATAACACCCTCCTGAAAAAGCCAATGGGTCACAGGTGAAATTAAAGAAGAAATCAGACAGTTTCTACAATTAACGATAATGACAATGCAAAATACCAGAACTTATGGGATGCAATGAAAGCAGTCCTACAAGGGAAAAATATAGTGGTGAATACTCATATCAGGAAAACAGTGGGCTCAAATACCTAATGTTGAACCTCGAGTTTCTAGAAAAAGAAGAGCAAATAAAGCCCAAAGCTCATGTGAGGGAGGAAATTATAAAAATCAGGGCAGAAATTAATCCAATAAAGACTAAAAGTAAAACACAAAGAATCAATGAATCAAACAGTTGGTTCTTTGAAAGATTAAATAGGGCCGGGGATTTAGCTCAGTGGTTCCACTGCCTGCCTCACAAGCTCAAGGACCTGAGTTCGATCCCCAGCACTGAAAAAAAAAGAAAGAAAGATTAAATAAAATTGACACCCAAGGTCTCCAGTCACGCTGAAAACACCAAATCAGCCCGCTGCAGACAGGCAGGTCTGCGGACATGTCCCCAAGGTCACCAGTCATGCTAAAAACACTGGATCCCTGGCAGCAATCCACTGGAACCCCGCCTGCTTCTTTGGCCTCTTCTCCATACAGCCACCTGGTTTAACACTACAAAGACACACAGGACACCAGACCACCAGAGCACAGTACTGGAGCTAATCAATTTCACAACATTTAAAGAATTGCTGCCCAGAGGTAGGGGCTTCTGACCCACTGTCCCATTGCTCCTTGTCCAGAGGAAGGTGTTGCCCATCCACCATCCCTCCTGCCACACCCAGCCCAGAGAAAAGGGCTTTTGGGCTGCCATCCGTCCCACTGCTCCTGGCCCAGAGGTAGGGGCTTCCAGGCCGCCAAACATCCTGCCACTCCAGGCCCAGAGTAAGGGGCTTATGGGCCGCCATCCCTACCACCGCTTCCGGCCCCTATCCCACCTCTTCCAGCTCAGAGGAGGTGACTGGGGTGGATGCCAACAGCAGCCCCCCTGCCCCCCCTGTCGAAATGAGAAAACACATAAATAAGTCTCAAAAACAGACTTCCAGATCACCT